>JAQFVV010000267.1:0-537500 GCA_028023455.1 Epiperipatus broadwayi
ATAATAATAATGGTGATTATGATGATGATAATGAGGATGATAATAATAATAAAGCCATTCATGAATGAGTATAGCATTCCAAATTTATTAAAATAATATGAAATAAAGGAAAAAGAAAAAAAGCCGGAGGGGACTACTCTTCAAATGAGATTAGAGATGACTATACAAACCAATCATTAAAACACAAATAGGTCCACATATAGAACATGCTGTTCCGTTTTTCTATTTATTTGATACTGCTCAATGTTGCCTTTTATTGACTTCAGCAGAAAAATTTTACTTCTAAAAGAAATCAGCACTATGTCTAATCATAGCTCTCAATGTATTGTATTCTATATGGATATACTTCCAGTGGAAAAAAAAAATATCTTTGAGATAAACCTTATATTGTAGACAGGGTCTACTTCTTCCATAAAACCCATGCTCTAGTTTACCATAAAATGCTTTTAGAAAGTCTTTCATTGTTTATTCATTTTTCATAACCAATCCAATCCTATCCAGCAAGCTAAAAATTATATTGATTGGTTTTACTATCTTGCCATTATATTTTTAAAATTTTATGAAGCATCTTTAAATAAAACATTTCTAATGCCATTATATTTATGCCACTTCCATCCAATAAATTTAGATAAAATAATACTGACCGTTGTTACTTCCATATGATAAAAAATATTTTTAAGTCTATTAAAGGCAGCAGCACATTGCTGTCTGTGTTGGATCTTAGCATCTAAGTCCATCTTTTACTTATAAGAATACCAAGATTGTTAAACTGGTAAGTAGTTTCAAATTGATAATCACTAAGCTAAAAAATATCAAGCCTGTCACTAGCTAAAAAAAACGAGTTTTTTTTTTTTTTTTAACATTAATATATGTTTCATTCAAAACTTTAAAAACATTCTTTAAATCTTCTCATCAGCATATTGTAAATTCAGAATCCCAGAACATAACGGGTTTTTGCTTTTGATTCAAATTCAAATTTCTTTATCAAATATGTATTTTATATTTATCCTTGATTGATTAAGCCACCTATAAACAATTCCAAAAACTATTGTTATAAAAAATGAAAACAGTGTTGGTGCAAGTAACTATCCTCCATAAAAACAGTTTTCATTTCTAATGCCTCAGATTTTTTTACATGTATTGATAACATTTTCTTTTATAACATGATGTAAAGGCTATATAATATGAATATATTTTAATAGACAATCAATTAATTTCAATTGCCATAGAGTTTTCCTTATTAACTGACTCAAATGTCATGATCATATCAATAAAAGCAATATATAAATTAATCCTTTGTCCTTGCCACCTTTTTGTATTTGCCTGTCAATAAACAATGTATCCATAGTGCTTCTTCACTTTTTAAAATGATACTGAGTCCATATTAATCATTTATCTATAAGAAGAAGAAACATTCAGCATAATTTTTAAAGTATCTTTGCTGTAGGAAATAATACTAAGATCCCGTGATAATCACTGCAATCTTATATATTGTCTTTGTTTTTAAAAACTGAAACAATAAAAATTTCTTTAAGATCAGGTGACAAAACTTCATGAGTCCAGTTATTTCTAAAAAATTCAATATTTTGAAGCTATTATGTGTCTATATATGTTAAACCTTCTTCAGATATTTCATCAAGACATGAAACCTTTCCATTTTTAAAATAACAAAGAGCTGTTTGGATTTAATTAAGCTGAATATCTTTGTCCACATCTAAATGAGTAGATAAAATGGATATTTCATAAAAGCTATAATCTTATAGCCTCAGTAAATATTACTTACATAATCAATGTGCATTTAATAAATTTATAATTACAATCTCAATTATTGTATTATTATTTAATTTGTTTAGTTGTAAGCTCCATATTTATATTTTGAATGAGCTCTAATAAGACTTTCCTCCATATTTTTCCATATTTGACATTTTATTTTTACAAATGAATCTTTTTTCTATGACATATATTGTTAATCTAACATTATTTATTACAAATGTAAGCTTTCAAATGACAGAGATTCTAAAGCTTAATATCTGACTTTTGCCAAATATAAAAATAAATTTCTAAATGGAATTCTTATCAATAACAATGATGCTTGGTATCATCAGACATAATTTAGATATTCAAAAAGTTATTAGAATAAAATATTAGATATTTGAATTCAATTTTTAAAATCAAAAGAAATTTAGACTAAATTATCATTATAGAAAAAAAATATATCTTAAAAATAAACATTAAATTTATTGTTATATATATATTTTTAAAAATATCATTTACTCTTTTGACAGAAAGTCATTCTGTTTTACTCAGTAAAAGCAGCTTTCAATTGCCATAATGAACTTTTTAAAGATTGTATTCCAAAAAATAAATGTTTTGAAATTAAATGTAATGGTAGCAATGTAATGTTTTATCTAAAATTAATATTTTACAACAAATATTGCATAAGACACTTTTCATTTATAAACAAATTACTGAAAATTACAATTTTTCTTTAGGTATATAAATTGTTCAATTATTTTGCTAAATACTACTGATTAGAAATTGGACTTTTTATTGATATCTAAAGGTGCACATCTCAAGACTTTAATGTGAATTGGTTATTGTAATTTCCAACAAGATCTTTATCATGCTGACATCTTCAGATTATTTTTTCATCTAATAATTTTAAAGTTGCAACTGTGGTGAAATAAAACTGTGCATTGTAATGTAAATTATAGATAGGCTTCCAAAAACCAAAAAAAAATATAGCCGGTGTAGTGCCAATGTAATGATTGAAAGAACAAATAAACATGAGATTGCACTATTGAGGTTGAAATATTTAAATGATGATCAAAATATTCTTTACACTTTCTCATGTCATTATATAAGAGATTGTCAGTGCTATATTTAATAGATTGTAAAACTATTTCTCAGATCCATGTGTTGCTTTAAGCAAAACACAAAAAAGATCTATAATATATCTAATTATATATTAAAGTAAATATAGTTACAGTAATATTATATAATAAGCTAAACTAAAAATAACACTTTTTCATTGGATTTAATGTAATAATTCATTAATTATAAAAAAATAAATGATTTTACCATCTATTATTTTATATATTTACAAATTTTATACATTTTTTTAAATACTGAAAATATTTGCATTATTTTTCATTTCAATTTATAACAATAAAAATGTGATGTATTACAATTTTAACAATACTAATACAACTTTATTAATTCAGATTTAGTTAATAAATTTGGCAGTATAAAAAAAGAAGAGAGAAAACAAACATATTTGACTATCTGAATAAGCATCTTAAAAATAATTTTAATTATTTTATAGTTTTATATTATTGACTTAAAATACCTAATCAAAAAAAAGCATTTAATGGATTATGACTGAATTTAGACCTTTTATAGAAACATTACATTTTAAGTATACTTGAAAACTTCTATTTATTCACTTACACTTCAAATACATAAATAAAAGCTTTCAAAGGGTAAATGACTTCTGAAATGCATTTCTGATTGAACTTCATTGAAATCATATCCCATCAAGTCTTTATCATTGTTAGTATTTATGAATATTAAAATATCAAATTTTAATATGCAAGCTTTATTTTTTGCACTCATGTATTTGACAACATTTGCAAATAAATTACATAATAATAATAATTATTATTTAATAATAATTATAATGTATTTATCTAATATGGTTATTACTAAATATGTGAGTGCAATAGATTTGATGCTTGCAGATTGAATTGTAGTACTTAAATAACTTACAATGCATTTGTATCTTTAACTAAAGTAAATTATTTGTTGCATTTATGCAAATTTACAGAGTGTCTAATAGTATGTTAATAGTCAATGGTTGGTGGCCTAGTAGTTAGCATAGCTGCCTTTAAAGCAGCTGGCCTGGGTTTGCTTTACAGTCAATGCATTTGACATATGAAAAAAAGAAAACAAAAGTATATAAAATCAACTGCACAATTATAAATTATTTTGTCTTATAATTGCTTAAATGATCAATAACTTTATTAGCCTATTTCATAGCTTTTAAATTTCTAATGCCTAACTGCACACTATAAAGGTATATTGAAAATGTGAATATTGAGATTTTAGTTTTGAAAGCAACTAACAATTTAGTGAGAGTTTCAACAATGGCATAATTTATTAACAATAATATATATACATATTATTATTAAAAGGAAAAAAATATTGACCAGAAATCTTAAATAATTTGTAATCAAAATAAACCTCATATTATTCATGTTGTTTTAATCGTAATAGATCAGCGTCAATATGATCTTTATGATTGAAATAAAAACTTGTCCATATTATCTGCAACTTTTATCATTTAGATAAAAACAACCATGATATATAATTATTAATATGAATACTATTGACAGTGTTCAATCCTCAATGTATAAGCATTAAAAAAACACTATTCAAAGCATTGTAAGATATCCAAAACTTCTTCCACCCTTATTGCCTTAATTCTATTAATTATTTTACTATTAACTATACTTCTAATGATGCCATTTAATATAATAGTGTATACAGACTAGCAGCCTTCTTCAGATACTAAGTTTATCTTATATCTATTACTTTCAAATACCTGAAAAACACTGTTAGTCACTTGAAACTGTTATTTTAAATAAAAAAATAGTAAATAGTGCATTAGGAGTAGTGTGATGTGTTTATAAAGAAATGAGCACTTTATTGAAATCAGAATTATATATTCAAAATTTCATTTCCTCAATTTTCAATGGAATAATAACCAGTGAGAACTGTTTTGTTGTGAAATTAAAAACACTAATATTAATTTAGTCTCAAATGTATTTTCTTTGTTATTCAACCCACTCTGTTCAATTGTTTTTATTATATTCAGGTTTGATCTATTTTTTACATCTGTAAGTTAAATAAATATTATATATTATGTGAAAGATAGACATGCGCATTAAACTACCATCTACATTTGATTTAATGATAATAATCACTTTCCTTTTATTGTAGTTGTATTTATATATATATGGTCAGATTATTAATATCATTAAATTAAACATACAATTAAATGTATGAAGTGCTTAATATTAAAGTTAATGTTAAAGTAAAATGTTTTTCCTCTTCAGAATAAACATTTTCAGCATATACATTTTATCAGTACTTATTTAAGGATACTTGTTGGAAAAAAAAGATTGAGTTTACATAAATATTAGCGTGTAGAAAGATGTACAGAGAACAAATACATTGCACCTAAAACGTTGAAATTATTAAAAGACTGTGATGCAACGAAACTGACACTTTTTTTACTAAAATATATGATAAATAATGAACAAATGAATTCTTAAAGTGTATTCCAAAAGTTTTTAAACGCCTAAAAAACGTCAATGTGTGAGATAGTAAAAAAGTTTGGTGAAATTATGTGAAAAAAAAAAGCTATGAGAAACTGAGTTAAGTTTTTATAAATCTTTATCTAGCAGTTGATTGATAATTGTTGACAATAAAAGATATATATACTTCAATATGTCAAAAGTTTCTTAATCTCTCATTGTTTTAATATTTCTTTTTACTATAAAATATAGCTTATTTAATAAGTAATTGTTAATCTTCAACATTATTTGAGAAAAATACTTAATTTTATTTTTCAAGGGTTTTTGTATATTCTTTATCAGATTTTTGTTTTTCTGCATGATTTTTTTTTAAATATTAAAAAATTCTAACTATTGATTTTATTAAGTAATGTCTATATGACTAATTATATATATTAAAACGTTTTGGACAATTTTTAAAGAAAAAATAAACCTATAATTACATTTTTGCGCTTTTAGCATTTTCAAATACAATACAAAAATGAATTTAGAAATGCCGAAGTCTTCACCAGTCATGTTAAAAATAATCGACATAATCTAAATTCTTTGAAAGAGAAATTATAAAAAGTTCTTAAGGCCAAATTGGAAAAATCTTGTAAAACAAATGGAGCATGCTTTTTTTTAAAATAAAACTTCTATACTGTACTTAGACAATATCTTCTTCATTTCTTTTTTACTTTTAACGAGAAAAAAAAAGCGTTATACAATTGTTCATCATCACTTTAATAATTAATTTATATACTTAAATATATAATATAAATAAAATGTCCGTTACTTAGAACAAAATTGTAATCGTAATCTGCAGAAGTACTTTCGGAATTAACCAAAAGTATTTCTGCAGATTGAAAGACTTTATAATAGTTTATTACTGTTATATTTTAATATTTTTATTATGATATATATATATACTCATGTAGAGTTAAATCCACACACAATTTTAAAATTGTTTTACAAACAGAAATCTTTAAAGCAAACTAATTATTCATTCTATCAATTAAATTATTGGTCAGTAAGTGGGTATCTAATTAAAGGGAAAAACATTAATGAAAGTGTAAACCTTTACAATAAAACATTTGGCTAGTTTGATAATGATTCTTTTTTATTATTATTATTATTTCTCTGTAGAGGAAGCTGAAAAAATCTTTGTCCTGCAATAGACTACTTTTTTTTTTTTTTGCTTTATTTATATTTTTAAACAATAGAAATTGCAGTCACCAATTGTCTAAAAAAAACAAATAGTCATGGAATTATAAATAATAGATAGCCTTCACTTATTGCAGGTAAATATAACAAGTATATTTGTTCAGAAACACTTTTTAAATACACCTTTATTCTGATTAGTAATGAATCATTATGTAAAGTTTCACCACTATGATTATCATAGATTTGTAACCATTATTTTAATTTATAATCAATCATTAGTATTTTTGAAACTTTTTAGATAAAAACAACTGCCATAAGATAGTGACTTCATTAAAGTTATGGCAATTGAAAATAAAATGATGATGTTGTCACCAAAAATATACATAGAATGCAGAGTTATTTTCTATATAGTTTACAATATCATTTTTAATTATAGAATTAAAATATGATTAATGTATTTTATCTAAATTTTATCCATTATTCTTCCTTTCATTTATGACATATCCAAAGTGAAGATTTTCATCATTAATAATTGCAAAAGCAAAACATACTAGTTTTATTCAGTACAGTAAGTAATTAAAAATATAGTTTGATAATGTACCACAACAAAAATAATATTAATTAAAATTCCTGTGAATGTTATTTTGCTTGCAGAAAAAATATGTTAATCATAATTGTAATATGCAATCATCAGAATTGTAAATTATTTTGAGGAAAAAATAATTAATGATTTTGTGCATTATGCAAATAATAATTCAATTTATATAATCAAAGATTACTAAACATAAATTTAGACTATCATTTATTTACTTGCTTAGTTTTAAATCAATAGTTTCATAATTTGCTTTCAGATAATGGTGGTTTTTATTAAAAATATAAAAAATAATATATCTTTACAATATCAAGAAAAAAAATCATTTATGTTATTAAAACTGTTAACATATAATATTTTGAATAAAAGATTTTCATAGCTATATACATTTATATTTCTTTATATATTTTTATAAATAACTTTCAGCTATCTGTAATGATTTAAATTACCAGTTAAAGATAACTAACAATTGCAAGTTGAAATCACACCATCTACAATAATATTTATATGAACTACTTTAAGACAAAAGTGAATTCGATTTAGCTTATTCTTATTTACATAAGGATATTAGATCAGATAGCTTCCCCAATATGTTTACAATCAAAAACAGGGGAGTCTTATTATTTGGCTGTGAAAATATTTTGAAAGTTGTTATTCTTCTAAATTTTGCACATAAAAGTATCATTGCCTAATCTACCAAATGCTTTTATAAAGTTAGATCATAATCTAAAACTAAATTTATTTTTGAATTAAAGTATTTTAAAAAATACAATTTTAGTTTGCAATACTTTTTTATATTATAAGATGGAATTTATTTATAAAAATACACAGAAAATTCAATTTAAAATGTAACTATCGAAATTATATATGGTACGTATATATGAAAACATAATTTTCAGGATTTAACTAAGAGTTGTTTTTATTATTAGTATAATAGTATTGAAAACCTTTCAGTTGTAATTTTTTTATTGAGAGATAGGGAGTAAATGTGACTCAGTGGCTGATTATAGAGATGCTGATGATGAATAGTAGATTACACATTTTCCTCATATTATTTACCTAAAACCAGTAAGATATCACATGATACCATTTCACACAATGCTTACACATTTTTTTCTTATCATGCTTATTCCATCTATTAAATGATCTCGTGTATTTCTCCCAGATTCAAAGTTCCTCACTGATGAAACTCATGAGCTAAAAACTAATCTGGGGATATTGATTCGAAGACCACTGGATAAAAATTTAAGAACTGACACCCATTTTCTATTGATTACTAAAACTTATCCTAAATGGAGTAATGATGGTGAGGGGAAATAATATGTTTATTTTTTTTATCCAATATGAAATTTAAAAGTCCATTTAAAAGAGAAAAGGAAAAGTTTTTTATATTGATTGAAACTTCCTTGATTCATTCTGTTTATAAGTGCCACTGGTCTATTTACAATTTTAATGAATTCTCTACTTTTTTTTCTGTTAGCAAATTTCACATCTGATAAATGTTAATGATAGAAAAAAAATCGTTTTATTCAGTAAGCAAAACATGTAGAGTCAGTGCTATGGCTGATGATTATTGCTTGATTACATTAACCGTCATCTTTATCAGTATTAATGCTAAGATTGTTAAGCTCGCCTTACAAACACGACTATATATATATTATAAACCTTTAAAGAAATCAAAGTCTGATATTTCAATAATGTATTGCAAATTTTAAATTTGGTGATAAAAATGATTTTAATATATACAGTCTTGCTGATTTTATTTCTTGTTTCTTTTATGTCAGGATAAAGAAATTAATTGTTTATGACCTATCTTTTTTTAACATTATTTCAAATATAACTACTTTTTTTAAAACAAAAAAAAAGTTTTTATCTGACATTAGAAACACTTTTATAATAATGGACTTGACTGTTGTTAAGATTTAGAGAAAATGAAATAATTTTAATATATGACTTTTTGTTCAGATTTAACATTTAATCATGTTATCTACCAATATTCCAGTTGTAGGAATAAAAATATAAATAATGAAACAATAATAAAAAAACATGATAGTAATAATAAATACAAAAATAATAAAAAAATTTTTATAGATAATAATATTTATATTGGTTTTAAGTTATCTAAATTTGTATTTTTGAAATTAAATGAATTGTTAAATAAAATTAATAAAAAATACTGTATAAATTTGAAACCTGTATACAAAAAGAAGAGAACTTTAAGATCTTTGATTAATCATAAAGAATTTAATATGCTTGAAGCTATGAATTCAGTGTATTTAATTAAATGTTTGAATTGCAAAAACAATGTATTCTATATTGGAACAAGCAAGAATAAATTAAAAACCAGACTATATCAGCATATAATTGATAAGAAATCTGCTATCTTTTGTCATAAATTGGAAACAGGACATAAAGACTATGAAATTCGACCTTTGGAATGTATTGGTAATTACTTTGAAAGATTTAACAAAGAGAGTATTTATATAGAACAATTAAATCCTATTTTAAATAAGATGTTAAAATAGCTTATATATTTGTGCAAAAAATTGACTGTTTTTGTATAGATATTTTTTTCCTTTTGATATAAAACTTTTCACTTTATAAGAAAATGTAGAGAAATTGTTTGTGTTATACAATTTTTCCATTTTTTGGTTTATAGGTATTTTATTTTATTTTGTTATTATTATTTTTTATTTGTTTTTATTTGTTTTGTTTTATTTTCTAGTTTTCTTATTTATTGTATATTTTTTCTCTGTTTTATAGAACCTTGATAAAGTCCATATCATTATTTGAAAAAATGGACGAAACGTTGGCTATTTATATTTATATTTATTAGTGAAGTTACATATTGTATATCAATAAAAATTTTGAAAAGAAAGTCTCTCCGTAGTTTTTTGACTTTATAAAAACTTGATAATACATTTGAAAAGAAAAAAGAAGAAGAAGAAGTTTATATTATTATATGGATTTATTATAAGTTTTATGCAGTTATATGGTTTTATTATTATTATACTTTTTATTATTTATTTATATTTTTTAATATATTTTTCGTATTTTTATGGAATTGTATATAAAAAAATTTTTTAAACATGTATTTTTCGAAATTTGAATATATGAATATGAGAAGTTTTATTGGTTATTTGAAAAATAATATTAGTGATGTTTATGTTTTTAGAGATTGTATCAAGTTAATTAATAATTGGATGAAATATAAACTAAAGGTCATAAAATTAAACCTAGATATAAAATTTTTAAAAAATTGTATTTTTTATAATGTGGTTCCAAAGTTTTTGTGCTTTAGTAAAATTAAAAAGTTATTTAAACAAAGTGATGTTCATTTTATTGAAAGATTTATTTTAAAAAGGTTTATAAACGGGTTATATAGGAAAAGAGATTATATTTTGAATAATATTAAATCTATATATAATTCAATGTGTAAATTGATTACATTTGAAGAAGAAAATTTTATAAAAAAGATTTTTTTATTAAAGGTAAAAAGACTAAAGAATGAAGTAAATAATAGACATAATAAAAAAATAAATAATTTAATATTTTATAATAAAAATTTTAATAATTTTTATAAACATAAAAAGAATATTGTTTGTAATGATAAATTTGATAGTGTTTATAATGATTTTATAGATAATAATTCCTCAGTTATCAATTTAACAAATAGAGTTTTTAATAAAAATGAACTAAATATATTAAGCAAAGGGCTAAAATATGTACCTTTTGGAAAATATAGTATTAATAAACAAATTATCGAAATTAAATCAAAAATGATAATGATTAATAATTATATTGATAAAGATACTTTTGGTGAAATAGATAATAAAGAATTATTAAAAAGTGATTTGATATATGGATTTAAAAAATTAGAATGGGATATTCAAAATAATATAAACAAGGATATATATAATAGATATGAATGGAAAACCATTGATGGTTTAAAAAATAAATATAATGATATCGTTTTTTTAAAAGGAGATAAAGTTTCAAATGTAGTAATTATGTATATAGAGGAATATAATAAAAAAATGATAAATATGTTAAAAGAAGATTGCTATATTGAAGTTAAAAAAGATATGAGTAATTTTTTAAATAAAAAGATAAATAAATTTATTACTATTATGGAAAATAAAGAAATAATTAAAAAAAGCGAAATGTTTAGGTTAAAAAGAATGGACGTTATGTGTGCTGAAATTCAAGGTTTACCTAAGGTGCATAAACCTAATATACCTATGAGACCAATAGTGGATTGTTTTAACACTTATTACGTTAATATTTCAAAATGGGTTTATATTAATTTATTTAAAAAATATACTAATTGTTTTGCTGAGAACAAAGTTTATAATTCTGTTGTGTTTATTGATAAAATTAAGAGGTTTTTATTTGGTTTAAAAGAATTTAAAAATATTTATTTTGTTAAACTAGACATAATTAATATGTACACAAATATAAATTGTGAAAAAGCAATTAATTGTTTTTTAGAGATGTACATTGAAGATAAAAATAAAAACATAAAAATGGATATTCCTTTGTTGCATGACATTCTTATGTTATGTTGTAAGGATTTATTTTTTAAATTCGGTGACAAATACTATAAACAGATAAAAGGATTAAATATGGGAAATTGTTTAAGTGGATTTTTAGCAGATATTTATATGTGCAATTTTGAAAAGATTTTTTTAATGTTTGTCATAAACCTATGTTTTATGTACGTTATGTAGATGATTATTTCATGATATTTAATGGTAATTTGAATAAATCATTTAAGTTTTGGAATTTTATTAATAATAGAATAGATAATATTAAGTTTACTTTAGAAAAAGAAAATAATAATAGTATTGAATATATGGATCTAAAGATTTATAAATTTTATAAAAATAATAGAATAAAAATAGAAACTGAAGTTTATAGAAAAAAAATGTCTACTGGAATTTTAACAAACTGGAATTCCGATATTGATTTTAAATGCAAAATTAATATCATAAACAATAGAATAATGAGAGCATTTAAATTATGTTCAAATGAACATAGTTTGGATAAAGAATTAAATTATATAAAAAGGGAGTGTATAATAAATGAGTACCCATATAGAATTATAAATTATTTGCTTTCTACAAAAAATTTGAATAAAATTAGAAATAATGTTTGTATGAATGTTTATAGGAATAAAAATATAAATAATGAAACAATAATAAAAAAACATGATAGTAATAATAAATACAAAAATAATAAAAAATTTTTTATAGATAATAATATTTATATTGGTTTTAAGTTATCTAAATTTGTATTTTTGAAATTAAATGAATTGTTAAATAAAATTAATAAAAAATACTGTATAAATTTGAAACCTGTATACAAAAAGAAGAGAACTTTAAGATCTTTGATTAATCATAAAGAATTTAATATGCTTGAAGCTATGAATTCAGTGTATTTAATTAAATGTTTGAATTGCAAAAACAATGTATTCTATATTGGAACAAGCAAGAATAAATTAAAAACCAGACTATATCAGCATATAATTGATAAGAAATCTGCTATCTTTTGTCATAAATTGGAAACAGGACATAAAGACTATGAAATTCGACCTTTGGAATGTATTGGTAATTACTTTGAAAGATTTAACAAAGAGAGTATTTATATAGAACAATTAAATCCTATTTTAAATAAGATGTTAAAATAGCTTATATATTTGTGCAAAAAATTGACTGTTTTTGTATAGATATTTTTTTCCTTTTGATATAAAACTTTTCACTTTATAAGAAAATGTAGAGAAATTGTTTGTGTTATACAATTTTTCCATTTTTTGGTTTATAGGTATTTTATTTTATTTTATTTTGTTATTATTATTTTTTATTTGTTTTTATTTGTTTTGTTTTATTTTCTAGTTTTCTTATTTATTGTATATTTTTTCTCTGTTTTATAGAACCTTGATAAAGTCCATATCATTATTTGAAAAAATGGACGAAACGTTGGCTATTTATATTTATATTTATTAGTGAAGTTATATATTGTATATCAATAAAAATTTTGAAAAGAAAGTCTCTCCGTAGTTTTTTGACTTTATAAAAACTTGATAATACATTTGAAAAGAAAAAAGAAGAAGAAGAAGTGTAATAATAGTGCCATGCTGTAATATCTGATTATATGATTTCTTTAACAATAATTTGTTTTCCAGACATATTTTAGCAACTGAATGTTAACATTAGAAGTAGGTTTTTAGAAACATAATAAAAAATATAAAAGAATTAAATTGTTTGTTGTTTAGGAGTTTATAAAAAGTTCAAGTGCAAAAGTGATGACACATACTACGATTCACAAACTTTGAGCTCTTAAATCAAATAATATTAATAAGAACATTAATGAATTCACAAATCTTATTTTTACTAATATTTTTATGAAGCATTTAAAAATCCAGACTTTAATAAAGATCAACATTAAACTTTTAGCATGGCTTAGATATATCAATATTTTTGCCAAATATTCTCGCAAAATTGATACTCAGTTCATTTTTTGTTTTTGGACCCAAATGGGCAATAATTCTCTTGCTCTCTCAACATTTAGAAAACTAATAATAATCTAAAGTTATTTAAAAGCATCCTCCATTGTATTTCTTTTAATTTTTTTCACAAAAAGATTTCTACTCTATGATAAAGCTCTCTTTAACAATATGTTAATTTTATTCATGATGTCTTAATATCAAATAAATACACAGTTAAAACTTTATCTAAAAATATCCACTGCATTGGAAATAATGTTAAAAAACATTTAGGCAATTAAAGTATATCTTCTTTTGTATAAAAGGAAGAAAGGATTGAAGATTTTGTTTATATTATTAAAATCATTGCCATTATTTTGTTAAATATATGAATATAAATCCACAGTTAAGTTATATCCTTTTTTATATAAAAGAACTGAAAATATTGGTTATATTCTAATATAATTTAGTACTAAAACATCAACCACTATAAATCAAAAAACTGCACATATGTTACCAAGATCTGGGGATTTTAATAGGCTAATAATGTCTATGAAAATTTTGTAGAATTTGTAAAGCTTCTCACATGGGCATAAAAAAAGATGAACATGTTAATAATGTCAAACAAAAACCATTCACTTCATATGTTTTGGATACTAACTATAATATAGATATGCTAACACAGAAATCTAATCCAAATGTGAAACAAAATATTATACCTTTTTGCATTAACACATATAAGTTTCAATTCATAATGAATGTTTTTGTTAAGCATAGATATTAGAAACAAAGACCATTGAATAAGGTTTTCCCCACAACCTTTTTTTAAATCATATTTTCAAGTTTTATGTTATAATAAAAATAAGCTATAGCTAAGACACATAAAATATAATGTTTAGTTTACTAACCATTACCAGTGTCTTTCACGACAAACAAGATGCCTAGTAAAATCTAATTGAAATATTTATACTTGTTCTTTTAGTAGAAAACAATATATATATAAATAAATCATCGTTAGCATAAATTTGAAACATATTCATTTCAACATAAATATAAAATAGAATATTTGTAGAATTATATTACGGTATAAACAGTTACATTAAACTTTCTGATTTCTCCAATACTTTTTCAAAAAAATCTGTTACAAGTCTTTTTTTTCACAAGAATTTTAAAATGTTCCTTATTTCATAATTACATCATAGAAAAGTTTTTACACACACATACATTTTTTATCTTTTAGTATTCAATTGCATGAGTATTGCCCTAGTTGAACTCCAGTTAAGATATTTATGTTTTACAATATGATTATTAATACATATTTGAGATCAAAAAAAAATTTTTTTTTTGTTATTGGCAACATAATTCATTTTTATTCTTTTATGTCATTTGTGATTTTTGTTTTGTTTGAATTTAAAAACGCCAAATTTTAAAGTCATAAATCAAAACAAAAAGTATGTTTTGACTTAAAACCTTTTTATTCTAAGCAGAAGAGCGTGTTATTCTTAAATATAAAATTGAGCCTACTAAATGCATTCCGTAGCATTTTAATTCTGTTTATTTTTTTTCATTATACTGTATTTGCTTCCCTTGATATCACGTGATGTATGTAAACATAATTAACTATTCATTTGTTAAACAGTAATTTTCTAATATTTATCTTTTTTTTTTTTAATATTTAATTTAATTTAAAATAAAAATAACAATAACATGAAAAATCTAAGGTGATTTTGGTAATCATTACTTACCTTGATATCTGATATTTTCCAAATTTAATTTAAAAAAAAAAAATTCTAAATTAAAAAAAAATTTTTTTTAAGAATGAATGACATTTGAGCATATCTCTTTTATACCGTGAATTCAATAATTTAATGTAACTTTATCTTTGACTTGGCAATTAGTAAAGATTCTTAATCATTTCAAAATAAACCTTTTTAATTTTGTGTTTTAAAGAATCAGATGTAGATGATATATATAGAAAGAGCCTTATGGTGTAATGGTCATCACCAAGAATATGCCTCTCATAACATGGGATTTGAAGTAATTTGAAAACCATTTTCAATAATTTTCTCATAACCAACTTATTTAATCTTTTATTTATGAATAAATGGCAATAACTATTTTTAATTAAAGGATTAAAATTTACAAAAAAAAAATCTAATTTGATGAATACTATTTTCTTCATTCATCTGTGGGAAGATGTTAGTGAGGTCTTTTCCCAATACGATCAGATATGAATACTATAAGAATGTATTGTGAGTTAAACTATTCATTTTTAATCTGATTGCAATAACACTCTATCGTATCAATGCAATCTATTAATATATATTGTAATCTTTTGATTGGTTATCCATGGTAAGAATAGAATATAAAATGTATATTATAGTTCCAAAATTTAAAAGTGAGATAATAGTAATGCTATAAATTTTGGTATAACATGAATAAAAGACTTAAAGATAAAATTCTGTAGAGATTTAATAACCATCTTTTATTTATAATCATTTATATTATAATCTCCTATATAATTTAAATACAATAGTTGTAAATCCAATAAACATCATTTCTTATAAAGTTGTCTTTAATTTATTTTTATTACACTGCTTCTTTAAAGGCTAAATATATAGAATTGTAGTAAATAAAAGGAGGAATAATTAGAGATTACAAGATAATAATTTATTTTAAAATTATCATAATAATAATATATTTTAAGTATAAATATTTCTTAGTAAACTTTATATTTAAATTCAATTAATAATATATATTAAATACATAATTATACTTAATACTTTAGTTTTAAAGAAATGATTTAAATTAGTTTTGTTTTTAAAATATTTATTGATTTTAATTATTTTAAATAGAGACAGAAGAATATTTATTTAAAAGTTGTAATAGTTGATTTAGGATATTGACCAATGAGATTTAAGTAAGTAGTTTTCTGATGTCATTTTATCATGAGGTTTTTGAGAGAAAGAGAAAAGTAGATGATCAAGGTACAGATTCATGAAAAATATAAAGCAGGAAGTGTTTTCAATATTATTTCTTGGTAAAAGTTATAAAAAGTTTTAAAAATATTTAAAGTTTTAAAAGGTGAAAATAATATTTAAAAGCTGTTTAAGGATATAAAATATATTATATCAATCGTTAATGTCATGGAGTGAGTTTAAATTAGTTTCTTTATTATGATCTAATTGCAATCTTGATCATCTACTTATAACTAAAATGATATCTGAAAGAAGTTTAAAAGACAAGCTAAAGTTATTATTCTTATTTGGGATAATCATGAGAAAGAAGAAACAACTAAATTTCCTTAAAGAAAAATATATCTGCATTCACATAAGAAAACATTTGTTTATTTATGTCAAATTCAATAATTTTATTAGTCAAATATTAAAAATGAGAAACAAGTCTAAAATCTCTAGAAAAAAAATTAAAACTTGTAAAAGTATTTTATCAGACTTTAAAAATGACTCAATTGAGAGTGATAATCCTAATGAAAATTAATATTCTGTTTGAATGGAATTTTGAAGAAAAAAATGATTAGCATATATTTAATAATAAATACAAAAGAGGACAGATAAAAGGTGAATGAATATTTCTCATGTTTTCATGTAAAGTGGAATCTTATTATATTATTATAAGAAAGGAACAGTAAAAAGAGGAAGGTTAATTGAAAAAGTCTGTTTAACTTTTTAATAGTAGATGAGTCAGCAAGATGATATACTATAATACAGAAAGTTAAATGAATTTATTCATATGTACTTAAATTTTACAAGATTACTGAGTAAGAGGAAAGTAAAGAAATAAATTGAAGTAAACTTATTGATGAATTAATTAAACATAATTTAAAGTTTTGTAATGTGGAAAAATAATGTGAAGATGTATTGAGAATATTTGTTAAAGTCTTTTGTTAATGTATTTTTCAAGAGTATAATTATGTGCATGTAACTTTAAGCTAATCAATAAGGAAGGATGCATCCACTTCAGAACTTTTATCCAGTTACTATTGTGCTTGTTGTTTTGTTTAAATATACATGTGTTCTAACAGAAATAAGATTTGAGAAGCACCCAAACTCATGAGAAATGGTGAACATCTATTGGGTTACCATGGTAGTATTAAACTAAGAGAAAAGGATTTCAATTTTAAATTTATTATTAATATTTTTTTTGTTTGATATGAAATATAAATGCTAGATATTATAGTTAGCAATAATGAAAATAATTTTATATGCAATCTGATATATAAGGTTAAAAGATATTAACCTATTTATTATTAATTCTTGTTTTAAAAAAAGAATGAAGAGTATGCTTGAAGATATGAAGAGAGTATATATGGGTTATAACATGAAAGTATGTGTGGGTATGATATTTTAACTTTATATTTTAACTGATATATATATATATTAAAAAATTGAGTGTGGTAAAATATGTTGCAGAGGTAGTTCAAATTATATTTGACAAAGGGAAATGAACTAATGGTGATAAATAAGAATTTATAGAATTGTATGAAAATAAAAATAAATATACAGTAAAATGTAATGTTATGTATGAGAGTAAGAAAAGAGTAAATGTTAATGTAAAAAAACAATCATGATCTCATTTGATAATGATAAAGGTAGACTACTTGTTTTGTAACATGATCTCAAATGTGGATAGAAAAATATTTAATGGGAGGATAGGATTATATTATGGGTCCATACTTAAGAAAATTTACCTGAACCTATAATAAATTGTTTTAGAATAAATTTTTTAAAGTTTAAAATAAAATCACAATTAAAAAATAATACCAATTTTTTATCCAATTTAATATTATATGAATTAGGAAAAACATTACAAAACCTACAAGACTTAAGAAAATTCCCCTAATTCATGTAATATTAAATTGGATAAAAATTGGTATTATTTTCTAATTGTGATTTTATTTTAAACTTGAAAAAATTTATTCTAAAACAATTTATTATGCAGATTATGAGTCATTTATCTAATTTAATTGATAGGTTTAAAATGATTAGAAGAGGTTTAGACTTTAGAGTAATTTTAATTATTCAATTTTGAATTATTTTTTAAAGTGGTTTAGGAGCAAATGTGAAATTACTTATTATAATAAATACTTTAAAAAATTCTATTGGTTGATTGATAAGTTTGGAGGTAAAAAAGTTTTGTTAAACAAAAAGAGCATAAATTAGAGTGTTTCAAAAAAAAAAGGCCTGATATTTCTTCTATTTTAAATTTGTCCAATTATGTTTTGAATTTATCTGATTTAGCTATTTTAGGTAAAAGTCCTGGTTTGGTTTTTGATTTTTTTTTCTCATGTGTCATAGCATCAGCCAGGAAGCGAACCTGGGACAACTGCTTGTAAAGCAGCTGTCGCTGACCTCTAGACCACCAATGTAGTAGTAATATTCCTGATAAAAATAAAGTGTCTTTATAGCTTATTTTGAATAGTCAATTACTTAAAAGAGAAAAGTTTGTTTTTGCCCCTAAGCAAATTAGACCTTTAAAAAAAAAAATTGAAAGTCAATGATTTTATCTTGTTGAAAGAATATAAAGGTGACCACTTTGTATTATTAAATAATATTGATTTTGAAAGTAAAGTTTCTTTAGAATTAAATAATAGAAAGTATGCTATTTTAAATTCTGATCCTGGTAAAAAAAAAATGTAATTTGATTAAAATTATGGAAAATAACAAGATTTTGATAGAGCTATTTATTTAAGCTGTTATCCTAGTGATTATGTGGCTCCAAAGGTTTTCTTTAATTTGAAGTCTCATAAAGATAGTTTTCTTTTAAGAAGTAGTTTTGATTTTATAGGAGGAATTACTGATAAAATATCTAAATTTTTAATAAGATTTTGTAAAGACTATATTAAATTAGGTCAATTTTGTGTTTCTTCTTCTTTTGAGGTTTTTAATAAAATAAATGGTTTTGTTTAAGATGATAATTGTTTTTGGTAGTTTAGATATTGAAAATATGTATCAGTCAGTTGATAGATTAAAAACTATTGACGTTTTTCTTTCAATTTTAAAAATATTTGAATGTGTTTTGCTGTTAGAGGATTTGAATGTATTTTATGTGTAATGATGTTTTTTTATAAAATTAAAGAGGGTTGGGTTATTATGTTATTGCTCCTTTAATGTGTTCTGTCTATATTAATTTTTTGGAATGTAAGTGTTATTAATCAATTTTCTGTTTCTTTAAATCATTTGTTATGTATGTTGATGATTGTTTGTTTGTTATTCAGAAAGAAAAATTTGAGGAGTTTTTAGATAGATTGAATGCTTTTGATTCTAGTATTAATTTTACTATTGAGGGTGGTAGTTTTGATTTTATAAAATTATAAGTGTTGGATTTAAGGGTTGAGAAAGCTGATAATGTTTTATTTTGTAGTCATTTTACAAAACCTAAGAATTTGAGAAATATAATTAGGCCTGATAGTTATCAGCCTTTTATGCATAAAAATATCTTTTTTGAATTTTTGTTGTAGGAATAGAAGGCTTAATAACTTTAGTAATAATGCTGATATTCAAAAAAGTCAGCTTTCTGCTGTTTATGTAGAATTAGGTTATAATCATAAATTTATTAGAAATGTTGTATTTAATAATAATAATATTTATAATCATGACCATAATAAAAAATTTTTTATGGTTAGTAATATTTATGTCTTTACCATTTAAGTCAATAATTTATAATTTGGTTTATAAGAATAGTCATTTGTTAGGAGGAATGAAGGTTGCATGAAAGAAAGGTTCTGATTTGAATTTATTGAATGGTTCAAAACAGTCGATTGGTAGTAAATCTATTTCTGGTATTATTTATAAGATTCCTTGTAGTTGTAGTAAGATGTATATAGGTCAGAGTAAATTTAGCCTTAATGAAAGAATTAAAGTTCATGTAAGTAGAGTTAAACATAGGTATCATAACTCAGCTTTATATATTCATGAATTGAATACAGGTCATAAAATATTGTTTGACAATGCAATGGTTATTTTTTTATCAAAAGAATGAATTAAAGAGAAGAGTAAAGAAAACTTTAATGATAAAACTTCTTGAACCTGAGGCTATCAATCTTATGAGGACATCTTTTGATATAAAGGGAAGTTGGTTTTTGAAATGAATTATGGGAAGGTTTGTTTTGTATATATGTTGCATCTTTATTTTGATTTTCACTTGAGAAGGTCTATTGTTTAGTAGGTGAAACCATGATCATGTAAGGATTTTGGTAAAATTTGGATTTTTATATAGTATTGTATTGTTTTATGGTTTTGTATTTTATATATGTATAGTAGATTCTTGTAAGAATGAACATCCATTTTCTTGTGAATATTATTGGAATAATATCTATTTTGATACATCTGTCATTTTAATCTTGGAGTGCACTAATCTACAATCTGTCCAACAATCTGTGCTTGTAATTGCTAATGTAATGTAAAGTTCCCTTGTATTCTGACTCCTAACAATAATGTAATCTACTGCTATTACTTTTTGAGTATAGATTGTATCAGTGTTCCTTTGTAATGGTTTTTCTACCCAAACAAAGTTTTTGTTATTAATGAATTTAGGCACACCTCACCATTATTTCCAACAGCTTTTGGCCAAGTCTATTTTTTATGTCAACACACACATTAAGGTTCCTAAGAATAAAAATGTGGGCTTTTAATGGTATTTCTATAATAATTTTATTCAAGAAAGAATAAAATATTTAATCCTTTGAATTCTCTGAACATTTGGTTGGATAACAGGCACATGAGTTTTAAGATCATTAATCTTTTATTGATACATTTTAAAAATCCACCAATAGAAGATACTAAATTAGACTTTACAGCAAATACAACATCATTCATTCTTCTTTCATTAAGTATCTGTCTTCCCCAAAAAAACTTGTATCCATGCATCTGTTCTAATTAACTTTCTTTTTCTGGGAGATGAATTTCACTAAGAACAGCTACATTAATCTTAAATCTTGATAGTTCTTTAATGTCAACTGTAGTTTTCTACTCTGGTCATGAAGAGTTTGTACCAAGTAATTCTTCCACATTCCATGTACCTATATTTAAAAAAATGATTTATATTTATGATTCTTACTTTTGGGAGTACCACTGCCTCTTACTACACCACTACTACTGATATTATTATTACTATTCTTTTTATTTCTCCCATTGAAATGAGCAATATGATAAGTGCAGCAATCTAGCCAGATTGTATGAGACAGGCCTTTTTTAGATCACATTTTCTAGGCCCTTCCATTTCCATGGTAGGCAAAGGAACTAGTAAATAGGGTTTACTAAATGCACAATCTTTACCATCTGAAACTTCTATCTTGAACCCAGTTCCAAAGAACTCAGAGTGGTTGTACTATCTCAAGCAAAGATCACAACTAAGGGTATCAGCCTACTAAGTTTGTCTTCATCACTGCTTTTTTAATTGAGAGCTTGAGATAAAAAAAAGAGGGTGTTGAATGTTGGAAATGCTATGCATATAGTTAAAGGATAAAAATGTTGTTGCATGAGCACATAATTTCATTGTCACAGTTACTATAAGGAGATATCCATTGGCATGAGAAGCTCATGATGACTGAGCTCTACAATAATTTAAATGACTAAAGAAGAATTACAGTGAGACACAAATGACAGTTCAATTGGAACAGTATCTAATCTTTGATGAACCAATTTCCTATCATACAATGCAACAAGAATTCATGATCAGGCAATTGGATTTTATATCAGCTGTCCACCACTTATGGATCCAGTAGGGAGCATGAGCAACATTAGAATTAATAAAAATAGTAGTGAAAATATTTTTAGCAAGAAAATTGTTTTTTTTTTTTAAAAAAAAAAGATAGAGTGTATATGTATTTAACATCTAAAAAATTGTAAAATATATTTTTGATAGAGTCTATGGGAAAATATCTATAGAGTGATCAGTCAAGATTTCATGTTTTTATTCAGGTTGTTACGATGATTGCTAAAACAATGTCGAGATTGTTTATTTTTTATTTACTGTTTTTTGTCAACATTCTGATTAAGTATCTTACATATACTATCTATTAGATAATAAAAATGGATTTAACAGTAAGACTAATTAAAATAGCTAGGTGAAATATTAAAAAAATGAAGAATGTATTCATTATAGATTGACGTATGTATTTATGAATATAAATAGATGGACTGTTTCTTAAAAAATAAAAAGAATTAAAATACAAGTATATGTAAATCTTTCTAAGTAACATCTTTACATTAATTCTTAGTAAATGTACACTTGATTTAACTTAAGCGATATGACAAAAATAATTTCGCAAAGACAATTGACCTACTTGGAAAGATTGCATTAATCTTATTTAAAAACGTTGTCCAGTAAATAAACGTCGTACATTTACAAATGTTTTCCAAACTTATAAATTATAAAAATTAAAGGCACTCGTCACTTTAAATATTATGAATAAAAAATATATTTCCATGTAAAATCTTATTTATTTGACTTTTTTTTTAATATTGTTTGTCTTAAAATTAATTACCGAGTTATAAATAGTGATTAAATTTTATACAAATATCAATATATAATACTTTACTTCAATATTATCTCAATAATGAATTACTACATTATGCAAATAAAATAACGTAATATGCCGATTGTAATTTTTGAGTCTGCAGTTTATGGACTATTTTATTTATTGAATAAGTACATTTTGTAATGTCATTCTAAGAAGTCATATAAAATTAATATTGTTATATGGCGTTGAGAATAGCGAACTCATTGTGGGTTCGTGATGATTTCAAGCATTTGCTGGATTAATTAATAGTTTATTACATATAAAAACTGCAGACGGTTGTTGCGGGTTCGCCTCCCGGCCGATGCTATGACACAATTCTTATCTTAAAAATTTAAATTTTACAATTTAAAATATATATAAAGCTTAAATAATATGTGTAACTATTACGTCTTTTTTTTAAAGTAAGTTAAATTTTAAAAAAAGAAAGAAACTAAGCTAAACAATTAAATTAAATGCATAAGTTAAAAAAACAACAACTAAAAACAAGGGATAGAATGTTTTTTCTTGTAATCAATAATTAAATTATTTTCTGTTATTTTTCTTTAAAAAAAAATCATACTATGGCAATAAAAACAAATTCCACTAAACTTTTATTTATATATAATACATTATAAATACCTCTGGTGCAGAATTGTAAAATTCCTTTCCCCCATTTCTCTCTATTTCTAAATAATGAATGTCATTGCAAAATGCCTTTTCTTGAACTTGAGACTTAATCTTGCAATTTTTGATATTGTTTGATATTATAATTATTAGTCTTAGTGTATGGCTGGAATTATAAACAGTCATTATTATTTTGCAATCAGCTTAAACAATAATGTCATTCTAACTCCCAAAATAAGTGTTGAATGAGTTTTGTGATAACTATACTAATCAATATGGAAAACACAGCAAATAAATATATTACACTGCTTATTTAATAGATTGTGATATTTTTTTTAATTTTAAATTCTTTTACAACACATCTTTATTTTTAAAATACTTCAATATTTTGCCTAACAGTTGCTTTCCATTGTATCTCTACTCAGTCATAATCTCTCACCAAAAGTAATTAATATTATTATCCTCTTGAGAATACTTTTAAAATGAATTTTCTAATAAAAATATTAATTTTTTCCCATAAAAACTACTTTAATGTTTTAGTTGTCATAAAAAAAATCAAAAACCAAAAATAAGCATAAAAATAATACTGTATTTACAAAAAAAAAATTAAGTTAGATGTCACATGACCTAATTTAATAACATAAACATAAGATAGCATTGGCATTTTTGGATGTCTGAGCCACTATGGAATCATATAAGAAAAAAAAACTTGAAGATTTTTTTCTCCAGTATCCCTCCCTGAAAGATTATCAGATATCTCATTCAGTCCAAGTTGTAATGTTTCTTTCATTCCCTGATTTGAATGGAGGAATTTATTGCAAACTGATCTTGTGTGATATTTTAGGTCTTGTGTTTTATTTTCTTTTGAGCATACTTATAGCAAAAGTCAATAAGTTTATAGGAAAATGTTCTTATATAGTAATTAATTGGTTCAACATGTGAAATAAAGTTTGTTTGTCCACAGTCTTGGTTTAAGCAAAGAATCATATGATTGGGTAAGAGCATATTCCCATTCTAAAAGAAAATACCAGATTTTATGGCTATTGAAAGTATGGTTATAAAGAATTCTGTTAGGTAATATTCCCAAATTTATTAGAATACAATTTACCAAGAACAAAAGTAATGGAGCCAAAATAGGTAGGTTCTGGGCACTTACATTAAAACAAGGGTCTGATTATCATAATTTCTGGCCATAGTGGTAAAAAATATTCTCTGCTTTCCATTAGTAAAAAAAATATGCACTGTGATGAATCACCAGATTATTTAAATTTGAACACTAGAGAATTTTGGCAATCAAATGTTAATCACTGGTAGCATTCTGTGAGCCTGTAATATGAACCCTCGCATAATTTATTGAATATTCTTGCCTTGTGACCAAATGCAAACTTTTAAAGATAATAAGAGACCTCTCCAGAACTTTTCCAATTATATCTTGATCACATATGTTGGAAAATTTATCAACAAAACATTAATCAACACCATTTGCATTCCAAACAACATTCATAATACTCTCTCTCTCTCTCTCTCTATGAATTTACTAATGAATTGCACTTACAAAAATTGTTTTTGAAATTTAATATATTATGAATTATCCTTTGTCATCATATCTAAAATATATTTACTTTTATGGTTTAATATCACAATTTTGGACCTAAATGTAGTAGATTTGCAGCTACTAATTACTTTTTATGGATTTGTGTTTATTAAATCCTTACCTATATATTAAAAATAATGGATTAGTTTGTAATCTAATTTATTATGTAAATGCACTTGTCCTTGGCTAATTCATTGTTTAAAAAATGTTTGCATTGATATAAAAATAATTATTTTTTTAATCATGGTTTGTATGTAAAATAAATTATTTTTAGATTTATTTTGTAAATAAATTATATTATTTTTATACTTTTTTTTTTTTTTGGTTTTTGACTTTTTTATGAAAAATATAAAGCTTATAATTTTTTTTTCTTGCTACATTAGTATGTATGTGGTGCCTCCAATAAATAGATCATATTTATTATTTTTGATGAGGAAAGATCTAACAAATATTTTTATATATAAATAATTCCTGTACAATGATGACTCAATAAAAGCCAGTTTATTTATAATTCCATTCTACCCCCTCATTTTTTAATAGGCTGAAGGTAATAATAAAAATCAATATTTAAAAGTTCTTATTTTGAACTTCTCAATTAATACCACGAATGAGATATAACTTGATAAAAATAATTACTTTAGATAATATGTCTGGGTATATATTGGAAGTCCAGATATTAATGATTGAAAAATATTAAGCATAAATATGTTAAAAAATTATTAATGCATGATTATAAGTTTAATTGCAATATAGAGTCTTCAAATAATTCATTGCAGAACAAATATCATTTCAATAGTCATTCTAGAAAAATACAGTGATTTGATAGATAGTAAACTTTGAGTGAATTGTAAACTTGTTGAAAAAGTATTAAATTTACTCAGTTCAGATTTAAACCAGGTTAAAGCATTGTAACTGTATGTGCTTCTGTTATGCCATGTAGACCTTTTTTAGTTGTATTAATAATTCCAATTAAAAAACAAACACAAATATTTATAGGAAGGAAGGAAATAATAAATTGCAAAAACAATTTTCGAGGGAAAAAAGTTGGTTATTGGTCAATATTCAAGCATTAAAAATATAATTTCTATGATATTACATAATTACTCAATTTTCTAATAAAATATCCAAACATCAACAATAAAATATGTACTTGTTTTGGAAAAGATATCTGCCACAATAAAGGTTAATGCATAATTTTAAATTTGTCGAAATATTGAAATTTTTAATTCATATTTTTGGAATAATTTCAAGCACCCAAACTTATAAATATAAGATAATAAAGACAATAAAATATCCAAAGGACAAAGGAATTCTCTTTTTTTTTTTTCAACTTTATTACATAATTTATATTTTTAGAATTAAGGTATTCTTTTAGCGTTTCACTCTTCTCTTTAATTTATTATAGTCAATCCAAAAC
This sequence comes from Epiperipatus broadwayi, assembly GCA_028023455.1. Classification (NCBI taxonomy): domain Eukaryota; kingdom Metazoa; phylum Onychophora; class Udeonychophora; order Euonychophora; family Peripatidae; genus Epiperipatus; species Epiperipatus broadwayi. The sequence goes on from JAQFVV010000267.1 coordinate 26,732, forward strand.
ATTTTTTTTTAATTGTAGAGCTGTACTATAAATACATATGCATGGGAATATATATATATACACTATAAAAAGCAAGTATATAGGGTATATGAGCACAGACTTTCACACAGACCCACCACTCTCCACTCTATCTTATAACACTGATACACTTGATCACGTATATGCCGAAAAGATAAATAATCACCAATATAAGTATTTCATGTCAAACCAGCAATCATCAGTTGGTCAGATTATCATCTCCACACATATATTCAATAAGTGCTCAGATATATATTAAGATAGCCAATCTTCATACTTTAATGGGCAGGCTTCAATCCACTCCAACTCTTCAACCATTTATTCAATTGAAAATCTGATGATGGAATGCTCAAAGACCAACTGATGATTTCTGACTTAGCATAAAACCTGTATATTGGTTATTATTTATCTTTTCAGCATATATGTGTTCAAGTGTATCAGTGTTATGAGATAGAGTGGAGAGTGGTGGGTCGTGTGAAAGTCTGTGCTCATATACCCTATATATTGCATATACTGATGCAATTAGCCTGTATTTCAGTTATTACATAGTAGAGATGTCTGCCCATCCCTGTATATGTATTAAATGGATTATATCCTGCACATGAGGGGTCAGATTAACTTTAGGTCAACATGGGTGTGGTGAGAATCTTGGCCTCAGGGTGGCCTTTGAGCATTCCATCATCAGATTTTCAATTGGATGGTTGAAGAGTTGGAGTGTGGAGTGGATTGAAGCCTGTCCATTAAAATATGAAGATTGGCTATCTTAATATATATATATATTGTAACGAGCACAGACGTTCGTTACATTGTTTTTTTTTATTTATTAAACATGAAAGTAAATTAAAAAGTTCGCATTTAAAAATTTTCTTTAAGAATTAAAAATTGAAATTAAATATCATCTTAAACTCGTATATATTAAATCGCACAGATAAAAAAAATTATTAAAATAAAACTGTATTAAAAATAGAAAAGGTATTTTAAAAACAAAAACTTAAAAAGATTTAGAGATAAAAATATATCTTTGATTTGGAAAACAGGTTAATTAATCAGAAATGGAAATGATTGTTAATTAGTTAAATGTAAACCAGCCTTGGGCATTTAAATGTAAAAACATCGGTCAGATAGGGAAACAATAGAAACTTTTAGCAAATGAAATAAATCCATTGGGAAATCGGACCTCAACGAAAAGGATCATCACATCGATGACGTAATGTTAAGTCAATCTTTCAAAGTAATATAAAAGGACAAGTTTGGAAATTATTAGTTAGTGACTAGTGAATGATTATTACGATGTGAGAGAGATGTGTTAGTGCGGAAGTGAAGGAGAAGGGATTGAAAAAAGACGCACGATTCAATCCCTTCAGCTTTGCTAAGAAAGAAAAAGGAATGAACTATCGTTTTTCTACATTGAGGACCAGTTAAAGCAAAAAACCTCCGGATGGATAAATAAATCGGCCAACAGAATACCAGTTTTAGGACGGCGTGGGAATTCACGTTCATGGCAAGCAACGAATAAAGATGAACTGTTTAAAACCGTAAGAACTTTACAATTAATGAACATTTAAGTTAAAAACTTTTCGTATTTAAAATAATTGCATTAGTTTCCTATCTGACTAAAGTAGTTAAAATGTTATTTGATGTATTTTTTATTTATTTGTTTAAAATCATTTCCATTTATTTAATTTTGTTCTTTAAGTTTATTTATAATTTCTGTTTTCCGTTAAGTTAAATTATATAAATGTTAAACTTAAGTCGGGCGTGAATGGCTGTATAGATTTGTAAAGTTATATTAGGGGAGGGTAATCTTAGGTTATTTGTTTCGTGGTTAAATTGGGTCAATGGATTGGATATATTGGTGTGATTAGTAGATGTAATATTGATTCGCTACGGGCAGAATCGCTTCATACGCCGCACACTTCCGTTTGCCTATGGAAGGAATTATAAGTCGGATACCGCAGTTCCTTTCTATGGAGTTTTTTTTTTTTATTGCTCTTCTTTGCAGATAGATGTAATATTCCTATCTCATAAGAGGCAATTTCTTCTCTTAACCTTTTGTGCTGCCGTATTTTATTACATTGAATACATCGATATATCAGATGAATTGATGCCAGTTTGACTACGAATTTTAGCCTAAGGTTAAATAGGGATAGAATGTTTATTTTCAAAAGCAAATTTATGTGGTCTATTCATACCCGACCCTAAATAAAAATGCATTAAATTTAAGTTGTTTATAGACGCTTGCATGGATTGTTTATTGGTTAACTATGTTTTGCGTTTCATATTTGATCAAAATATATAGACATTCGATAAATAATGATACCTTACGGTGAGTATCTAAAATGTATTTATTCGGATGTCTTTTAAGTTATTGGTGACAATGCAAGTATCTTATGGTGAATACTATTGGGTTACGTATAAAGTTCCCTCCGCAATTGTCAGTAATCAATAATTTTGTATTTTGATCGTTTATGTTTACTTTGAAATGTTTTTGACCGTGAAATCTATGTAACCGATCTATATTCAACATTATAAACAAGCTTTCATAAATTTATCTGTGCGAACTTAATTAAAATGTAAAATTAGAATATAATAGTAATTAAATGTAAATTAAAGTCAAAAATCAAAGTTAAAAATAATGTTAAAATGTAAAACTAATACTAAAATAATTTTAAATCTTATATATATGTGCATAAATAAATGTTTGTATGCTAATTACTGGCAGTGGCTTATTTTATTCTTTTTTATATATATACTCTTAGATTATATTATTAAATCTCTGCTATTCCACTGAGCTAGTGACATGGGCTAACGACCGGAACCAAAATATTTAAAAAAAAAAAAAATTTTTTTTTTTTTTGACTTACGTATCTGCCTACTTTATAAATTTTTCTAGGTTCAAATGCCTAGATGGCGCCCCGTAGTGCAGATTACGTTAAGCGCCTTTCTCCGGATTGTTACAATATATATATATGAGCACTTATTGCCTCTATGTGTGAAGATGATAATCTGGTCCAACTGATGAATGTTGGTTTAGCATGAAATACTTATATTGGTGATTATTTATCTTTTCGGCATATATGTGTTCAAGTGTATCAGTGTTATAAGATAGAGTGGAGAGTGGTGGGTCGTGTGAAAGTCTGTGCTCATATACTCTATATATTACATATACTGATACAGGTATATAATAAGCCTGTATTTCAATTATAAAAAGCAAAATAGATTACTGCAGAAACTATATTACAATGAAAATGAAATTAGTTGACACACTGCTGCATAATTAAATTAATGTATTGTCTCATTTGTTACTGAATTTTAAAAGTTAATCATGTGTATAGCTGATAAAGATAATAAATAATGTAATTAGGAGTTTTCTCAGTGCTTGCTAATAAAGTGAATAAAAATCTCCAAAAAATAATGACGTTAAATTAAACTCAGGCTAGAAACAGACAAATATATAAGTAAGTTTTAAATTAAATTCATATATACATATTTTTATTTTTAATTAATATATCTACATTTAATTTCCTAACTAAAACCTATCACCCCTTTACATTAAAAAATAAAATGATAAAACATCTGGTTTATTACTACTTTGATGATTTAAACAATAAATTTAGAAAAGCAAAATTATATTAAATATCTTAATTATAATAAACATCAACATATATATATATTTATATTTTCTTGAAAGAGCTCACTTAAATTTTATTCATTTTCATTTTATCTTACTGGTTACATTCCATTTCTGTATGGCATAGAATAGACTTATAAAGGAAGAGAGTGAAATGATTTTCATATATGAAGATTAATTGTGAACTAAACAACAGTTCCTAACAAAAAATATTTTTGATCACTACTTGTAAAATATAATGATGTCAACGTCAACATACTATCACCAAATAATGATAATCTTGTTTTTGTGATTTTTCTTATTTCTCTACATTTTTAACCTTTTAATTTGCAGCTAGTTTTATTTCTAATCTTCTAATTAGACACACATCATTATGATTTTAACATCTCTTTTTTGTATGTCAGTGTATAAAAGCATATAATATATACGAATTTTATGATTTTTAAAAAAGTAATGATAACTTTTTAGTTAGGATCTTGTTTAAGATAATTCAATTAATTTAAATATACTGATTTATTAATAATAGCATATTGAGAAAGTAGAAAATCCCCTGTTCAATTCTATACTGATAAATAATTCTTTACAAACCACGAAAGCAAAAACTGTTTCAAACATTTTAAAATTTTTATTGTCTTCTAATGCAAATTTAGCATTTCTAAATAGATTTTCAGTAAAAAGAATTTTTAAAATCATTAAGCAGCTTCAATGTTATTTGATATCTTCTGTAAAAAGAAAAAAGAGAAAGAAATCATATTCTCTCCTGCATCCTCTTTCTTTGAAATACATTAATATATAATAAGCAGTTTATAAAACCAACTGCATATAATCAAATTCTGTATATATATATAGAACAACAATGGCTAGAAAATTAATAAGCCATAAATGTAGCATATATTGCTTCCATTTTTGGCAGGATAGATTTATATTCAAATATTTAGTGTTTTTGAAGTGAAAAGAGAAATTAAAATTTCCACTACAAATTCAATATGCCAATTAGCTGAAGGCAAAGTAAAAAAAAGTTAGGAAATCTGTCTATGAAGACTGTGTGGGTAATATTCATCAATGCAACAAATGTAAGGTATAGTTTAATAAATTTCAAAAGTATATTCAGAATAAATTTGATGTGAATAATTGCCAAATGGTATACATTGCCTCACTTTAATACTATGTAATTTTAATATCATGGTCTCACTGTTTAAAAAATGATAGTTATACTGTTATCCAAAAATTAAAAAAAAGATTTACTCGAGGAAAAAATAGAAGAAATTTAGTTTACTATATAAAAACAAAATTAAATATTGCCTAATGCTATACTTGCAATAATGAATAAAATAAAAATTCAAATAACATTACAAGACAGGCCAAAAAAACCCACTAAACTTTACTAAAAAAAATTTATAACCATGGTTTCACCTATTAACAAATTTGAAAAGGTCTATTTGTTAATAAATGAAATCATGTTTGTGAAAGAATTTTAGTAAAATTTAGGTTTTTGGCTAGTATTGTAATGTTATGTTTTTTTATTGTTGTCATAGCTCTAAAAAATATTGAATATTTACACACTAACTTAATATATTTTGGTTGCAGCTTCACTGAATACCTCAATAACATGAAGTTGTACTTTTATATATATATTCTAACCTCCCCCCGTGCATCCTCACCCCAAAATATACTGTTTATTACGAATATTACGGGTTCTAGCTCAGTTAACAAATAAATAAATGAAATATTCAGCATTAATTAAAATGATTACTAGCTCTAATTTTAAAATACAAATATGGTTCAATTTTAAAATGAATCAACAAACATTTACTATTTCATGAGACATGGAGTGACAATACAGGGAATGAGATAGACTATATTGAGCCATTATCCACACGATACTACCTCAATGGCATAAGAACACTATCCCCCCTTTTTACTATACCAAATAACTAACTCATAGTATTCTTACGACTTTCTGAGCTCTATTCACTACGATTAAAATAATAATCATATCCTAATCTTCTTTATAACAAGAATCTAGCTCAATTAAATAAAATGAAGTAAAATAAAATAAAATCTCAGGTTCATAAATTGTATTCTAACTGATTTAAAATTACGGTAGTAAAATATGAAAAGGGAATTTTATGTCATAATCTACTACACAGCAACTAATAATAATAAAAATAATAATAACAATAATAATATAATATAATCTTATTTCTTCTTAAAATGAAATAAATAAATACGTACGTGGTAGTATTTTAATAATCTGACAACAGAATACGTGTGGCAACATTAGCATATAATTTAATGTAATATTGTGGCAACCGACTTATGACCAATAAATAATATAAAATTATGATCTTTTAATTTTAACATACCAATAAATTCTCAAAAATCTTATAACACTTTTATGTTTACCTTTTGTGCAAAATCTATATGTCTGTTTCAATTATAAATGTATCGTGATTTCATGCATCCATGTGGAAAAATAACAACTTGGACACAAAACTTTAAAACAAATTTAAAACAAAGTTTATTAACAACATAAATAAATTAACAATATTTTTACACTATATACATTGGATATCCCTTACTTTCATATCTCAACTTAGTTTATTAGTTTATAAAATGAAATCAAAATATTATTTACTTTTCCTAGTTAAATCTTTTTTTTTTTTTTAACACTTAAGAAAATACAGTATTATTACTTGATTTATTATTATGGTTAGCTTATTACAAAATACATTTCTTATATGATTATCACAAACACTTTTCATCCCTAATATTATTAAAATTACATTTTTTTTTTTACAAAATTTACATTCGTAATAAAATTCTACAAAATAACAAAATTTAGTTTCATCTTGGTTGTATGGAATCTTACAAAGTCAAAACACTATTCTACATTCGGTATTAGGTTTTTATTATTCATTATCCGATGTTTATTAATCCTAATATTCTCATTCAAGCCTTACTTCGGATGATATAATTATAACTATTAATATACCATTCACAAGTATATGTTTATTATACCTTATTGAATTTTCTCTTGATAAATATGCAATACTCATTACCTCCAACATTAATATTTAAAAAAAAAAATTCAAATTTTATTATCACTTTTAAAATAGTTGGTTTAGATTTCTTTTCAAAATCTTATATTCATTTCTGAATTAATTTTACAATGTATTATATGATTCTTTCTCTCTTTATGATATTTTGGACTTTCAATTTTAAAGTTACACAATTCTATACATTCAAGCAAATAAACTATTCTTACATAAACGATAACATATCTTCAGTTCTATTTTATTCATTATTTCTTTGAAAATATCTTTCTGACCGATGCAGATTCACGAAATAAGGATAGCAAAGATAGATGCATAGGATCAAAATACAACTAGAATATTACTTGTCATATACCTTGACAATCATGGCACAGTGAATTAAAAGACACTATAGAGGAGTCACCCTTACCTATCTACCAACCTCTATTATAGGAACGATGCTAAAGCTATTTCTTCAGCTTTATTCTAACATCAAAAGTTTAAAGATATGCACACACTGTCCAAACCATATGTGTTCAGTCATAGGACTTAGTTAACTATACTAAACCACACAAAACTAAATATGATCCAAATCCCTTATATTTTCCTATTTCTTAAAAAAAAAACACATCATCTTGGTTTCCTCTCCACTAGTACTTCCAAGTCACTATCCGATCTTATTTCTCAAGATTTTTTCTATACTGTACATCGACAAATACATATCTGCATTACTAACAATAATAAAATTCATTGATATTTTAAAACTATTCCACTGTTCTATAAGAAAATCTTTTTACTACTTTCCTCCATATATTTAATCATATACAAACTATTTAAATATCTGAATACTTTATCACATGAAAGTTCAAAAGAATCACACAATTGTTCTGTTAAATTATATTATTAATATGCTTTAAATAAATTGTTGCATGCATATTCCGAATTACTCCTATCTCATTATATGTTAAAATGTTGCATAAAATGTGTACATATAATTAAGACTTTCACACTTCATTCTTAGGTCAATAGATGATCTAAAAAAATACATTATGCATTATAAATAACTATTAAAATTACCAAAATGACCTTTATCTCCTCGATCGCGTTCCATAGGCTTCACCATCCATTTGATCCTTCTAGATATAAGATTCACATCCATACACTTTATTTTAAACACTATTTCTATAATTTTATCAAGTTATTATATTTAAATTTTAATATTACTAAATTTATGTTTTATGTTTTTCCTAATCTCACATAACATTTTATATTTTAAAATAAATTAGTAAAAAATATTCAAACTATATTTACTGTACTCCTTCATCAAATTTTCCTGAAAACCGTTCATACTTAAGCCAAAAAAAAAATTGTTTATCATTTCTTTTCCATTCATCTAATGTTCCTCTCCCTGCTTGTTCAATTTTAAGGTAAAACAAATATTACTTCGTTCAATAAATATTCATGAATGATAATCCTTGGTTTTTATAATATTTATGTTTCAAAGAAAAGAACATTATTGATAACCATAGAGTTACATTTGCTATAAGACACTTCGTATACATATATTTACATTGCTAGTGAGTAAACCAAGTTTAAGTTGGTATCTGTGATGTACAAAAAAGGAACTTAACTTAGGAGGGAAAGATATTTAAACATTGTTAGGGGAGGGGTGAAAATACATATGTATACGTTACATTTATGAGTGCTGCTTGCTGTAATCATAGTTCTCCAAAGTCTTGGGTTATCATTGTTCAATTTGCAAAACTTCAACTTTGATGTATATTGCCATGCTGGGTTTAGTTTGCTTTCCAGTATTTGAGGTCTGATTTTGTTGTTACTGTCCTTTATATTAATATTATGCAATCAAAGACAACATTCTGTTTTTTTATTTGTAGATAATTGCCACATTTTTTTTTTTTTATATATATTGGTTGAGGGCATAGATTTTGGTTATTGGGAGCCATCTTAGAGGTTTGATTTGATTGTTGTGTTATCAGTGACCAGGTTGCTGCATAGATGTCTGGATGTGCAATTTTGTCTCTGGCTCGTAGTTTTGCCAGTTTGATATTGAAAGTTGATGGATGTCGCCTTGTGTTGTTACCTAGAGTGAATGTGCATCTAGTGCACCAGTATGCATAAAGCATAAAAGTGCTGCACGGACTGATGGAATAGAGCCTTTGCAATATGAATTAATGATTGTTTGAAGGGTTGTGTTAGATTGTCTATATGCTCCTATCATAATAACTCGAATTCTGTCTAGTGCCGGACAAAGATAGAATAGATGTTCCTGTGTTTCTTCAGCCCTGTGACACAGGGACAAAAAGGATCAATGTTAGTGTATAGTCTCCGATACACAGACGTGTGCTCTTCCGATCTGGCAGTGCTTGTAGGTTTAGTCTCAGCAAAAAATCAAAATACTTTGGCTCCAGTGACCATTTTTTAAACTTACGGAGTAATTGTAGATTATTGATTTTCAGCATTGTCAGATTGGTGTCATGGGTTGGATTTGGATGGATTAATGAATAAATTTGCCAGTATGAATGCTTGTATATTGTCTGAAGAGATATCTGTGGAGCTGTGGTTTTTATATGATTGATCATTGATGCTAGTTGGTCATAAGCAGGGGGTGGTCTATCTGTTGGTGTTATTTGAAGTAGGCATTCAAGCATTGAAAAGTGTTTGACTGTGGATGTTATTAAGTTTGTGGCCTTCTGTAGAGAGAAAATATAAATACTATGAAGTCCTAGTCCATTGTGAATAGGTGGTCTGGTAAGTTGTTTTGCAGATATTGACACAGTCTTCCTCTGCCACAAGAGCTTATTACAGAGAGAAGAGATTTTGTTAATAAAACCTTTAGAAAATGTGATAATGGGTGAGTAATAGGTCATTTTTGTTATGGCTAGCTGGTTAAATAGCTGGATCTTGGAGTATATTGAAAGATATGCCTTTGAGAGAGAAGTAGTAATTCGCTCTGTTTCTTCTTTGAGTTTGTTCTGGATCTTGACCCTCATTGCACTTGCACTCATATAAAAGGAGAATCCCAAGAAAGCAGATGGCTTTCCCCCATACATGCCCGTGTACTGCTTTGCATTATAAAGAGACCAAACTGCCGTCTTATTTAGATTGACCCTGAGTTTGTGTGTAGCTGCAAATTCTTGTAGTATTGTATGCAAGGCTGGTAGGTGTTTTTTAGATGGGAGGAAGACAGTTATATCATCCATATAAGCGATACATGTTACCTGCTGAGATGTGTTTGGTATTTGGATGCCAATGAATGTTTGCTGGATTTTTATTAATAGAGGGTTGATGTAAAAGGTGAAAAGTAAAGCACTCAGGGGGGATCCTTGTGAGATTGATTGTGTTGGAGTAAAAGATTCAGAATTTTTGCCACTGAGTGTAATATGTATATCCCGATTTAACAACAAGTTGGTTCTAACATATAAAATAGTGCGAGGTATTGCAGTGGCAGCCAACATTTTAATTAATATCTCGATTGCCACAGAATCAAAAGCTGATTCAATGTCTATTTGAACTGCAACTGGGCTGTATTTTTTTCGGCCTCGCACCGATCCCAATACAGCTTTGAAAAGAAGTGCTGCCTGTCCTGTAGATGATTGCTTTCTTGCAAACTGATATGGTGAAATCAATGGGAGCAGATATGATTCAATCCTGTCTTTAATGACTTTCTCAATGATCTTGATGGCTATTGGGCACATGGAGATAGGCCTAATATTATTAAAGGTGGTTATTGGAGCTGGTTTCTTATTAAATGGTACTATTGCAATTGGATAAAGATTTTCAATGTTGTATATTTTTTGTGAGAGATAGTTTGCAAGATTACATAATACTTGATTAGTTGTATGGCTAAGGTGTTCGTACACAAATTTTGGTATGCCATGAGTGCCTGGATGACAGGCATTGGGCAGAGTGGCAAGCTTCAAAGCAAATTCATTAATGGTAAATGGTGTATTTGTTTCAGGTGATCCAAAATAATCGGGGTGGGTGGGTTGAAGAGTTGATGTGTCTGAAGATTCTGTTTGAAATGCTTATAAATAGGTTCAATCATGTTATGTGCTGCATGTATAGTTGTTCCAATTTGAAGTGCCATAGGTACTCTAATGGTGGAGGGAAAACCCATGGCCCATCTGATGTAGCCTCTAGTCCATGTATGTTGTTGACTGAGGCAGATTTTGCTTTTTTTATCGCTAGATAGTCTTTAAGTGCTGCACATGTGCTGTTATATGCCTGGGTGAGCTTATATATATGCTGATATGTATTTTGAGTAGGTTTAGACATTGTTATCCTCTTGTGAAGTTCATCTGCCAGAGCTAATAGCCTGGAGGGTGGAGGTTTTTTTTTGGTGACATGGTCAATATTGAATGAAAGTATATTTATGTATGCCTGATATCTCTGCACAGCACTTAGTTGTAGTCCTGCAAGTTTATGGAGCATAATATGTGTTTCAGAAAAAAGGGATTCTGGAGTGGATGCTGGTATTAGAATTCTCATTGTTTTCCCAAGTGGTAGTGTAGTTGGCTGAATTTCAGTTAGATCAAGTGTTGCAGTTTGAGCAGAGTGATCTGAGAATGGGGATGGATTGAGCTTGAGGCTGAAGTAATGATGCAGCATTGGTGAATAGAAGCAAAGGTCAATTAAAGATGTGTGTCGGTTATTATGGAATGTTACTGTGTTTGGTGGTAAAAAACCTTCAGCACTCATGAGTGGTATTGCAATTCGATGCAGCCATTTTGAAATGAAATCTGTGTACTTCATGTTAAAATCTCCCATGATGATAGTTGGGTAAGGAGTTGATGCTAGCAGTGAATTGATGGTGAGTATTATGTTTGATATGATGACGTTTCCAGGTGGGATGTAGGTGAAAACTATGTTGAGAGTGTTTGCATGGTGATGAAATGTAGCTATCAACAAGTTTGCATCGATATATATGATTCTGAATGATGTGAATGGGCAAGCTGGGGTTATTAGTAGGCCAGTTCCACCCGCAGGTGATGACATGTCCCTGGAGCATGCAAAGAAGCCTTCAGTGTGAAGATGCACTGTTGGGTCAATCTGTGATCCACTATATATTTTTGTTTCCAGAAGTCCCAATATATGTGTCTGTGTGATTTTGGTCCATTCTCTAAGTTGATGCAGTTTGTTTGCCGAGTTCAAACCCCGCACATTAAAAGCTGTTATTTTGACTTTCATTATGGTTGTAATTTTGGGATTGTTCACATTTCAAAATATGTTAGTGACTGGTTTTCATTGTATGAGCTGTACATTGTTGGAGTTTTAATTGGTTGGTTAGATAGAAGTGATGTCCATTGGTGACCAGTCATCCGTTTGAATTCTGGTTAATGATGATGCGGTATTGTACTCTTCTGTTTGTGAGTTGTTGTCCTCTTCTGTTTTTGGTTTTTTATTGTTTTTGCTTCTTTTTGGGCGACCTGGCCCTTTTTTTTCTATTGTATTTACTTCAACTTGTGGAAGGCATGGCATGATTGCTTCCATGATATATGTTGATGTGTTATTTTTTATTGTGTGTGTGATGTTTGTTCTATTGGTACTTTGTGTTTCACTGTAATTGCTTTGTGATATTTCAGTTGGGTTAATATTTGAATCATTCGTGCATTGTATGTTTTGACAGTTGCTTGTGTTATTTTGAATTGCTTGTGTGACATTTGGATTTAAGTGCTGCATTCTGTTTGGTTCATTTATACTGTTGTCTTGGTTTTTTGTAGTTTGATCTTCTTTAGATGAAGAAGTTGTTTGCATCTGGTTATTCATATCTGAATTTATCTTGACTATGTTAGTGTGGCTGATATCTTCCGTTTGTGTGTGGTTGAGCTGATTATTTGTTTGCTGTGATTGTAGACTCTTTTGTTATCACATTGTTTTTTCAGATGGTCGCTGTTTAGTTCATCTGTGTTTTTATTTTCCTCATTGGAATTTTGATTAATGAGAGGGAGTGAGAGTGTTTCTTCAGGTGGAGAAGTTGTTTGCATATTGTTGTACATATTTGGATTTATGCTATCATTATATATATGGTTGCTGTCTTCAGTATGTGTTTGGATGGCCACTCCATTTGTTTTTTGCGATTGTGGATTCTTTTTGGTGTCACATTGCGTTGCCAGGTGGCCTCGCTTCCCGCATGTGTAGCATATGGATTTAAGCCCTCTTATGAAGAGGCTCAGCATGGCTTCCTGATCTGCAAATTGTGTAGGAATATTGTTTGGATCTATTTCTGGATGCAATCTCAGCTTGAAGTCAAAGCTATTGCTGTATACAAGCACTGGCGTATCTTTCAGATAAATTGGGTTGAATGCTGTGACTTTTCCAAATGGCTGCATCATTTTCTGAAAGATTTTGATGTCATATCCAAGGTATGCATTCTTGATTATGCCAGTAATCTGGTTATGTTGATCTGGATCTACTGCAATGAGAGCACACGTCTGAACTAAAGTTTTAATGGTGGTTTGAAACCGGGTTTTTTGGCTTTCTTGGTAAAATTCGAGGATTAAAAACCGTGAGTTAGGATGGTCAGCAATCCTTAGTATGCTATCCCAAAGTCCGTGTAATGTTATTGCTTCATAAAGTAAATTTCTAGGAAATTTATATAGCGATAAATTTGCATCTGTAGCTGATAATATTATTGAACGAGAGAAAAAAATCTTTTGAAAGACGTATGAAGGCCACGTGGATCGTATTATTAAACTGTTCACATATTATTTTCAAATCCTCATTATTCCACTGGGCGGTAGGAGGGCATTGATTTTCTTGCGTTTGTATATCTAGCTGCAAAATATCATTAGTATTTATTTTTCGGAAGCGATGGAAAACTTTATTTTTTTCTAAAATTGGAACTTGATTGTGTTCTTTTTGTAGTAAATTATTTTTTTCCGAAGAGAAATTATTTTCCTGTAAATTATTTTTAGCTATGTTGGCATATGTTTTTGCTTCACCTGTAATTTGCATAGGCTTGGATAGCATATTGGTGCCGTTCTGCTGGTCACATGACCGGGGTGTCGCCATTGTAATGCTTTTTACGTTGAGCAACGAATATTATTTTTAACAAAACAATTCATAAAAATATCTATTTAGTTAAAATACAAATTAATTTGGATTGTCCAATACTTACTGTTCATATATATATAACTGCAAGTCAAAGATGTGTTGGTTTTAGTGTTTTCTTTGGTTAAACTCCTAAGATCTCTGTAAACAACGATCCGTTAAAATCATCATTTTTTTGGTTTTTATAATATTTAATACAATTATTAATTATGATATTAGTTAATCCCGTAAAGAAAACTTCTAAATATTCTCTTCTAATATTTCTTGCTAATATTTTCTCCCGCGCGACTTTTACGATGCATCTTCTCAGTACTTTGATTTAAATATTCAATAAAACTTTTCTGTTTCCATGGATTCATTTCATTAAGTAAATTAGATTTATATTTTCCAAATCTTTATCTTTATTAAGCATTTCTCTAATGAACACTTTATAATATTTTTAATTCTTCTTAGAGAAAGTTTTTCGGTTCCTTTTTCATAAAAACACAATTGCTCTTTCATATTATTATTCTGTAACTTTTTTTTTTCTTCTTTTAAAATTCTGGTACTATATACTTTGTAATGTTTCCTTTAAAAAGATAACCATTCTTTCTCCATTATAACTTTTACATAATTTTTTCTTTATGATATACGCATCTTAATTTTTCCATAGAGAAGAATAAAAAAAAAAACTTCGGAGTAGCCTTTTAAAATTGTGCGTCATAATTTTTCCTGATGGCAAATAACTTTTCTTTTACGTTTTCTGTATAATATCCAAATTATATTTATCTGAGTTCTAATAATTTCCTGGTTGATCACAAATAAACTGTATTCAAGGGACTTGACAATTATTTTTACTTTATCAATACTTTTAGGTATTTTTTTCTGTAGTATTTCCATTTTACTGCAAGGTTTCGGCTAAACTTGAATAAAAATCCTGGTAAGAAATCTTTTAAATTAGCCTTCCATTTAAAGGCAGTTCAAAATATTATATTTTAAAACAAAACTTTTAAAATAAATACAAAATTTTTTAAAATTATAACACTTTTCTAGCTTACGATCTTATACAGCTAAAAAATATGTTCCTCCTTCCTTTACTTACACATTCCTTCTCCCGCTCCGTCTAATTCCTATTTTTCGTCTGCTAAAATATCTCCATTGATTGGTTAATGACTTTTTTTAGCGTGAACAAATTTACACATTTTTAGTTTTATAATAGATTAAACTTTTTAAAATAAAGAATTTATGACGTCATGTTTTAAAATATTACTTAGAATAGTATTTTTAAACTCAATTACAGTTTTATCAAAATCATTTAAACTTTAAAACAATTATTAAAATAACATTTAATATTTCAACTTTTACTTTAACGATAGATAGCAATTACATTTAGTTTTATAATTCACAAACTTTATTATTATATTCTAACAAGCGTGTGTGTGAAGGTATATAATATACAGTCACATAATTACTAACTTTATCAGATGATTTTTTTTTTAAATTTACGTCTCGGTCTAAATTACCAAAACTGATATATTTTATAAAAATTTGGAAAATAATTTAAAAAATGTAGAACTAAATATAATTCTCACCATCCTAAAGTTTATCTTAAAATATATTAGATTAAATTTGAATATTAATTATAATTATAATATTACATATAGCGTTTATTTAATTTATTAGTTTTAAAACATTACAATTGAATTGTTAATATACTTTTAACTATTTATAGCTTTATTATTTTATATGGCCAGCTTTTACAACCATAAGCAAGGATATAATTAAGCTTTATTTAACTGTTTTTTTTAAAATAATCCATTACACTTTTACATACCAGGTATTTTTCAGCCTTAAATTGTACTATAAAATCTAATCGATCATACAATTATCAATATATTACACAAACGTATTTTAAAATTTAAAATTTTTTTAGCAATTGACCATTCTACCTTATTATGACCTATAGATAAGGGCACAATATATATATTGTAACGATATATAAATATGTCGTTACATTTATTTAAAATAAAAACTTAAAAGTTCGAAAATAAAAGGAAAAAACTAAATGCTAAAATTAAAATGTTTGTTAAACATATATATATTCACACGGATGCTAAACTTTAAAAATATTTTTTCATAAACAAGAAAAAAAAAGTATTTGAACGTATTTTTTTAAATAAAAAAATACAAGATTGAAATATAAAAATATTTTAATAAAAAAAATAACGTAAGTTACAGCGTTGTGTGTTTGAGAGATGTGGTATGACGCACATACCACACTCTCTATAAAAAAAAAAAATAAAAAGACTGTGATACCAGAATGGAACCAGCCAATGCTACCTCCAGAACATTTTCTTCCAATGGAGACACCATGGGAATTGCCAACGGGAGCCTGGACTCTTATACCATAAGCTATATGAAATGAACAATTATTAAAATCAATTAAGAACTTTCGTCAAGTTTTATAAATTGATAAACAAGCCAACTTAAAAGTTAAAACGGACTCTTATCTGACTTTTGTAAGTTTTTAAATCAAATTAATAATGTTTAATTTTATATGTTTTCCGATTGTTAAACATCATTTCCATTTTTTTTTTTATTGTAAAGATTATTTAAATGTATGAAATTTAAGTTGTTTATAGACGCTTGCATGGATTCGTTTGCGGTTAATTATATTTTGGTTTTCATATTTGATCAAAATATATAGACATTCGATAAATAATGATACCTTACGGTGAGTATCTAAAATGTATTTATTCGGATGTCTTTTAAGTTATTGGTGACAACGCAAGTATCTTATGGTGAATACTATTGGGTTACTTATAAGTTTCCCTCTGTGATTGTCGGTATCAATAATTTTGTATTTTGATCGTTTATGTTTATTTTGAAACGTTTTTGACCGTGGAATCTATGTAATCGATCTATACCCAACATTTTTAAACAAATCTGTGCGAACGTATTTAAATGTTAAAATTAAGTCGGGCGTGAATGGCTATATAGTTTTGTAGAGTTGTATTAAGGAAGGGTAATCTTAGGTTATTCATTTCGTAGTTGAATTGGTTCAATGGATTGGATATATTTGTGTAATTAGTAGATGTAGTATGAGGTCCGCTACGGGCAGGATTATAGATATACGTCACACACCCTCTGTTTGCCTATGGATGGGTTTGTAAGTCGGCAGAAGACCGCAGTCCATTCCTATGGAGTTTTTTGTTTATTGTTCTACTTGCCAACAGATGTCACATTCCTGTTGGTGGAGAGTCAATGTCTTCTCTATTTCTACTTATTGTTCAGATGTACATTCCTGACAATATAGTATTTTGTGTTGTCGTATCATGCTACATTGAATACATGAATGTATCAGATGGATTGGCGCCGGTTTGGTTGCGAAATTTGTTGCCTAGGGTTAAATCAGGGAAGAATATTTTCTTTTCAAATGCAGATCTATGTAGTCTATTCATACTTGACTATCTAAATAATAATTAAACTCATTGAAATTAGTTAAATGTAAAATTAAAAGTTAATATAAAAATCTAAAATGTTAAACTTATTCCTCAAAATTTAAATATTATTTTATATGTGCGTAAATAAATATTTTTATATGTTAATTTCTGGCAGTGGCTTTTACTCTTTGATATTTAAGATATAAATTAAGATATAGATTTTTATCTCTGCGTCTCCACTGAGCGAGTGACTTGGGCTAACGATCGGAATATTTAAATAAAGTGGAATCTTAACAGCGCGTATCTGCCTACTTTATAAATTTTTCTAGGCTCAAATGCCTAGATGGCACCCTTGTAGTGCAGATATTGTTTTTGCAGTTAGATTCGATCTTCACTTTCATTCCGATTGGTACAATATATATATATATTGTACCTATAAGGTGTCTATGA
This sequence comes from Epiperipatus broadwayi, assembly GCA_028023455.1. NCBI lineage: Eukaryota > Metazoa > Onychophora > Udeonychophora > Euonychophora > Peripatidae > Epiperipatus > Epiperipatus broadwayi. The sequence goes on from JAQFVV010000267.1 coordinate 44,359, forward strand.
CCCCTGTTAACCAAAATATAAAGTATATATTTTTTTATTCACCAAAATAACTCATTACTTTATTTAATAGTTCATAACCATCACATGTATGCATAGTCATGCATCACAACATGATGATTACTGCAAATAAATAAAAAATGGCAATTTTATGTATAAATTTATATGTGTAAAATGATCAGTGTTTCAAAATAATATTTAACACAATAATAAATTGCTTGATAAGAATCTTGAAAGAAAAATCATGAGGTCAAGCATATCCATTGCAACAGATGATCTGACATTATCATTATTATTGAGAAATGCTAGGAGAGATATATAAAATGGTTGGCGAGTGAATATTGAAACAAATTAAAAGAATACAACTTTTGATTCCCACTTTAAATATATATATATATATATACTCATCATAGAAGAAAACAGACTAACAGTCTTCACTCTATTATAGGAAGCAATAATGTATATATTTGTTAAATGCAGATGAAAAAAATTTATGTCATGGAACCTTAAGAACTCCATCATCGAATTCCCAAACAAACAAAAGTAATAACCTGACAATCGATGATTATTTATAACGAGTGTTCTAAACGAGATTCGTTAATTCATCATAATATTTGCAGAAAATATATTTGATTTCCAATAAATATAATCAAACATGTTGTCAAATGCCGATTTCTAATATTAATAAGAAAGTTTGACAGCTGCATTAATATAAATATATTACCAGGAGACTATTCATTGAAAAAGATAGATTTTAATTTTATCCAACACCATTATAATATTGATCTGTCATTCCAGTTCACTTCATACTAAATTGTTGGATCTTACAAATAGCTCCTCAACTTACATGTATTATTTTAGCAAAATGGAATAGCATATGATGTAGGAATAAAACACTGTATCATTATAAAGAAATCAAAATAAACAAGATTACATGGATATACATATATACTCAAATTAAACTCAAAGCATTCAAACCAGCATAAATAATAAATGGAGATTTATTCTTTGAGATATGTAACAAGATCTACACTATTTAGCAATAAGGAATCTCATAACAATATTTCATATTGTCATGTCCTATTGAAGCAGAATATTTGATTCAGTGTGGGAATACATAATAAACAATTGCTTATTAAGTAATTTATACAGGACATAGATTTCTAAGCCATGTTTAGAAAATCATTTATGTTTAGTATGATTATGTCTGTTAGTTATTTTAATTTAAGAATGATTATATCCAAACAGATACAATTAAGAGAAAATATCCATCATTATTCTAAATTTTAATGCCATCAATTTATGTAAGTATTAGCAACTTACTTAGGTTTTCTTAGACTTATTGATCTGATTAAGTCATAATAAGTTGAATATTCATTGATTTTATATTAAAGTATCATAACACACATTCATATATATTTGCTCTTAGTTGCATATAGATTATTATTGTTTCATATCACCATAAGTCCCAACACTCAATATTATTATAATATCAGGTGGTTATTTAATTTTTATTATATTCTTTATATAAACATATTCATAATTTATTTATCAACAGTAAATATTTCACAATCATATCGCTGTTATATATGATTGAGTCAGAGATTAAGTATCCTACTAAACAATAACTATTGTAAATAATCTTTAAGAAATATAAGTTACTTTATATAAATTCGGTACTTGTATACTATTCCTGCAATGAAGAAAAGATAGGAGGCCTTTTTACATACCCAATAAATGTGTAATCTTGTGAGCATCAAATAAACCATGCGATTTGTGAGTTATTTCTTGATGAAAAACATGTTTTAAACATGAGCATCAAATAAACCCTATGATTTCATACTCAAAAACGTTAAAAATGTCATCAAACTGCTGTAATTTTACACTTATTTATTTAATTACTTTGTTGTTTTATTTTATCTCTTTTCAAAAACACATTGGTATTTCTTTTTAAAAAACGATATAAAACAATTTTTTCAGTCTGCATGAAAAATGAGAGAGGGGGTGAGGGAAGATATAAATAGATAAGATTAAAATATGAGAAAAAATTTCCAACAAATAATGACTAGGGAATATTTTAAAATAGACTGAAATAATTTATTCTCAGATCACTTTTGCCTGAATGCATTATTGCAATTTAAAAGTTAGATTGTTAAAGAATTATATTTACCAAACCATCGTAAATAATAACCATTTTCTCTCATTTATGTCAATTCATCAGTCAGATAAAAATTAGTCAATGAATTGATATTAATAAAAGCAAATGTGCATTGTTTTCAAATTGATTAATTAAAAAGGATTTTTGAAGAATCCGACTTACAAATCATAGCTAATATAGTGAAATTTTGTTGGTCTGTGAATAAATTAGTAATTATGTAGTATATAATTTATTCACAGACCAACAAAATTTCACTATATTAGTGTTATAGTCCTCCCTTTTCTCAGAAGTAGACTATTCCAGATGCCTCCTTATCTGATTGGATTAAGCATTATTTGCCACAGGCCAATAGGCTGATGTATAGATAACAACATAGCCAATGATTATTACAGGCCAATAAGCAACGATGCTTGCTAAATCCAAAGGTTTTCAATAAGGTCAGGGATCTGGGTATAAATAGTCAACCTTTTGTGAGGATCATGGAAGAGCGTGTCTAACCTGAACAGACTCTTTGCATTCTCCCAGGGAAGCTCTGCTACCCTAAACAGCAGCAAGTATTCCTATTAATAGCACTATGCTATTTAGATCTACGCAGCTAGGCAAGTCCCACAGAGACCAGATGCTGCTAAGATCACTCTCGGCTTGAGGCAAGCTGTCTTGTACAGCTGGAAGTCATAGACCCTACCCGTGAGGCAAGCCATCAGGTGTGGCTGGAAGTGGCAGGCAGAACACAGAGTTACGCTAAACTCCAAGATTCAACTTGTAAATATTCATTTGTATATATTGTATTGTACATATTTGTACATAGTAAATATATTAATTGTAATACTTGTTTCAGTATTATTTTACATTATTTACTGTTGGTTGGGTCTGTAATCCAGACCAAACACAATAGATTTGGCGCAGTTTGACAAAAGATTTTTCCCTCCATGGCTGAAAAAAAAAAAAACTTGGAAAACGTAAATATGCGAGTGTGCAATTATATAGACACTCGTAAGTTACAAAACTGTGATTATTAAATCACACTTCAATATGGTCCAAGTAAAATATGTGAATACTGTATTTATTAAACAGTGATTATTAAAAAATCACTTATTTCTGGCAAAATAAGTAAAATACATGAATAGTATTTACAAAACAGCCATTGTCAAAATCACTTATTTCTGGGAGGAAACATAAAGTGATCACAACACGATTGGTGGTTCATAAACCAATCAAAATTGGCCTTGTTAAAAAGACAGAATCTCACCCTAGTGGAGTAAAAAGTCTGTCGAACATAACCGTATAGAGTGGTTACTCACAAATATAAGGAAAAAATATTTTTCTCACGTGATAACAGAGAAAAATAAAATAAAAAATGGCTAATATAATTGGCTCAATGGAAGCTTTTGATCCAGGGTCCCTGAGAACTGGTCAAGCTACAAAGAGTGCCTAATTTTTTATATGCAGGCTAATCAGATTCAAAAAGTCTGAAATAAAATTAGCGTAGCTGATAACGATGATAGGGTCGCAGACATATAATATTTTAAAATTGCAAATTGGGTCAAAAACACTGGCTGACTTGAATTTTGAGAAAGCATTGGCTATTCTCACAAAATATTTTCCCCCCAAACCACTAACAATAATGCAGAGATATTATTTCAATCTCTGTGCACAAGCAGAGGGTGAAAAATCTAGAGAATTCGCAACGCGAATCAGAACATTAGCACTCAAGTGCAAGTTTAAAGAGTTCTTAAAATGAAGCACTATGCAATCATTTCATTTGTGGCATGAACGATCATAATTTAAGACTCAAACTCTTAATGACACCAGATATAGATTTTGAAAAGGCTGTAGCTCAAGCCATGCTGGCAGAATCTATAGTGTGTCAGGCAAAGCCATCACAAAAAATAAATTATACTGTTCAAAAAGTTGAACAGAAGGCTGTCTGACAAACATTCAGCTCAACAACAACAATGAGTGTAAAGCATTGTTACAGATGCGATGAACCAATCCACGTGCAAACAGAATGTCCGCATCTCCATACTGTGTGCTCATTTTGCAAGTAAGTCAGTCATATAAGAGCGGCAATGACAAACAGTCAATATGAGAATAGAAAAAACCATTCCAAAAAACAACAAAGGCAACTATAAGAAAAATAAACAAGTTGCCAGTATAAATCACATTAAAGACAATTAGTCTGGATTTATATATAGTATAATAATTAATGATACGCCAGTGAGAATGGAGCTAGACACAGGATTTGCAGTGTCTATTGTTTCAAAAAAGACTTAGGCTATCATTAATAAAAATAATAAACATAATCTGCATCCTAGCACTAGGACTATAACATATTATCAGGGTAAAAAATAAAACTCTTGGGTCAGACAAGAGTTAAAATAACTATGCCTAACAAAACTATACACATACCACTGTTAGTGGCATCAGGTGATCACAGCAACTTGTTAGGCTATGACTGGTTCAGTCACCTAGGCTTTGCAGTGTCAAAGGTGAACCAGATCACAACATTAGCTATATTAAAGACTGATTATCCTGAAGTGGTCAAAAAGATCTATGTCTGAATCTAGGACCACCAATTCAGTTATCACTGAATAAAGACATAAAACCGATCTGTTGTTGAAGCAGATCACTGCCACTGGCCTTAAGAGCTAAAGTTGAATCAGAGTTTGAAAGGTAGGAAGCAGAAGGGATAATAGAGCCTATATCATACTCAGAATGGGCCACCCCAATAGTCCCAATCATCAAAGAAAATGGTGATGTGCGGATATGTGGGAATTATCGATGCACGATTAACAAAGCACTAGCATTGAATAATTATCCACCACCATCAGTAAAACAAATCCTATCCACATGGTCAGGTGGAAGAGTTTTTACTAAAATTGACTTGAAACATGCATATTTGCAGCTACTGGTCGATGATCAGGCAGCAAGAGCATTGTCAATAATAACTCATAAAGGTTTATTTAAAATGAACCAGTTACCTTTTGCTATATCAGTTGCCCCAGCAATATTCCAGAGAGTCATGGATCAACTAGCTGCAGGAATACCAGGGACCCTAGTGTAGTTTGATGATTTCTTACTAGTGGCTTGGACTCCAGAGCTACTCTGGAGTTCCACAAAAACTCCTTGACAAGTTCAAACCAGCAGGCATAAGAATAAACTTAGATAAATGCATATTTGCAAGTGGCATTCATCTTACCCAAAAGAAAGTTATGGCAATTAAAAAAGCCAAAACACCAAGTAACAAGAAAGAATTACAGTCCTTTTTAGGACTTTTAAATTACTATGAGGGGTTTTTATATCACAAAACAGAGGCAACTGAACCATTTACAGGCTACTAGATAAAAACAGTCTGGAAGTGGGACAGCAATCATGATAATGCCTTTGAAAAAATGAAAACCATTATATCTGAGAAAGTGGTGCTGGCACACTTTGACCCTGAAAAAGTGCTGGTACTGACATGCGATGCTTCACCAGTAGGAACAGGTGCAGTGTTGTCCCATAAGAATGATGATGGGTCACTCTCACCTATAGCCTTTACACCAAAGTGTCTCTCAAAGGCAGAAAAAAATTATGCCCAGATTGATAGAGAGGCTCTGACCTTAATCAGTGGCATTAAAAAATTTCATGACTACCTTTATAATAGATCATTTCATACTGCAAACAGATCATAGACCCCTATTGGGTATCTTTGCAGCTGAAAAAGTAATCCCTCAGAATGCCTCACCATGTATGCTGAGGTGGTTCAATGGTTTATCAGGATATGATTTTATGCTACACTACATTCAGGGAAAACAGTGTCCTCATGTTGATGCATTAAGTCGTTTGTCTGCAGAATCTGCAGACAGGCTGATTACTACTGATCAATCAGTTAACATGATTGATTTGGGGACAAACACACCACTGAACGGTAAATTAGTGGCTAAGTGGACCACAAATGACACTGGATTCCAAAGACTTAAAAAATGGATCCAGCAGGGGTGGCCAAATAAAAAAACAGAGGAGTTGCATCCAGCCTACTGGACACAAAGGCTGGAGCTCTCAATTGAAAAGGAATGTATTATCTGGGGATCCAGAGTAAGATCTCCCTAGCTGAACGATCCCAAGTTCTTGACCTGTTTTATAATGGGCATCCAGGGATAGTCCAAATGAAGGTTCTCACAAAGGCATATGTATGGTGGCCAACTTTGGACACAGAGATTAAGTCTAAAGTCCACCACTGCTGGCATTGCAAAATGAATCAAAACATGCCAGAAAAAGATAAAACAGTTCACTGGCCTAAACCTGAAAGCCCCTGGATGAGACTCCATGTGGACCATGCTGGCCAAAGGAAAGAAACTACTATTAGTAGTAGTTGATTCATATTCTAAGTGGCTGGAGGTAGTGGAAGTTCCATCACTCCAGACCACTGCAACAATAGAAGCTCTTAGAAGGCTATTGGCTACTCATGACCTTCCTAGAATGATAGTCTCAGATAATGGCACAGATAGCCTTTAAAAAGTTTTGTGACAATAATGGCATTGAGCTAGTCTTCAGCCCACCATTTCATCCTGAAAGCATTGGCCAGGCCGAGAGATTGGTGCAAGAGACCAAAAAAATTGCTCACAAAGATCAACATAGGAAGCTGGAGCACCCGCATTGCCAGAATGTTATTATCTCAACACTATGCACCGATTACTGCAACTGGAAAAACTCCAGCTGATCTACTGTGTAATAGAACTTTGCAAACCAACTTGTCAGCTCTGATACCTGAGCCAAATGATGAAAAACAAAAAAGGACAAAACTACCAAATTTCAAATAGGGACTAATGTTCTATGCAGAATGTATAGCGGATCTGTTAAATGGATCCCAGAAGCCGTAATCCAACAAAAAGGACTTCACACCATTTTAGTGGAAACAGCAATGTCAACATCATCACCATTGAGATCAACTGTGACTGGATTATACTGATGCAGCCACAAGGAATGAAGCTCCAGAGACATGCAGTACAAGCAAGGAGGACCAACAAACTGAAGATACAAGCAAGGAGGACCAATAAACTGAAGACAACAGCAAACCAGAACCAGCATCAGAGTGCTTTAGTCATCCTTCAGCACACCTGCATTACTATGTTCTCTGGGGTAAATTTTAGCCAGGGAGAGGGATGTTATAGTTCTCCCTTTTCTCAGAAGTAGACTATTTCCATATGCCTCCTTATATGATCAGATTAAGCATTGTTTGCCACAGGCCAATAGGCTGATGTACAGATAACAACATAGCCAATGATTATTACAGGCCAATAAGCAATGATGCTTGCTGAATCCAAAGGTTTTCAATAAGGTCAGGGATCTGGGTATAAATAGTCAACCTTTTGTGAGGATCATGGAAGAGTATGTCTAACCAGTCTCACAGGGAAGCTCTGCTAACCTAAACAGCAGCAAGTATTCCCATTGATAGCACTATGCTATTTAGATCTACACAGCTAGGCAAGTCCCACAGAGACTGGACACTGCTAAGATCACCCTCAGCTCGAGGCAAGCTGTGGCTTGTACAGCTGGAAGAGTCATAGACCCTACCCATGAGGCAAGCCATCAGGTGTGACTGGAAGTGGCAGGCAGAACACAGAGTTATGTTAAACTCCAAGATTCAACTTGTAAATATTCATTTGTATATATTGCATTGTATATATTTGTGCATATTAATATATTAATTGTAATACTTGTTTCAGTATTATTTTACATTATTTAATGTTGGTTGGGTCTGTAATCCAGACCAAACACAACAATTAGCTATGATTCGTAAGTCAGATTCTTCAAAAATCATTTTTAATTAAAAGTATTAGAATAAAAAGATACATTATAAAAAAATATCAAGAACTTTATGTAACTTTCAAATTAGTGTAAAAAGTGAATGTAATTATTGAATGGACATATGCAAACCATTGCTTATTAATGAAAAACAAAACCATAAACCAGCAGTATGCTATAATATATACAGCTTTGAGAGTCAAAAGTTTTGATACATAGATCAAATGTCCAGAAATTTTGTTAGCCACATTAAAAATTTTTCACTTTCTGATCAATAAGAAGAACCTAGTCTGGGGATTTGGTTACCACTAGCCAATTGATATCCATTGATTATTCTAGCATACAAAAATGCCTCTAGAGAAGGTAGTCTCATTTTTGGAACTAATTTTGGATTGTTAAGAGCAATGCAAGCCATTGAATGTTGGAACACTTAGCAATTATTTTTACAGATACCATTTAAAAACTAAAAATTTAGTTTCAAAATAGCTATATTTTTTTACTGCTCTTTAACCTCCCCTAGTTTGTGGGAAGGGGGGAAGATAGTTGTTCTGAATGATAACGTAATAAAAGTCTTACAATTTATATTTCTTTGTTGTTCTGAATTATTTGTTTTGTTTTGTTTTTTTTTTTTTTAAAAAAAAAAAGATGTTTCTGGGTATTTATTTTGACACGTGTACATTTTGAGGGGAAAAATATCAGTTCAGATGCCCATTTTCTGTGTTAAAATGGTTGTTTGAATGTGATTAATACCTGTATTTATTACAGTGTAAGTAGCATATGTTTTACATGTTTTAGTGATTACATTAAGCATCTCTTAAAATTTAGTGATTGTTTTATGTGTATGGGAGTTTATTCGGTATTTTTTATTCAATATATTTTCAGGAGCCGAGAAAATATAGTTTGTAAGATTTTTTTTTTTTTGCTTTACAGTGTTGAATGTTTTTAAATATGCATATATCCCTGAAAATCATATATATGTTGACTTTTTTTATAGTCTTACTTGTGTGTGAACATGCTAGCTTTAGTCCTGCAATACAGTATTATTAGACTTATTAAAATAGGCAAAACTCTCCATACATTAGTGCCACTCAGTGCAAGCTAGAGTAATCAATGGATTCCAGAAGGCTTGTGCATAAAATCCCTATCTAGTGCCTACTCATCCAATATCTCCAGAATAGTTTCTAGCTTGTGGATTTCATCAGTGATGAGTCTTGGATCTGAGAGCACTGCACCTAGATCTTAGGATCTAATGCAACACTTTAGCAGCCATCTTTTATCTCTACTTAACTACAAACTATGAGAATACAATTGAAAACACAACAACATTTTCAATCCAAGCTCATTATCTAATATAGTCATATAGATCTGAACTCAGTTCAAAACCCATACATTTTGGTGTCTTTGGTTCTTTATTAGCCATAGCCATAACTATCCTATTAGGCAGGATTGCTATTAAACCACTAAACATCACATGATCACCATTTCTTATGCTTGCTCATAACTGTTACTAAAACAGGCAAAACTCTCCATATAGTGTAAGCTAGAGTAATCAATGTATGCCAGTCCAAGGTTTCTCACTGATGAACACGCAAAATATGTATTATATATATATATATAGTAACCCTCATCATCAATCACCAACAACCACAAATACCCCGGGCACCAATTCTATGCATCGTAGAATAAACTATTGATCTAACTTTACCCTAAAATTATTTATGAAGCTCTTAAATGAAGTTTTACCTTATCTTAGCTCAGTTGAGGGATACAGAGGTCTATGAGGTGTAAAATGTCCATTTATGTGGGAGGAAATATTATAATTGATAGAAAATAAAACATCTATCAAATTCTAAAATAAATAATAATTAAATTGGTACAATTCTATCATCTAAAATTAACAAGCTATAATTTATACTTCACCTCCTCCCATCATCCACATGCATTGAACAACCACTACCATATTAGAAAATTAAATTAATGACTAAAATGTAATGTTTAATCACTATACTGTGTAGTAAGTTGGAACTAATTATAAAATGAACCTAACATTACTGGATTTTTAATTATACAATAATCTAAACTAGTTAACTGAATTTATATTTACTCTGAATTAAAAATTGAATATCTCAGGGAATTAATTTATTGCATGGCTTAATCTAAAATCTCTACCTCTCAACAACTACTATTTACTATTATAAAAGTAATGATGTAAATTAAGCAATACCCTAACTAAATAAGGGCAGTTAGTTAATGAAAAAAATAACATACGTTTTGATTTCAATTCATATCTAGATATGTTCATCATTAAATTAAATGAAAAGTACAATCATATCATATTAGATAAAGTAAATGTGTGAGCATGTGTGGAAATATGAAATATGAATGTATGTCAAAGAAGAATTCTGAATACAACTTTGAATAATAAAACATTTATTAAAAAAAATAGTTAAGCAAACATTTAATTTTTTTATAATTGGTACAGGCACACATCCTAGATGTATTTAACATCAATAATTGAAAAATTTACATAAGAGTAGATAACACAGGGTAATTTTCTAATTTCTAATCTGACACATCTCATCTATCAAGGCACTCTGATATAGAAAATACATTATATTTTTAACACTAAAATAATAAATCAAAATCAACTCTATATTTTTATTGCAAAAATGGTTTTACATTATCAGACACTTCTGATACACATATAGAGTTGAAGTAATATAGCCCTACACTTCAGACAATAAACTACAAAAATTTACTTTATATTCGACATCTTGTTTTTAGCACTCTTAAGTTATCAATTAAGTTGATAAGTCTATGATAAATAACATACGGTTAAATATTTATATCAAATTATATGATAAAACTAAAATTTTTGGCATTTTACTTCAAATGCACATTAACTAAAAATAAAAGGGGTTTGAATTTAAGAATAGGTATAAAATAAGAATAATATCAAACTATACTTTGCAAATGGAAATAAATAACTCCATTAATTAACTATGTTCTGTCTTTGCAAAAATGAAGTAAATAATTCTATTAATCAACTATGTTTTATCTTTGCAAAATAGAAATAAATAATTTTATTAATTAACTATGTTTTATCTTTTCAAAATAGAAACAAATAATTCTATTAATTAACTATGTTTTGTCCTCTTTTGCTTGCTTACTCAAATGATGATTGAATATTATGAAAATTGATGATATGAAATTTAAATGATAAATATAAAATGATTTGAAATAATAAGTAAAATTATGCATTAATGATGGGTTTTTGCATATCTTTTAAATAAATACTTTATGCATGTGTCTAAATTATGCTGTCTGTCATAGAATAAATAATTAATACTAATCAATACAATCATTTTAATCCAATCATTTTACTTATGAATTTATAACGAATCACAATATGGATGATGACAATGGACAATCAAGCTTTAATCACTAACTTTACTACAGCTGTTTGTGAGAAAATCAATTCTGCTTTTATTCTTCCTTTTTATCAATAAATTATCTGGCACTTGGCTATCAGTATAAGATGAAAAACATTCAATAGGTACATGGGGATAACATATTTTCACAATTCTAATCATATAAATAACAATACAATAACTCCCAAGTCTAACTTCTGAGACTAAATAAACTGGTGGGAATAAATCTCATCACCAAAATAAATAATCAGGGAGATAAAATACTTGGCTTCATATACTCTAATTCATAAATACAACTATCAAAACTGGAAGATTCAATTTACTCCTATCAAATACTTCAATAAACAAAAAGGGAGAGTTTACTCTATCCCATACAATATACTAGGCAATCTACCCATGTCAAATATTCAAATACAAAAGGGGGAGAGATTACTCAATCCCATAAGATACTATAAAACATCACTAACTTCATTTTACATAGCCACTAAATACTTTTCTATTCAAGCATAATAAAGAACAATAAATTCATACTTAAGTAAATCTTTAAACTTTCTAATTTCAATTGGCCCATCCTCATCCTCTGAAACTGATAGACTTTATATCATTTTTTACTTTCAATTCACACATTATTATAGTTGGATTTAATAATAGACACACATATACAAGCATAATAATACACAGACAATTTCAAATCTCAGTAGGCGAAGAACTGTAAAAATATCAATTAATATCTGTAAAAGCAATAATGAATAAATATTTCATATCTGATAAATATAATATTTATAACTTGGAAACATACTAATTACGGTTGAAAAGCAAGGCAAAATAATTTCTATTGGCAAGATAAGACAAAATAATCTTTTTTATAGTGCATTTGCATTAGCACAAAATTAAAGTAAAAGTTTGGTTTAAGGTAAACACTAAATATTTAAATTCTGAATTAAATAATTGTGGAAAATAATTATTTTATAATCTGGTGAAAACGCAAAGATATATTATAAAATTTTATATAATGAGTTTTTTTTTTTAAAAAAAGGTGTCCACCCCTTCAATATGAAATGGATGTTTCTATGTCAAACATATGCACATATATTTATAATATGGAACACGATAAAACTTATACTAAAATAATAATAAATACCGTTTATAATAGTTTCCCATATTATACATTTAATAAGACATTCTAGTAGAAAACAATAATAAATATAATAATAAAAATCATAAAACACTTCTTAAACTATCTATCTATTAAAATAATAATAATTAATAATAATTACTAAAGTTCTTTTTTTTTCTTCTTTTCTTGGTTGAGAAATGAAAAGTTTATTTATAGTTTATAAATGATATCTCTTGGTCATATACTAAATAATAATAATAATTAGCACAAAGATAAATACTGATGAACACATAACACATTCCAGCAGGAAAACAAATAACATTATTTTGGGATCCAGAATAGCGTATTCAATGTTCTTAGCAAAGCTAATAAATCGCTGTTAACATTATATAAGAGAATTTTTTATTAAGCAATAAACATTTTATCATGATGTAAATAAAGTAATAATTCATTATTTCATTTGTGAGATATATTAAGTATTTATTTCATGTTTTTCCAGAGCTATTCATAAATGCATATAATTATTTAACTGATAATATTTACTTAAATTTCAGTGAATTTGTTGGTAATATTCTATATAAAGAAATTCCATCGCAAATGAGAACAATTAATAAAGTAAAGTCATATTCAGTTTTATACTATTTTGATAAATTCATTCCTCACAGTAATTGGGAAAAATTCATAAATATTAAGCAATACATTGAATTGCACATTTAATCTTATTTTTCAAATAGGCATAAATAGCAATAGTCCAGCAAATGTTCCAATAATAATGACAATAAAAATAAATTATTCATATGCATCCATCTCAACCTTCTTCTTTTATAACTAGCAAAAATTTATCATTAAGAGTTCTTGAGATGTTTAGTAAAAGTTCGCACATTTTCCCAACATAATAAAAGTATACAGTTGCTCCATTAATATTATAAATAAATTTTAGGAAAAACAATCTTGAAAAATAAACAAACATTCTTCTTTCTTCTTTACAATTAGGATTAAAGTTTAAATAAAGCAAATTCAAAATACAATTATGCATTTCCATTCTTTCCTCAATATTAGCAATTAAGTTTAAATAATATATACTGTAGACACACATAAACATTTTAAATAATGATTGAGAATCTAAACAGTTAGCTTAAGAATAAAGATTGATGTACCTTTAGGTTGTTTATGCTGTCATATTTGGAAACTAATGATATTTTTCTATACTTTCAAACTTGGCTTTGGAAGAATTAGCTTATAACAAACAAAATTGTACTATTAAACTTTGTTTAAAAAGTGGATTGGAGTTAATCAGTAGTAGAAAGTTTGTCAGCAGTTCCCTTTAGAATTGTAATCAACTCTTTTTATAGATTTTAAAACATTCCCTAAGCATCTTATTCTTCCAATAATCCAAGGTTACTAGAAAATTCAAAGGTCACCAGACAGAAAACTACTCCACCCATTGCACTGAAGTTTTAATTTATGGAAGAAACTTTCTTGTCATGAAAAAGAAAGAAAACAAAAAAAAATCATTTTGTGTGGCAAATATAAAAAGTATATTAAATATTAAATTGAACTAAGAATTAAATATTCTGTATTTTTAAAGTAACAGAATAAAATTAATGACAATTGTTTTAATAAATAAAATATTTTATAGGATAATTGTTGTTTAATAATTCACCAGTCCAGTAATCCATGAATTCATTTAAAATATAATTAAGCTGGTTTTTAAACTATTAGTTGTATAATTAGATATTTGGTTATGAGATATGATATTTGATGGTTTAATGAACCATATGAATGAAAAATGAAGTTGAACAATGATACAGACATACCTGAATATTTACAAATAAGGTACAACAGATACTAAACTGATATGATTAAAATAACAATTTTAATGATGAGTTAAACATATTTCACTGTTTATACTATAAATTAAAATATGAAAAACAAATGAACTAGAGAATCATCTAAAAAAATCTTAATACTGTTTTGTAAACAAATAAAACAAATTAGAATTAACTCAAGCTAGACTGACTACTTTTGTGACAAGCCACTCCCTATCCTATCATTAATTATACACTAAAGTAAGATATTAACATCTAATATTTTTTTAATTACATCCACAAGTACTTCTAAGCATAGTTTTAAAGTCATTAACAATTTTTTTTTAAATTTAACATTATTTCATTTTTATAATAAGATGATATCAGATGTTACTGATACAGTATTACATAAGTATAATTAATATTTCTGGTGCCAAACCACAAGGTCACAATATATATAATAGAAATTCATATAACACTACAATACTAGTCAAAACAACAAAACTTTACTAAAAATTTTCCACAACTATCTACAGGTACTTTTGAATAGGTAGTTACTTTAGAGAAAAAAAATTGTTTTTGCACTAAAGCAAATATATTTTCTTAAAAAAAGATTGAAGGCCAATGATGTTACCCTATTAAAAGAAGACAAGGTTTTGCATTGTTAAGTAATAGTGATTTTAAAATTAAAGTTTCTTTAGAATTAAATAATGAGAAGTATTTTATTTTAAATTCTCATTCTGGGAAAAAATAAAATTTAAGTTAATTGACATTATGAAAATTATAGTAAATAATTTTTTTTGAGATAGATTTACTTATTTATATTGTAATCCTAATGATTTTTTGGCTCCTAAAGTTTTCTTTAATTTTAAACCTTATGAAGATAATTTTCCTTTAAGACATATTTTTGATTTTACAGGAGAAATTGCTTATAAAATTTCAAAATTAATTATAATGCTTTTAAAGAATTATATAGACTTAGGACAGTTTTGTTATCTTCTTCATTTGAGGCATATGAAAAAATTAATGAATTTGTTTTAGAAAATAAATGTTTTTAGTAATTTAGATATTGAATACATGTATCAATCATTTGATAGAATAAAAAGCATTAATGTGTTTCTTACTGTTTTAAAGAAATTTAAATATTTCTCTGCAGATAAGATTAAGATTACTCTGGATTTGTTATTATAGGGTTTTATGTATTTTGTGTATAATGATGTGTTTTATAAAATTAAAGAGGGATGGGTTATTGGTTATGTTATTTCTCTTTTATTATTGATTTTTTAGAGAATAGTGTTATTGATAATTTTTCTATTTCTTAAAATAATTTGGCAAATATGTTGATAATTGTTTGTTTTTTTAAACGGAAAGATAATTGAAGTATTTTTTGATAGATTGAATGCTTTTGATGCTCATATTAAATTTATTATTAAGGGGGGAAAGTTCACTTGAATTTGTTAAATTGAAATTTTTAGATTTAAGTGCAGATGTTTTATTTTATAGTCATTTTATTCCTAAAAAAAATTCAAGAATTATGGTAAGGCCAGAGAGTTTATCAACCTTTTACTCATAAAAAATTCTTCATTGAATTTTTTGTTATAGGAATAGAAAACTTAATATTCAGAGAAGCCAATTGGCTTCTGACTTTATTGAGTTAGGATATAATCATGGATTTATTGGGAATATTATATTTAATAACAAAGATTTGATAGGGTAAATAAAGAGTTTATTTCTTTGCCATATAAGGCATCAATTAATAAATTTATTTATAAAAATACTTTTTTACTATGTGGTATAAAAGTGGCCTGGTAGAAAGACTTGAATTTAAATTCATTATTAAATAGTTCAAAACTGTCAGTTGATTACAAATGTCTTACTGGTGTAGTTTATAAGATTCTGTGCAATTGTCATAAAAATTATATAGATCAGAGTAAATGAAGTCATAATGACAGTGTTAAAGTTCATAAGAGTAGAGTTAAAAATAGATATTAAAACTCAGTTTTGTATATTCATGAACTGAATACAGGTCATAAAATATTATATGACAATGCAGAGATTATCTTTTATGAAAAAAGTGAATTGAAGAGTGAAATACATTTTGATGATAAAATATTTTGAATCTGAGGCCATCAATCTCATGATGGCATCCTTTGATGTTAAGAGTAATTGGTTTTTTTAAAGTGGCTATTTCATTTTATATATATATATTTAATTTTAATATATATATATAATTAAAAACCAGTCATCCCTTAGACAATCTCAATATCAATAACAATCGACAATTCCCAAACTGTTGTCAAGGCAACATTCTTTTACAGTAAGGTTGCAATCCCACCTTTATTAATGGTCTAATATACTTATATATCAACTAAAGATTGCAACTTGACCACAGAAATTAAAGTTATTGATACAAAAAAGTTTAAATAAACCTCTTTAAACAGATAAATAAAACTTATTCTGAATTCAGTTTGTCAATTATAACATTGCAAACTGCAATTATACATTTTAAATTGCAAAAGTATTACTTAAATAATAACTGTAATAATGCTAAAACTAAATAGGTTTGTAAGTAATCATTAAAAAAAACAGTTAACACTTAGACAATCCCACTATCAATAACAGTCAACAACTTCCAAACTGTTGTCAAGGCAATCTCCTTTTAACTATAAAGGTGAAATCCCATTCTTATTAAAGATCTAACCATCCCTCCTATATGTATTAAATGTATTATGTCCTGTACATGAGGGGTCAGATTGACTTTAGATCAACATGGATGTGATGAGAATCTCAGCATCAGGGTGGCCTTTTAGTGTTCCATCATCAGATTTTCAATTGGATGGATGGTTGAAGACTTGGAGTGTGGAGTGGATTGAAGCCTGTTCATTAAAATATGAAGATTGGCTATCTTAATATATATTTGAGCACTTATTGCATGTATGTGTAGAGATAATAAACTGGAGCAACTGATGATTGCTGGATTAGCATGAAATATGTATATTGGTGATTATTTATCTTTTCACATATGTGTTCAAATGTATCAGTGTTATGAGATAGAGTGGAGATTTGGATTATGTTAAACTCTGTGCTCATATACCCTGTATATTATTACATATATTGATACAGGTAAATAATAAGCCTGCATTTCAGTTATTATATAGACATATATATATATATTGTAACGATATATAAATATGCTGTTACATTCATTTAAAATAAAAACTAAGTTCGCAAATAAAAATAAATTTATTAAAAATCTAAAAGCTAAAAAAAAATTAAAGAGTTGTTAAACGTATATATATTCGCACAGATGCAAAACTTTAAAAATATTTTTTTTTTAATAAATAAAAGTATTTGAACATACTTAGTTATAAAAAAGTACAAGATTTAAAGATAAAATATTTTTGTAAATGGAAATGATTGTTTTATAAATTAATTGAAAAGCAAGCTAGCCCTTGGGGCTCTTGTATAATTAAAAAGTCTGATGAAAGATAGAAAAGAAAATAAAGAAATTAGCTTGACCAATGGAAGCACCAAGTCTCAGCTCGGACCCTAATGAAAATGATGGATTAGTGATGTTTGTTCATTGAATCTGTGTGGATGATATAAAAGGAAATATATTGAAATTAAGAACAGTTCCAGCTTTTTTGAGTTTGAAAGGTGTGATAGGATGCACATATCACACTCTATTTTAAAAAAAAATGAAGTGATTGTAGTACCGGAATGGAACCAACTAATGCCACCTCCAGAACATCAGATTGGTCTTCAAATGGAGATGTCATGGGAATTAAAAACAGGAACCTGGACTCTTCTACATGAGCTATGAACTTTACAAATTAACAAAAAAGGTAAGAGAAAAGAAACATGGAAGGGAGGGGGAAGAAATTTAGCTAGTAGAAAGGAATCAACATTTTTTTATCATTATGTTTGTGTGTTAATTACTGGCAGTGGCTTATTTTATTCTTTAATATTGAAATATTCTTAGATAAGAATTTATAAAATATAAATCTCTACTTCTCTGCTGAGCTAGTGCCAATGGTCTAATGATCGGAATCAACCAGTATAAAATATTTTTTTACTTACATATCTGCCTACTATATAAATTTTCTAGGTTCAAATGCCTAGTGGCACTCTGTTATGTTAAGTCTCCCTATCTCTCCGATCATTATAATTGGCGCCCAATGTGGGGCCCGAACCCACAATCCTGAGATTAAGAGTCTCATCGATCAGGGAGATAGGGAGACTTAACATAATCTGCATTACAGGGTGCCACTAGGCATTTGAACCTAGAAAATTTATATAGTAGGCAGATATGTAAGTAAAAAAAAATTATTTTATACTGGTTGATTCTGATCATTAGCCCATTGTCACGAGCTCAGCAGAGTAGTAGAGATTTATATTTTATAAATTCTTATCTAAGAATATTTCAATATTAAAGAATAAAATAAGCCACTGCCAGCAATTAACACACAAACATAATGATAAAAAAATGTTGACTGTTGATTCCTTACTACCAGCTAAATTTCTGCCCCTCCCTTCCAAGTTTCTTTTCTTCTACCTTTTTTGTTAATTTGTAAAGTTCATAGCTCACAGTAGAAGAGTCCAGGTTTCTGTTTTTAATTCCTGTGACGTCTCCATTTGAAGACTGATCTGATGTTCTGGAGGTGGCATTAGCTGGTTCCATTCCGGTATTACAGTCACTTTATTTTTTTAAAATAGAGATATATGCGTCCTATCACACCTCTCAAACTCAAAAAAGCTGGAACTGTCCTTAATTTCATTATTTTTCCTTTTATATCATCCACACAGATTCAACGAACAAATGTCACTAATCCATCATTTTCATTAGGGTCCAAGCTGAGGCATGGTGCTTCCATTGGTCAAGCTAATTTCTTTATTTTCTTATCTATCTTTCATCAGACTTTTTAATTATACAAGAGCCCCAAGGGCTAGCTTGCTTTTCAATTAATTTATAAAACAATCATTTCCATTTACAAAAATATTTTATCTTTAAATCTTGTACTTTTTTATAACAAAGTACGTTCAAATACTTTTATTTATTAAAAAAAAATTTTTTTTAAGTTTTGCATCTGTGCGAATATATATACGTTTAACAACTCTTAATTTTTTTTTAGCTTTTAGATTTTTAATAAATTTATTTTTATTTGTGAACTTAGTTTTTATTTTAAATTAATGTAATGGAATATTTATATATCATTATAATATATATTGTATTTAAAATATAAGAATGAGAGAGATATGGAGTATGTATATATTCAATGAATGCACTCATTGATTCAGCATTGAAGCAAAGGGTACATTTTATTGCATCCAAACTACATTTAATATAAATATATAGTCATTATGTTAGTGATGACAGTATTTTAATTTAACCAAATAATAATATTATAAGGTAAATCTTAAATATTTTTGTAAGTCATGTAAATAGCTTTAAATATATATTTTGAAAAATTTCATATAAATATGTGTAATTTCTGAATGTATATGAAAGTTTATATTATGAATTTTATTTGGACAAAATACTTCATTTTTATTATATATCCACTTGATATTAGTAATTTAAACAATATATCAGAGTTTTGAATATGCCTGTGTGTGATCAAATGTATGATAAGTAAATAAATATAATTTTATTAAATAATAAAGAAATATAAAGTCAAATTTAATGAATAAAAATTTAAATTTATTTATTTCTATTAAAAAATAAAACAGTTTATTATTTATTTTACTTTTATCAAGATTATATAATTGAATAAATTTACTTCATCTTCCATTTTCTCAAGAAAAAAATAAATTGTCGTCAAGCGTTGTTAGCCGAGAGGTCATCGCACCCACCTTGCAAGCAAGTAGTTGGTTGCATACGGGTGTGGGTTCACCTCCCAGCTGATGCTATGACATATGAAAAAAAAATTAAATTGTCATAAATAAAGTATATGTTTGTGCCTGTGTGTTCAACATATAATATATCACATAAATGTGTAATTCATAAACATAAAAAATATGATAAATCAGATTGTCTTTAATTAATGTGAGAATACAGCTGCTTAAATTTAATTAAACAAGCAAATTAAACTATAATATAAATAGTAGAATATGTTTTTAAAGTTTATCAAGATAGATAAACATCAGTTTTAGTATCATTAATATATGTGTCTGTTAATTCATAAATGAATATATAAGTAAACAACTTGTTAAATAACTATCTATACTCTATCCCTAAGAAACTTAAAATAATGCTAGCACTCTTTTGCTATAATCTATTATTTCTGAGTGACTTAAAAATATGAATTCACTCTATATAACCTCAGAAATACTAAGGAAATATTTCACTTATCATAAAAAGTAATAAATATAAAGACTGTATATACTAAACTATAAATATTTGTAGATGAAATAAACCTCTAAAAAAACCTTTAAAATATACTATAGTATTTTAAAATTAATAAATATAATTAATAGCTAATATATCAAATTTTCTATGTAAACATTTATTCACTCATATTAATGTATGAATTAAATGTAGTGTATGTAAAAAATATCTATAATAACATCATAACTACAATATAATAATAATTAATATATCTCTATTGTTTGAACATCAGTTAAATAAATCTTTTTTTTATAAACAAAATATTAAAATATATTTTTTTTTATAAATTGAATAATAAATACATTTTTTTTTTATAAGAATAAACAACAAAGTCCTTTTCTTCTTTGTGTTTATTGCCAGTGATATTGATTTTTTAAATTATAGTTTTTTTATTGATGAACATCTATTAACAAGTCTATTCTAATTGTACTACTAAAAAAAAGTTATTTAAGACAGAGTAAATATTATTATTATTATTAAATTAGTCATTATCATTAATCAACAGAAAATTCTTTAAAATTGAAAATGTTCATAAACAAGATAATGAAGTTTTTCAATAGCAAACTCTCCACACCGTAGTGCCACCAAGTGCAAGCTCCAGTAATCAATGAATGCAAGAAGGTTTATGTATAATAAGCCTGTGTATATGAAATGGTGATCATGTGAAGAACTTTTTCTTTTTAAAATATTTTAACAGTGACTTATGATTTTGTTTGTTATTATTAGAGTCTAAATTTTATTAAAAGGATAATCAATGTTGAAGATTCATAAAATGCTAGATTTTACTTCAACTAACCATTTGTCCAGATGGTGATCTACAAGTAAATAGTTTTTGCCAAGCTGCAGGATCTTGGGTCGAATATTGAGTTTTTTTTGTCCTCCATAGTTATTATTTATCAAGATGAATAATATAAAAATATAGATGGAATAGGAAAGGACATTTCCAAAAAAATGAGGGTACCTATATAACTTTCTATTGTATATCATTATTTAAATAATAAAAATAGTCATAGTGAAACAGAATATTACCCTGTCATATCTATTTCACCTAATTCCTCATACAGACCAAGCCTGTTCCAGGTTTAAACCCCTAAAAGTACCTTAAAAGATGTCTATATCATTATATTGGTATTATTACACACACATATATATATATATGAACATCAATGTCTGTAACCTAACAGTTACATATGGAATACAGAATATATTTATTTAAAAGAAATGTGTAAGTTAAAATACAATTTAATTCAATTTATAACTCAATTTATGTTTCAATTTGCTTAAATCGCATGTATATATGTGTATTATACATATCACCATCATACATACATAGCATTTTGCTATTTGATTATTTACATATTTTCTAAATTTATTTTAAAATAATCTGTAAATACAAAAATACATGACACAAATCTGTTTTAGGATGGTGTGATGATGAAATCTAAAATTTATTAAAACAGTAAATATTTGTTGAAAATATATTTTATCTTGTAAATAAAATTTAACCAACCATGACAATTACTAAAATCTTGTGAGAAAGTAAATGATCAAATCTTAAAAAAACATCCTGTTCAAGTAATAATACAAAGAATTGTAGTTATTTTTGGTACTTAAAAATATAAATTTAAAGGTGCTAATTGCTTGTTTAACTGAAAGAAAATTTGTTATTAAAAATATGGAAGGTGAGTATATCTCATATGGAAAAAGCCTATAATTTTAAAATTTTACAGAATAACATACTACTATTATTAACTAAATAAAGTGGAAATAACTGATTAACATATCAACATTTAGTAGCATGAGAAGAGATCATTATGAAATAATTGTCCTTATAGCATAATTTTTATATACTTATAGCTGACTAGATTGTGGTGCAAAAATAAAACAAACTACCATCTCTTACCATAACTGCTCATAAATAGATTAATTGCATAACTATTTATTAATATATTTCATTAAATTGAAGACAATAATTAACTAAATATGAGTTTAAAATTTATACTTATTCTTTCAGCTGTAATAGTTCACATTCAGTCTTTAGGTATTGGCAGAGATGATTTTTATCATAGCTATAATGGAAGATTTTAAGTCCCAGTTCACAATTTGCTCATCTTCACTTAGTGTCTGGTTCTTCTGATGGCACTGGTCATCAGATTTTTACTCAAATCATGTGGATACATAGTGGACACATGTTCAGATGGTTTCTTCTGTTGGTGAAAGCTTCTTTTTTTGGGATTCATCAATAGGTTAGCAGTCTGCCCTCTGCCATCTTGATAAAGTAAGGCAGATAGTGGCTTCTCTACTCTTGCATGGTAGACTTGCAGGAACTAGCAGATACTAGTTAATTAAAGCAGAATAACAATAATTGATGAATAATGGTATAAAGATAACTGCTGGCAGAATAAAAAACAGATTGAAGGCTGGATGAAGATAGAATAATCCTGAAAGTAATTTACAATATTATTTATACAATTTTGAGCTATCTTATCAGTAAATTCCAATTCATCTTGTCATTTGGATCCTCTTTATTGGTTACACATAAATCCATTACTTTCACTGAGGTCTACATTTATTTGTCTAATATCCTATTTGCAAGTTCTCATTTTTGAATAGTAATAAGTTTTTTAAATCAAATTATTTTAATTATTTATCTCCTTAAAATTAATCTAGTAATCTGTTAACAAGCATTTTAATTACTTTTTCTAGAGTGTCTTTTCCACCTTTTTTTATTACTAAAAGAAAAACACCCTTTTTAAAAAAAAAACTTTTAAGATAAATTTAGAATAAATTATCTTTTTACATTTTAGAAAAATATCTTAATAAGTGATTATATCATATACATTTATCTGTATATTTATAATAGATATTTAATTTTTATTTATAAAAAATTATTAAAATTATTAACCTTAAATT
Organism: Epiperipatus broadwayi; assembly: GCA_028023455.1. NCBI lineage: Eukaryota > Metazoa > Onychophora > Udeonychophora > Euonychophora > Peripatidae > Epiperipatus > Epiperipatus broadwayi. The sequence continues at coordinate 67,958 of JAQFVV010000267.1, forward strand.
TGGTTCATAATTTTTAACATTCAAACATGAATTTTCATATATTTTTACATATCTATAGCTTCAATATATATATATAATGTCTGTTAATTAAAACAAAATTGTAATTATAATAAAAATAATAAATTTAATGGTTTACAAACTATTATAAACAATCCTTAAATCTGCAGAAGTACTTTTGGTTAATTTGAGTTGAGTCAGGTTTAAGAAATTAACCAAAAGTACTTCTGCAGATTTAAGGATTGTTTATAATAGTTTGTAAACCGTTAAATTTATTATTTTTATTATATATATGAAAGATGTCAGAAGATTAGTGTTTTGAAATTGAAAGTTAAAATTAATATAAATGCAAGACCTAGATAGTAAAAATTGTATAAATATTTAAACAGAACTTCATTTTTTTTTTCAGTTTTTAATTTCTAATTATAAAATATTAGTTCTTTAAGGATTATAATATATAGGATAAAGAAATTAACTTTGATAATATTGGTAAATTGCAGTCTTTTAAAATATTTTAAACAGATCATATTCTTAGTGCAAGGCATAATTCTGGAAACAATGGATTTGAGCAGTACATACCAATAATGAAAGTTGATTCACAGTATAAGCTTACATTACAAAGGGAGTATGTGGCTATAGAAATTAAAAGTAGGTTGATTGTATTATTGGGTAATTTTATATTTAGAATTATGATAATTTATTAACTAGAAAGGATAATGTAATGATGTGTCCTCTAGACATGAATATTTTAGTTATTGTTAAGGTCTAGGCATGCCATTTAAAATAAATATAAAGATGTTTAAAACCAAAAAATTCAAGAAGTATCATGCTTTAAATTTTATGAATTGTTACCACTTCATAATTTCCAAGATGTAGGCCATGAAGATAGTTTTAAGTGAAAATTTTTGTTATCAGATGTTGATTAAAAAAAAAACATTAATTATTGCATGGTCTGGAATATAAATGATAACTTTATTTACTTATTGTGGGTGTCATTTTGATTTTTAAGACTTGTTATAACTTCCTAATTTAACAGGATATAGTTCATGAAAATAATTTAAAGTGAAAACGACATTTTATATCAATCTAAAGATTTATGTAATAAAAAAAATATATTCCTTGCATGCATTAGATTATTGATGCTAACATTAATTAATTAATTATTGCAGATATAATTTTGAAATCAGTATTTAATTAAAGTTCACGAAAATCCCTATAAAGATGGTCTGGGTGGAAGTGGAAAAATGTTTATGTATCACATGTTAATTTTAAAAAGTTTAATTTTTTTAATAATAATAAAATAATGATGATGATGATGATGATGATAATGATGATAATGATGCTGCTGCTGATGATAATAATAACAATAATAATGATGATTATGATGATGATGAGGATAATGATGATAATATTAAAACATTAATTACTTTATGGCATGAAGTAATAGTTACTCTATAGCCCAAGCTTTTAACTAACAAATTTTGTTTCACATATGGGCCGTTTCATACAGAATGTGTGTAAAGTATTAATGATTTTTTTTTTAAAAAGATTACTTGACAAATGCCATTACTTGGAGAAAATTAATAATGGAAAAAACTGTCATAAAGAACACTGTGTACAATAAAACTTTTTTTATAAATTCCACATTAAATTTTTACAATTTTAAATCGTTTAAACAATTATTTCTTCCATGATTATGAAATAATTAAACTCATTAAGGAAACTTAGATATTTATAAGCCTGCCACAGTCAAAAATATTGTTTAGAGCCCCTAACAAATATAATGATATTACTCTGTCTGTAGAAACAATTGATGCTGTAAACAATGGTACTTGAAAAAACTAGAAAATAATTTGAGAATCCTATTATAAGTTTGTTATTATGAGTTTAAAAAAAGGGTATGTATAAATAGGAGTAGTGGGATATTTGGAAAGGTTTATAATGGGTTAACTTTGAATAAGATTTGTGAAATTAATATAAAGCTACAAAGTTCTGCAGAAATAGTGGTCTTTATTTTTTAGATGTAGGGTGCATACCTATTAAAATGATATATTTATTTTTTAAAAAAAGGTTACATTTATTAGAAAGAGGATAAAATATTAATAAATTTTATAATATATTAATTAAAAAGGGAGATAAAGTTACATCTAGATGAGAATGTAATGATAGATAGGTATTAAAAGAGAGTAGTTATATTCAGGTCTGTGAATTAAATAAATCCTAATGTCAATGAAAATGGGATGAAGGAGAATGTGGACAGAAAAAAAAATTTTCATAGAGCAAACCTGGAAATTTTTATAAGAAAATGGTATATAAAATAAAGTTAAAAATATTTATATAAAACATAATTTCATAAATATGAAGAAGATAGAGATATGAATACTTGGAAATAATAAACAGAGGTGCTTTATGACAGAAAAATAGATTCACTTATAGTGATAGAGAAACATTTGAAGAATGAAGAAGGATCATTTTTATAAAATGTGAATAGACGCTTAAATAAATAAATAAATGAGAAGAAAGAAATGAGCATAGGATTTTTTCATTAAGTAGGATATTTTTAAAAAGAATGAGAAGATGATATGAAAGGAGTGGGTATAGGGTTCTTCATTAAGGATAATATTTTTGAAAGCATGAGAAGATGGTAACAAATGAATTAGTATAGGATTTTTTATCAAGGAAGATAGTTTAAAAAGAAATTGTAAAAGTATGTGAGAATTAGATTGAAATTGTGTGAAAAGAAGAAGTATGGGGCAGCAAATTTACTTAAAGGAACTAGGGAGAGTAGGAAAGAGTGGAATAAGAATAATCGGGTGTGTTTATTGAGGAATATATATGAATTAAGAATAAATAATAATAAAATGAATTAAAGGGATATGTGATACAAATGCAATTTTAGTAAAGATAATGTGTGCAAAAGATGGATTAAATATTGGGCATTTAAGTAAAATATATGATGAGTAGTTTTTTTTCTTGAGACATAATCTAAATTATATTGTTGAGCATATATTGATAGAAAAAAAGACTTAGGGAAAAAAAGGATTTCATAAAATAAAATAAAAAATATTACTAATTATAATTTTATTTTTCTAGAATAAAAGGTATATGAAAGGCCATGCAATAAAATTTATGAGTGGAAAGTAAGTGCTGAGCTTAAATTGGGTAGGGTTTAATAATATCATGAAAACAATTACAAAACATGGTGATTTTAAAGATTATAAAAGATAGATGGATATGGTAATGAAGATTAAAAAATTGTGTTTATTTAGAACTAACAAATAATAGAAATTGGAGGAAAACATTAGAAAGTGAATAAAGGTTCTCCCAATTCAATCTAACTTCTCTAATCTCTAGCCTTTCTTCTTCACACCACTCTAGCACACATATCTTATTTCTTCCATCTATTCCACATGTGGTCACTTTTTAGATCTTTTACAATCCCTGCAATTCAGTTTAAGGTTTTAGCTGCCCATCTATTATCATCTCTTTTAGCAATATGTCCAGTCCAACTCCACTTCAGTCTCTCAGTTCTGTCAATAATGTTAGTAACACCTGTTTACTCTCTCACCCATGTATTTTGTTTCAATCTCTTCTTGTTCAGCATATAGTGTTTGTAACGTGGTTGTTGAGAGACAATTAAACAAAAAAATATATAGATTAGATGTGATACCTATTAAAGAAATAATTACAATAGAATAAAAATAAGATGAACTTAATGCAAAGTTAATGTAGAAATTTAACAGTGCAGAAAAGAAGAGTTCTGAAAAATTTTGAAGATATATGAAAAAAATATATTGATAAATGTAAAGGAAAGAGAATGTAAGGATAAGGAAGAAATTGAAAACATACTTCATGAATTTATAGTAAAAATGTTGGACGAAAAAGAGTTGGTAAAGGAATATGATTTATTATAAAAGTTAATTTATGAAAATATAAGTATAGTTATGGATAAAGAATTGAATAGAAAATGATAGTTAGTTTGAAAAAAGGAAAAATAGAAGAATTAGATGGAAGGGCAGCTGAAATGTCCAGTTGAGGGAAAAGTTATGAGAATTATATTACTATATAAAGGACATGGGATTTTTTTTATCTTATTAACTAATTATAGAATAGTGATAATATTTTTCATGATTTATACTATTATATTCATATATCTCAAAAAATTTGAATGGGATTTAGGGTTTGTTTAGAATACATTTCATACAGTGAGAAGGATAGGAACTAATTTATTATTTCTTAGTTGATTCAAATATAATGAAAACAATTATTTATTGCCTATTTTAGATATAGAAAATAATTATAATAGCATAGATAGAAAGAGATTGTGATATGTAAATAAAGAAATACATTTATGGTTGTTAAGAATATTTAAAAACCTTTACAAGTATCATTTGGGGTACATAAAATCAGTGAAAGTTATATTTCAAATTAGATTGAAATAGGAATGTCCATTATAAAGTTTATTATTTAAGATTTATTTTTAAATTAATTGAACATTGACAAAAGAAATATACAGATAGAAGTGAAAATTATTATAGATGAACCAAGAGATATATATAATGTACTGGTTCTACTTTCTCCATGATATGGAACACCTACAAATAGAGTTAAAGATATGTAATTGTTAATAAGGAAATTTAGAAAGATAGGAAAAAGTATGGAAATTAAATTCTGCTTGAAGATAAATTAAAAATTTTGACATTTAATGAGAAAGGGAAAACTGATTGGAAAATAGAAGACATTTATCTTTAAAGTGTGGAAGATTATAGGTATTTATGTATATTGTTAAATGGAAAAGGAAATTTTTACAGATAGTTTGGAATTAGAGTTTAGAAAAAAGCAAAAAAACATAATATGGAATTAATTACAAATGAGACATGTTTCTCATATTACAAATATAAACTATGAAGAATTATTTGGAAAGAAATGACAATGCTTAGTAAAATATTTGAAAGTGTTGTGCTTTGTATTGGTCAGAGAATGCAATAATTTTTATTTAGAAAACAAAATTTAAGTAGATATGCAGTGGGTTGTGACTGGTAAACAGCAAATGAGGTTACAAGAAATGGTGTGGGCTTTGTTGTAATAAAAGAATGAAAAGTATATTTTAATTGTTGTAAGGTTGCATAATATAAATGGAAGTAGATTAATAAAAATATAAAGAATGAAAAATCATCAAATTAATATAAAGACAATTTTTGTTTTATGTATTTATATTTAAATTGGGGAAAATGTGTAGAGAATTTCAATAAAATTAGCAACTACTTATAAATGAGTATGGCCATTTCAATTCCAAGATAAAAAAAAAAAAGATAATAAAGTTAGCAAGAAAAATAATAGCCTAAAAATGAGTTTTGTAGAGACTATATAATTCCATCTATAAGTCACAAATACATTCACATATAGAACATTCTGTTTATTTGATATATTTTGATGGTTACTTTTAGCTTCTTCTACAGCTAACTTTTCTTTCTGAAATAGTTTAATACTATGTGAAATTGTAGATTTCCAATGTTTTTTATTTAATGCCTTACATTTCCAATGACTAAATCAACATTGCACTGGATAATCTTTATAATGTAAATGGACATGCTTCTCCCAAGAAAACCATGTTCAAGATGATTATAAACATATTTTTAAAAAAATTATATTGACTATTTGCTTCACATGTTCAATATAATAAAAAAGTGATATTATAAAAACTGATTCTATAGTATAACATATATGAACAAAATATTTATCTTATGATTTTGCCATTGTATTATTAAAATTTTATAGAGTATGCTTAAGTGAAATTTTTCTAATGCCTTTATAAAGTCTTATTTTTGTACAATAAATAAAATAAAATAACAGCTCTATATATTTATTGCAATAGTTGCTTTACTCATTTATTAAATATTGCAGCAGCATATATGAATCTGATTTCATCTCAACATCTAAGACTATCTTTGTACTTAAAATCTACCAAAATACTCATTGTATAATAAAGAATTTGATATTTTTTAATATTAATTATTAAATCAAAGTTTTTATATTATACAAAGAAATCAAATTACAAAGAAATCAAGTCATATGTCACATGACCTAATTTAACAAGCTTGTATTACAAATGTTATATATAGAGCTCACAAATAAACTCTTAAGCTTTGCAGAATATCCCCAACCCCAGACCAGTTTCTGCTACTGGCTTCCTCAGTGAGGTGCTAGGATATTCAAGCATTAGATTAAAAATATCAGAACAAGCTCAGTACTTTATCTAATGGATAACTATTAAATAAAAAAATCTGAAATTTTCAGACATTCACATGTCTTCCAATCCAGATATCTAACTTAAATAGCCATATGGGACTGAACCAAGTTCAGATACACCATAAATTAATAGCACTAGAAAAGTTTTTATATTTGTATTCAGAACATTAAGTATATACCCAAGCTCACCTTTCGAATTATCAAGAGTAGAGGAGACAATCTAAAGCTCGTTTTTGCTTTTAACTAATTCAATTTAACAATTTTGCCATCAAATCAAACCCCACTCATAATAATTACAGATATGTAATTATGACTGTTTGGAAAGATGGTACATAAACTGGTTAGAGAAAAAATATATATGAATAAAAATAGTTCAAGATTATATAAGAATTAAATATTTATAAAGTATGAAAGGGTATGATAACACTAATGATTATTTATTGTTGTTTGGTGCAGCACAAGAAACTTTAGATATTAGGGGAAAAAAACAAAAATGAAATAGTAATTTGGATTATAGAAGTAGTTTATATAAGAGAAAGTATTAAATGTTTATTTTTGAAATCTAGAATGAAATGGTATAAATGAAAAAGAAATAAACCAGGACTACAAAAATAATTAGGTGACATGAAGTAAAAAGGAAATGATTTTATAGAAATTTAGAAAAAACTATGTTTAATTATACTAATAGAGTTTCTAAGTGTGCAGCTTATGTACAGAAATTTCTTAATTAATAAACCAGGAGTACTCTAACACAATGTTCAATGTGTTAATGCTCATACCAGGATATTAAAGGTGCCAAAGGTTATAAGTGAGGAGAAAATACTTAAAAAAAAATATTACTCATTAATTATATCAAAATAAATTTACATTTTTTATTAAATGTTACTTATATTTATAGTGTGACAGGATTGATCATGATTGAACCTCATCACAAGTGAATATCAGATGGTCCTTTGCATAAATTACATGCATTTGCAAAGTATGACTAAAGAAAGAAAATTAAAGGGCAAAATAGAAATCTTAAAGAAAAAGGAAAATACATTCTACTCTTAAAGTGCTTTTAATTTTTAGCCTGATGGAGGATGATTTACTCCCTTCGTTTACATATACTTTGAACTATGTTTAATTTTAAGTTTAATAAAGATATCTATATGCTATAGACATTAGTGTGCGTGCATGTGTTGCCTACATTTTTATCATCAAATGCAAAAAAGTAACAGTCAGCAATTTTACTTCATTTTGTTTTCTATGATTTACAGAGAAAAAAGAAATATTTGTATTTTTTCTTATTGTATCAATATTCAGACTAAAATTAAATTTTATCTTTATTCAAAGATAGAATTTAATTAAAATTTAAGGGGTAAATTTGTTAAAAAAAACTTTACTTAAGTTGCATCTTTTTAAAAGAGAAGGAAATTTTGTTTTTTCTCTTATCAAAATTACAGAGATTCCAGATATATATTTATATTTTCTTGTATTGATTAGATACTTGTTTTTTTTTTTTGGTTTCCTGTAAAATTGTCATTACATTAATTAGAAGACCCATCTGGTGTTTAAATTAAAAATAATTATAGATAAAAAAATAACAAGATCAGCTGAAGTGATTTAGCATTTTTTTTTTTATGTGGGGGACTATAAGGAGAGTTTTAAAACAAAAGTTAAAGTTGGTTGGATTATTATTTTCCAAGAAAGAAAAGGCTAGCAATGAGAGAAAGAGAGGGATTTCAAATGCTGTTTCTTTAAGAACATGCATTTCTCAAAAAAAATTTTAGGTGGGAAAAATTTGGTTGAGCTCTGGCTTAAAAGGTTCTTGATTTATGGTGTCAGAACTGTACAAACTCAACTAATTAAAAAGAAAGTGCAAAATTCAATCTCAGAGAATGGACATTATTATAGTATATATTGCCAATTTAGAATTACATTGCTAAAATGTTGATATATAATTTTACTGACATAAACAAAATAAAGGAATAAACATTTATCCAAGGACACTGCTCATTTTCATTATCATCAGGTGATCCTGTTTCTGTTGGCCAATGCATGCCTGTTAAAAAGATATTGTGAATATATCCATATAAAATCCTTATATCACCATTAACTCTGTCTTTGTAGCCTTGCACATGAGGGGGAGGTCTGAAGTCCTAAGCTTGTCATTAATTTTAAAGAAAAAAAGAGGAAAAATCAGAATAGATTGACAATGATTATTGGAGGCAAACTAACTTCAAACATTGAATTGTCTTTATGAATTAAATGTTTTTTTTAAAAAAAAAACAATTAGTGTGGTTCCATGCCCCCCCCCCCTAAAGTAAGATTATTTATTTTATAAATACAAATTTTTTCTTAATTGATATGCATATATGTATATGCGTAGTGAATGAATATTATTTTATTTTTTTGATTGAAACATATTTAATGTCTTAGATTTATTTATTTATATAAATACTGTTAGCTTAACTTACACATGTGTGTATGTATATCTCTGAATGAAGTTATATTTTATTTTTTTGCTGGAAATATATTTAATCTCTTAAATTTAGGTGTCTTTGTTTATTTATTATTTATTTATATATGTATATGTACTATAAATAAAATGTCCGTTAATTAAAACAAAATTGTAATCATAATAAAAATAACAAATTTAATGGTAATAGACTATTATAAACAGTCTTTCAATCCACAGAAGTATTTTCAGTTAATTTCTTAAACCTGTCTCAACTCCCATTAAATTAAAAAAAAAAAAAAGAACAAAGCCTACGCAAACATCATCAATTCAAATCCCATGAATTCCATATTTTAATGTTAGCAGCTTGTCTATTTATAGAATGCATTTTATTCCTATATGTAAAAATTGCCTCCTTAATTTTTCTTTTATTATGGTTTCTCTCTTTCTGAAGAATTTTCACACTTTCAAAATCAAATTTAAATTTACATGTTTTTTCATGATCAAAGAAAACTGACGAAGTCATTAAATCTCCATTATTCTTATTTTTTTTACAAGTTTATATAACAATTCATGCTCCTTTAAACTCTTTTCAATACTGCACATTGATTCACCTATATATGATTACATACAATCACAAAAAATTGATATATGCTTACAATATGTATATGTACACATATAAAAACATATATCTTCATGTACATCAAAAAAACAGGGGGTGCATTTTTTATTTATAATTTATTTATATATTGTTTGTTTTTTTTTAATTTTTGTTTAGGGATTTTATTAGAATGAAATGTGACATTGGAAAATTATTGTTAATAAATTATATTAAGTTGAAATCTTATCACTTGGTAATATACTCCTTATGTTCTCATCTCCACCCAAATTTGAAATTATTAATTTTTTCTTCCTGTTTTTGAGAAATTAAAAGGGTATTGGGTTTGAATGTAAAATGTGGTATTGGGAACTGTTCCCTGATATCAAGAATCCTTTTTAATGCATTTTTCTAAGAAAAGTATTGTGTAAGACTAATTTGATTCACTCTTTATAATAACACTTTAATAATTGCACGCTTTTCCAGCTCATTTAAAGACTGATACCAAGAGGAAGGTCATGACTAGCAGTTTGATCATCTTTTTAATAATATGGAATTTATTATGATACATCTGTTTATTTATTACACTTGAAATAATGTTGTATGTGAAATAGTGTTATTAGTTTGAATTGCATGTGTGGCTTATAGTATACATGACCAATGTGTAAGGGTTGAATATGATAGAATATGTGTAAAGGATTACAATATGAAGAGTGAATGATTCCTGATACAACAGATTTGTCTTAAACAAATTATTTATAATCACTTATTTGTTATTATTCCTTAAAATTTTATTTTATTATAACCCTAGCTCTAACAAGCAGATTAACATAAACAAGAAATAACTCGAACTTGCGATAAGTTTATGGTTCAAACTCGTACTTGCTAAACATATATACAAAAATTCCCTGTAGTTTTTAACTTTATTCTATATTTTACTGTTATAGTGTACATGTTGTATTATACTACATCGTATCACTAATCAAGAAAATATCAGTTGTAAGTTCTAATAATTATACGTAGGACAATAAAATGCAGTGTATCAGTAATAACATAACTATTAACAAGAAAACAAGAAGAAAATTTGAATTTAATTAAACTAATATCTAAGTTAAGTTAAATACTCTTTTCTTGCACATTTAACGTAATATATTTCTTAACACCACTGCTGCGTTTTTATAAATTGATTTTTGTTGGGGAAGTTTTGCACAAAGATGCCAGATACTACTGACGTAACTATACAAATTTAATCATGATATCATTAAGCAAACAGAATTCACGTGATATTAGTTTAGTTTTATACCTATATATTACAAATAATAAATTATCTTAACATTATATTATTCTTTGGTTCACATTTTCATATAAGCTTATATAATAAATAATTAAGAGACTTACGCCCTCATTTCTAATTGAATTAAACCAAGTTTAGTTTACATATATATATATAGTGGAAGTACAAAAGCCAGATAGAATTAGCGTGTGTAAAAAGTTATAAGCAATAACTATTTAGCGTTATGAGTTAAGTCTTAATTAGATAGATAAATAGAGAAAGGATGTGTGGTTCTTTATTCAAATTTATAGACCATTGATTATGAAATTGCACAATGTCATTAGAATTTTAAAATGAGATAAAAATCAATATTTATGATAAAATGAACGTTCTTTTTCTCTAAGCAATATTTGATTTAGTATTATAATTTAATTAGTAGTCAACTTCCGTTTATTAAATCATTAGGTCTTTCATTTTTCATGCTATCTCTTCTTTTTAAAACGAGAAAAATTAGAAATTAAAAGTACTTAGCTGAATAATAACAGTATTGATATGACACGAGGCCGTCTGCGTGAATCTGTCAATTGCAGATTGTAAAATATATTTTAATCAGTAAAATAAACATTCTCGCTTTCAATTGTTCTCAAAACACATTCTCTCTCCGAGAATACAATGTAAGTTGTAAAAATTATTAAAATAAATCAATAAATGAAAAAGTTTTGATTTTTATTTCATTATACTTTTTATTTTTAGTTTCAAATAAAAATAAAGTTGAGTATTTTGAAAAATTAATGCTTTATAAATTATTCTCGTATTATTATAAAATTTATTATTGGTGTTACAATTGTTATTATAAACTTTATTACAAATTATTTGCATTAGCAGTTTATAACGAAGTTAAAAATATCTTTTAGCTGAGATTTATAAATCAGATGCATGCATGTTTGTCCGTATATACTGACGCTAAAATTTTTCCAGTAAGTTCTGAATTTATTCGCTACACCCAGCCTGCCTCCCATCTAATAATGTTCTATAAATCAAAATATACAAGCTTATTTTTACATAAAATAATATATTCTTAATTTGAAAACGACCTAAATATTTTTTAAAACAATTCATCTAATGCCTATTTATAAATTAATGTTATGTCATAATATTCTATGTATAATATATTCTAGTTCTATCAAATATTGCTTCTTTTCTTTAGCTATGTAATTCTATAAGTAGCGTTAATTCTCTTCCCAAGAAAATATTAAATTTTTATTCTACAATTTAATTTATAATATATGTATTCCCTCACAAAGAAAGATCCTAATGTGAAGTCAGTGTTCCTGGAACATGAAGTGGAATCTGGCCATTATTTCAATCCCAAGGTATGTTAAAATAATGTATTAATGTCATCTTTTCTTCTAATATACCAGTTTAGTCAATAAGTTTGAGCGCTATGATTATAACCTCCTAGGTTGAAAGCATTGCTGTGAGTTATTAGTTAAATTATGAAATAAAATCTAATATTTTCTTGGGAAGCAAATGGTTAAGTAGTTAAAGCACTTTTCTTTTTTGTAGTTTCCCATTTTATTATCTTCTAAAAATAAATATATATTCACTAACAGTTACTGAATAAGTAATCAATTTAGCATTGAATTGAAAGATGAAAGAAATTTTTTATATCAAATCGGAAATTAAAGTATTTCAAATATTACTTGGGCTAAATTTAAATCCCAGATCATAGGTTAGACAAATGGTTATGCTAATGATTAAATTTTGAGATTCTTCTGTTTATTTAAGCACAAAGAAATGATAGTAAGTTTCATTAATTGATCATTTACTGGCCTCATAAAATATTTCTACTCTCCAATATTCTTGAATTGATTATTTCTATTACCAGAAATAAAATATTATAAACTATTTCTGTGCTTTAATAATTTTTAGTAGTCAATCATTAGACAAAAGATTATTATCTTAATGAGTAATATTTCTGTTGTGTAATTTTCACTACACTGCTTGGTACTGTTCTATTAGCTTATGGCAGCTGCTTGGTGGTGTTATTTATATGCAAAAACACATAAATATGCTGTTTATGTGGCCTCCAGCCTTATTTCTATGTAAAAGTGCAGAAAAAAGCCATTTTGATGCTGTTCTCTGGCCTACTGCTTTATGTTACACATTTTATCCTAATGCTCACAGTTCAAAGTTCACTACAGCATAATGTGAGGGTGTCTGGAATTCAGCCTGCCACAACTCTTAAAATAAGCATGTCAAAGTAATTTATCTTATAAGTCATCTGACCTATTATTATCCCCTAAAAATTGTAAACCTGTTGCCATGCTTCCCTACTCAATGTGGAACCTTCAAAAAATTTTGAAAGGGTATGTCTAAGCCAGATTTCAACCAGCTCACATTTGTGCAAGAACATATCCATCACAAATAAAATGGCTGATTGCAAAACCGAGCCATTCAAATTGTGCCAACTGCCATCCACAGTAGCATTTTTACAGGACAACAAGATGGGAGATGTCCCAAACCATCTCACAATTCATATGCAAGTCCCATTCCTGTCAGCAAGTGTTCTCTTCAAAAGGAGACCTGGTTCAATGGCTCCAGAATCCCATTCATTTTGAAAACCTTAGTGTGAGCCAGGTTCAGGAATGAAGCATGCTTTGGTAGCTTATGTCTATTTCTTTGGTTTGCCCATTTAGGAGAAGTTCACTCCAGACATCTTCAGTAAAGTATTTTGTATAGGAATAAAAGAACATAGACACATGATACCAAATACTACACAGTATTGTAGATACAGTCAAACAACCTTATTAACATTAATATATAGGTATACCATACCATATGTTACTATGGTAAAAAAAACAATCTTTTATGAAATGAATAAAAACCTTTTTTTTTCTTAGAGACATTTAATTAATTTAGATGCAGATATTATACCAGCATTTTATTGTTAGCATGAGTAATTATTAATAGCTATCATCATTGAACTATTTGTGCACATAAATCTGATTCTTATTGAATATCAAAATCTATAAAAAATCACACAGTATCTCTCTATTCCAAATGCTAAATTAGCAAATATGTATATAACTATTGACCTTCTAATGTGTAATTAATTAATACACCTGGGTCTCATTTTATGTGGATAATTTTAATGCGATTTTGAAGTTATGCGATTCATGTTTCTTCTTAATATCTTTCATATTTCACTATATTTATTAGATATCACAAGAAATTTAAATTATTAATAACTTATTTTGATTTGAAATACTTTTTTTTTTTTCAAAAATATAACGTTATATTAGCAGCTAATGTGAATATGGCCTGAAGCTGTATTTAAAATATTAGCTTCTATGTAAATAACCTACTTATACTAATGAGTAAATAATAATAATAGATTTATATTTACATATAAAAATATTGCAATAAATATTCAAAAATTTTAAACTTTTAAAACATATTTTGTTAATTATAACAGAAAAAAATAGTTTTTTAGATTTTTAAAATAAATAATAATGAAGATTTTATTGATTTTATAAACTGAAAATAATCTTTCTAATGATAATCTATAATCTTTTTGTTTTGATTACATCTCATTTTTTAATATGGAAACAAAAAAGCATCAACACAGCTCAAGACTGAAAGTGGCTCTAGTTGTATGTCACATGACAAATCTGATTTTTTAACATTTCACAAATGAACGCATTTTGCCAAATAGTCAAATAACCACTAATGATTAAAATGTGTATGAAAAAATATAAAATTAAATACTGTAGATAATAAAAAAAGTTTGTCTTGTATTATTTTTTTTCAAATATTTGAAATTTTTTATTAGTCATACTTTATTTCCTTATTTTTTTAATGCAAATTTTAAAGTAATTTTTTCCTTCTTGCTTTGCTTTTATGCAATTTCTGAAAATTACAATCCCTATCCCCATTTTTCAAGGTAAGTTACATCTATTTTTGTGCAATTTCTTTTGTGCGCATTTTCTGAGGAACTTATCTACCACATAAAACAAGACCCAGGTGTACATATCTGATTTGATTAAGTATACATATATAGTAAATATAACTTGTCTAATTTATTTACAAACAAGTTCCACCTTACATAGCAAGGTGAGAGTAAAATTTTGAAGAAAAAAATGTTTTGAACTTTTCATTTATATACATGTATTCCACATCATCAACTAAATAATAAATAAACAAACTTGTTGATTTTGTAGATATGCTAACATACATTAATATATAAAGATATTAAAAATTAATTTTTATGTTGGTGGCCTGGTAACATTAAATTTTTGTGTTTTAGCATAGCATTAATGCCACCAAGTGGCTGACACTAGCTAATAGAACAGTATCCACTGCTCTCATGCAAGGTAGGAACTAGTTTCTATTTTCTTGTAACATCTTTCATTAAGTGGTTTATGTCAAAGTTGTAAAGTAAGTTTGACACTTATCAATTAAACTGTAGTAATTGGCTATATATATATTGTAACCCTCTAAAGTGTGGTCAACTACATAACGTCAGTGCACTGAGAATCGTAACCTCGATCACTGATCACCTCCCGCTACACATTGTCATCTATTAAGAGCTGTATCCAAAAGCATATTATGCTATCTATTTTATGCACCAAAGACCACAACCAACATCTAGAGCAACTTACCATAGACCAAACTAATGATCTAACATAAACTTTTTATGATTTAATTTGATCGCAGCCAGGGTGTACCGTGAAGACCTATCATAGTAGTATGATAAAATACATTAAACAAATTATAAGTGCAATATTATTATGTTACAAACCTTAATTTAAGATTTTTATTGTATGAGACCCGATGGCCGACCATGTACAAGATGGCATAATTTGTGAAACTACATAAGATTATGAAATTTTAAACAATCTATATGATTTTTAATACAAATGCTAGTCCAGGTAAAGCTTTGCAATAAATAAACATAAATACTTGGGTTCTTTTTTATAGTTTACTATATTACTGAGACTCTTTTTATACTGACAAATGACAATTTAAAATGTTAAGTAAATATATTCAATCATATCATTATTTGGAAATCTGTTTACAGGTTTACCAATCAATTTGTATTGTATATTAGAATCAACTACGCAAAGCAAAAATTATGGAAAAGGTAAATGGGATTTTATTGTACCTCACACATCATAAACTACCAAAGACGAAAGCATCCAAATGTTTTCTCAAAATATTACTAAACTCTTATATCATGTTGACGATAGTATGTACTTCAATGTATGCTCTATCCAAGGCTTATGATTTCTGATTTTAAGAATGACACATAGCAACGGCACAGTAAGTTTAATTATAAATCAACGTTTATTTACAAATTTATGAACAATAAATAATTACTTCTATTGTTATAATTAGAGACATAAATAAACAAATAAAATAAATAAATTATAATTCCATTGACTTTCTTCAATAACATACCATAGGTATGGCTTTAAAAACCTAATCATACCTTATTTCAATTTGATATAATGAATCTTGAGCAAATTATACTAAATTCAACATCAACTCATGAAGTATTTAATGTCATTTCCAGATTCAATAAATCCCTACCGTAAACTTATAATAATATAATAAATAATATTATATCTGTAGGATTTAGCTATAATGCAATCATTAAATAAAATGAAAATTTAAACTTACACTCCGGTAAATAACAATCAACCAACAGTTAATTATTATGAAGTAATTTGAATAGAATGTCCTGCTACAATTTGACGATCTAACTTATGAACTATACTTACAAATGGAAGAAGATGATTTAGCAGATTAACTAAAATACTTTGCCCAACTTATATCTATGAAGTAAAACATATTCCTGTGGATGTGTTCATCTACACATAGGAGTTAAATAATACTAAACGCTTTGTGGATTTATACACCACCATAAAGTAATACGTATAATTACACAATTCCGCGGATTAACCACCAGCGCTGGAATTAGTGTAAAATACAAAAAATTGGCAATTAAATAATCTGTGGATTAACCACCAGCACAGATTAATGCCCTTTAACATTCTAAAACAACATTACTATTTACCTCATATTAAAGTGCAAAATCATCCCCCTCAGTTATTCTGATCATTCATAAAACACTAACACTTTAGCAAATGTGGGTTTTTGCATAATAAAATGTTACGCTAATCAGGACAACTAATGTACTAACTTATCTTGCTTAAAATAAAACATGTGTAATATAATATAAGTAATATTGGTATCGGAATAGAAATCTGGAAAGACTCACAAAACACCTCATGAAAAATTGATACATTTCATAAATTCATTTAGTACTTTTCAAGCTTTTTTCGCAAGCGCTATTCTCTTGAATAAATATTTTATTCAACCCCTATTCATTTAAACTTAATAAAATATAACTTATGAACTTCACATGCAAGTTCATATAACGATAAAATTAAAGTAATGAATTATTCATCAAATACATAAAATCTAATGGGTGTGTGTGTGATATAAATTAAATGTATAGCATTTTATAGTTCAATACATAAATTTTAGCAGGTGTGTGTGTCACAAATTAGATTGTATAGCATTTTATAATGACAAATATAATCCGTGAAATCCAGGTACGATGTGTCAAACAATAAATGTACGAAGTAATAGCTATAATTATAGTTGAATTCCATACATGTAATTTTATCCATTTGTGTTAGTTATTATAATCACTATTAGATTAACGATTTTATGTGGCTCCATAAACATGAAACAATTTCAAAAAACATGACTCGCAGAATTTAAATGAAAATGTTTTTCATAAGTTATTAATTTCTACATTTCTCTATTAAAAATGTTCCAAGTTTATCACATCCATGCTACTATTTATTTATCCACGCTTAAATCCAAGAATACTAATTATAGCAATTTATTTAATCATTCCAAACTGATGATAAAATTAGAAAATAGCTTTGATTAATTATTTGAAGACTTTTTATTATCCAAATGGCAAACAAATTAACTAGCAAATATATTACTGGCATTATAAAGTTAAATATTAATCAATACTATATTTTTATTAGAATTAGAAACGGAAATATTAAACTATGTTGATAACTTTAACATTTTACTTTAATTTAAACTTCTTTTTTAAAAAGCAAATTTTCATATTTATAAAACTTCTGTAATTAAAATACTTATTTAATTTTTCCAAATTGTAGAACAATAAACATTTTAAAACATACCAAACTCTTGCAATTAATTCTTTTAAACTGGGAAGCTCCGACATTTTAAATGTAATATTGGGAAATTATTACCGGTGATTTGATCCACTTGGCCAGCCGACTTGAACAGACTTTTAAATTTAGCAATTCATCTTATAATTAAGTACCACAATATTATTTTTACGTTTATAGAAAATTTGTGGTAATCCATTTACTTGTTAACTATTTTAAAATAAGCTTATCAAAATTACACCATTTGCCTTTTACCATTTTCTTTTCTTTCTTTTTTTCTCCAAAAGCAAACTAACAGACGATCTTCTCTTAAATTCGCGCTCTTTTCTTTTTTTACATTGAGACGCTTACGTAATTACTGTATTTATTTTTAATAATTTATTTTAATTGAACAAATGGTTTTTTGTTAATTCAATATAAATAATTTTTAAAATCATTTTAAACAAATAAAACAAAATATTATATTTTAATACTATTTTACCAAATTTAATGTGTTGTTAAAATTTTAAAAAGTTAAACATTCTGATATGAATTAGTATGTGGAACGAAGCAAATTTAAATTTATTAAATAATATAAGAGAGTAATCTGTTCAAAG
The DNA here is from genome assembly GCA_028023455.1 of Epiperipatus broadwayi. NCBI lineage: Eukaryota > Metazoa > Onychophora > Udeonychophora > Euonychophora > Peripatidae > Epiperipatus > Epiperipatus broadwayi. Next base: position 86,337 of record JAQFVV010000267.1, read on the forward strand.
TGTGAATCAAGCCAATCAAATCACCAAAGAAGACAGAGAAATTTTTTTATACTAGTTACATCAATTATTATATTTTATGCTAAAATATATGGTTACAGTTTATATATATATATACTGAATAATGATAATCTGTGTAAGAAATTGTAATCTGTGCCAACTGATGAGTGCTGGTTCAGCATGAAATGTGCATCTAGACAATTGCACATTCATTTTACATGTCTTTGCTCATATGTTTATGATTACACATCTTCACAAAGTGTTAAAAATGAATAGAAACCAGTCTCTACCTTGCATGAGAGTGGTGTAGTAAAAATTACATTACAGAAATATTATTGTGCTTAATATGATTTTTATATGACATTGGGTAAGATTATCTTTGCTGTTGGTGATAAGAATCTTATAAAAAATATGCTGTTATTCCTATAGTAACTGAGTTTTTAAAATCAAACATTGATAAACATATATATATAATTCAAAAAAATTTTGATATTTTATATAAATTATATGAATATAAATTTTAACTTTTAATTGAGAAAATTTTTATTTTCTAAAATTATTCATACCAGATTTAATTTTTAAGACAAATGATTTTACTACCTTTGCTGCATTCTAAATTCTGCCCATTAATTTTTTTCTTAGTCTACTTTCATATATTTATATAAATAACTTATTAATCAATTGATAATTAAATAAATTCTTAAAATTAATTTTTATTTCACATTAATTATTTAAAAATTTTATATTATTGCATTTTATTATTTCAAAAATTAATATTTTTATAATTTTATTTATTCTAAAACATTAAATTTTATTATTATTTAAAACTATAAGAAATTTATACAACTTAATATATGACTAAAATTAATTTTTAAGCATTTTATATAATCACTTTTAGAAAACGTTTCATTTCAAAAATTGTATTAATTTATCTGACAATAGACTTTTAAACATTTCGATCAGTTATTTTAGAGGTTATATATATATACTACTTTTATAAAACGATTGTGCAAAAATTAAAAAAGAATGTAATTTCACTGTTAAAATATTCATAATAATTTTCGAATAATATTATTTTTTTATAGATAATAATATTTTTTGTAATTTAATGATATCATTTTCATAAAAAACTTATTACATGATAAATAGTTTGATTGAATGTATATTATGGCAGTAAGTTACTTATAAATAGAAAAAGTTTATGCCCGAAATCGAATGTACTTTTTTACAATAATCATTGTTTTATAATACAAATAAAATATAATGTAGAACGATTAATCAATATATGTAATGGAATATTTTTTTAGATCCGGTTAAATTGATTTGCATAAAATGTCAATATATTAAAAAAGGATATATATATAATACAGTGAGATTAATTCTCCCATAGTCATCTATTTAGTAAATGCTATATCATAATTTGGATTGAGAATATTTTTACTTAATAGACCAATGTTGGAGTATTAATCTCAATATATTATATAATATTAATTACTGGGAAATTTATATATACTCCCATATATATATACTACGTTGCCAATAGGTCAATGACCCCTAGAAAATATGACAAGTCCCTAAATTAGGCGCTACTGTTACCTTATATAGGTACAATTTGATACTCTTAATTATTTCTAAACTATGTTTAATTAATATTAGCAATTATGAGACCCACTTATCCTACTAACAAGATTGCATATCCTTTAACATTAAACAAATACTGAGGTATTGGTTCAATGATATGAGAATACTAAGACACTCCTCCTTCTTAAGTATCTAAATATTCCCATGACTGACAATAATACTTAAAAAATATAATAAAACATCTATAATTATTAAATTTAAGGGTACTGATTTTTTAGCCAGTACAAGCCACTTGATGGCATTGTTGTTAGAACAAAACACATAAATATAACTGTACCGAGCCTAATTAGTTTTTTTTTTTGCACTTGATGGCACTGTTTTGTTTTTTAGACAATAAGCTCATGCTTTTATTTTAAGCAATTTTTAGAATTCAAAAAAGTACATTGTTTTTATTTTAAACATTTTAAATTCCAAAATAGACATTAATAAGTAAAGAAATTTTTTGTAGGATTTTTTAAATAATAACATTAAAATGAACAACTTATGGTATTGTTTTGTTTTTTTTGGCAATAAGCTTACACTTTATTTTAAGGAACTTTTAACATTCAAAAATGCACATCACTTTTCTTTTAAGAATTTTAGGCAAAAACCTGAAATCCGGGCTCAGCCACTTGGGGCATTGTTTATGTGTCAAAACACATAAAAATGCCATTTACAGCAGCCGCGGTCTTACAGGCTAATACAACATTTACGTATTGTATTAACCCATTGAGCTAGGCTGCTTTACATGACATCGCACAAAAATATTACGATCTGTTTTGTGCTTTGAAGCTATTTATGCGTATTCGTTCTTTTCATAGCTGATTACCGTATCACTTGAGGGTATTTAAATTTCAAGGCGGTACGACTTTTTCAAATCTCCGTAATAGAGTAATGTCATTTCGATTTAAAAAATGTTGTTAATTATTAAGAATTGTCATATGGTCTCCACCCTTCCCGAAAAAAAGGTTAATATGTAAAGAAATTGGCAAAGTGTATATTCGAACAGGCTTTGACAAAGCTCACATGCTAAGTCACGTTTCAGTGTGGTGGGGAAAATATTCGAGACCACTAAAAGATCTGAGATGAACGTGCAATTTTGAAACTTTTCTTCAGATAAATTGCCGAGTACAGAAAGTGTGTGAGATTGTGTTTTTTTTTTATTTTGTCAGGCACACATAATGTCCACTTTTTATTACAGCAATAAAATCGAATAAATAATTTTAAAAAGTCCAAAGTTTGCGTCCTTTTTTTTTTGTTGTTTTTTATTTCATTCAAAATTGACAAGTATTTGGATTCATTTTTTGCAGCGGGGTTTAAATAAATGATGACTTTGGTTGACTTTTTGTTAAGAATAACAAATTACGAAATACACCCCACCCCCACCCCCAAAAGCAGTTTATTGTAGAAGGCTAAAAAAAAAAAGGTAATTCGAACAAAATAGAAATCAAAGTAAAAAGTGAGAAAAAGTTGTTGCGAGAGTGGTGAATGTTTTGTGCAGTGTTTCATCCCGCTCTGTGGCTACACTCTTGCAATCCATCAAAGACAATATCAAGATAGGATCGACAATCTTTTCCGATTGCTGGAGGGGTTACAAAACTACAGAACTGAAGGCTGCTGGATTCCAACACCTAACAGTCAACCACCGATACCACTTTGTGGATCCTACCACAGACGTTCACACACAGAATATTGAGCATCTTTGGGGTCTTTTGAAAAAAGAAAACAAAAAGAAAAAAGGAACTGACAGTTGTTGGATAACTACTTGTCAGAGTTTACATGGAGAAGAATGCACAAGGATGAAGATATATTCCTATCCATCCTATCTGAGATGGCTGTTGCAAATAAACAGTAGACAGTGTTGTTGTTTTTTTAATTAAATAGATTACATAAATAAATAAAAATTATTTTCAAAAAAATACAAAGTTTGTGTATTTTTTGTTTTGTAAAGTAATTATAAATTGACACAAACCATATTTTGATTCACTTTGTATTTTTGTTAATAATAACGACAAAGTAAAAAAGTTTACTTTAGAAAGGATGGGGAAAAATAAATTTTATGTGAGGGTAGGGGTGTAATTTTGATTGAATATTAATAAAAACAATTACGACAACTAAAAAGTAAATAATTGGAAACAAGTTCAAAAGTTGATTATCTTTTTTTAGCGCTGTTAAAATAATTTACTATTTGTGTTTAGTTTTTATTAATATAATAAATGATACGAAATCACCCACCCCCACAAAAAACAGCTGTTTATTGTAGTAGACAAAAAAAAAAAAGAAAGGCTAATTCAAACATAATTAAAAACAAGTTGTTTTAAAAAAAAGTAAAAAGGGAAAAATAATAGTCAAGACAAAAAAAAAATTAGAATTAAGTCTAAACAATTCGCAAGTAATTGTATTCTATTTTTTTTCGGCGGTGGGATTAAAAGAAATATTTTGACGTGGTAAAACGGTTCAAAGTTTTAAAATAATAAAAACAAAAAAAATTACATTACAAAAATTTGTTGAAAAATTTGGATAAAAAAAAAAAGGAAAATGAATATAAAAATTTATTTAATAATAAATAAATCATGTTATAAATGAAATTAAAATTGTTTTAATCAATAAATAATAAATCATGTTGTATTAAAAAAAAAAAAAATTGCGGCCCGGTAACATTATATTTTATTGATTTTGTCTAGCATCAATGCTCCAAGCGACTTTGCCCGGATTTCAGGCTTTTACCGAATTTTAAATTCCAAAATAGACTTTAATAAGTAAATGAACTTTTTTATGGGTTTTTTAAATAATAACTTTAAAACAAACAACTTATTGTACACATTAATAAGTAAACAATGCTTCTATAATAAACTACTTTCAAGATAAGAACTTATTTTATGTATCTTTAATTTCTAAATAAACTAAATAGTTTTTAAATATATTTATTTAAACACATTATTATTTGTGTAATACATAATTGAAAAACACCTTGAAAGTTATAATTGTTGATTGAAAATTATAATTGACTATTTGTTAGTCTCCTTTCAATTCAGGTAATATTAACCTGTTTAATAATTCTTTGAATGAATAATTTACTCTCTGTAGACACATTGCAATATTCAGTATCTATATAATCATATTAGACCATAGCTAAAGATGAATTTTCACCCGTATTGTTTAAAGAAGGTTACTTTGAAAATAGATTGAGATTGATGATTGTTATTAATATTGATATTAAGTGTTGACTGTTTTCATATATATATATATTAAAAATCAGAGCTGAGTTTGAAGACATTTAGGTGTCTGAAGATTTGGATCTTTTTCTTAATATTTAAGAATTAGATAAATGCTTGGCTTGAGTTAATATTTTGAATCTTATGTCCTAGCTTCTCACTGATGAGAGCCATAGCTCAAAACTGGTCTGGGGATGGGAACCATCATAGATAAAGACTTCATGTATTTTCTCTTGTAGCATTTATCATAAAAAAAAAATTAAGCTTGTTTAGAGCTAATAGCAGGCTCTTTATATATATACACACACAAGGAAGTATTGAGTTTTATATATTGGTAGATTTAAATATGAGGTAATTAGATAATAAAAAAAGTAAAAATTGCTGCTAGATGTATGGTTATATTGCCATGCTTTTTATTGATGAAACTAGGCACATGATTTGAAATTGCAACTATCACCTAATGTGATTCATTATTCAGGCTTGCAACAGATGATTCTTAAATAGAGTATATAAAAAAGTAGATTCTGTTCATAAATATAGAAGAAAATACTTTAAGATATATATGCAAAAAATAATAATTAGAATATTCATTTTCAATAAAAAAAATAAAGAAAACAGATAAAAAATACAATTATTAAAATGGTATTTTAATCTTTTGTGTAATATATTTCTTTATTTAGTTTCTTTTCATTTTAAATTTAAAAAAATGTTTTAGCAATCCAAACTATTGATTCATATATTTTAACATTTTTCTTGAATTTTAATTAAATAAATTTTATAATATACTTATGTTAGAATTATTGAACATTTTTGCTTATTTCTTAACATTTAATTTAACTTTGTGTTTATTATCCATTAACATGATTGTTTAAGCTATTAAGTATTTATATTATTAACAGTTTTAAAATGGTGCATGTTATCTATGGTTTTTAAAGAGTCTTAATATTTCAAATGTATAATTAGTCTGTTGCTATTATTAAAGGTATTAAATATTATTAACCAGCCACTGTTAATCAGGAATAGAAAAAAAAATCCAGAAAATATCTAAGTGCTTATTAATGGTAGTAAATGTCTCATATGCTTCAGTATTATTTAATGTCTTAATAGAGTGGTAAATTCTGAAGTTGATGATTGGTAGAGTATAGTATGTGCTCTTTTGTTTTTTATGATCAAGCTTCTAAGAGCGTCCAAGCTATAAACTTTTTTTAATGTCTCAAATAATATTACTAGGTTAATCACAACATATAAGGGATGTATAAAATTTCTATTCAGTATACTTATTTTTATAACAAATCTTATTTTTAAAGCAGGCAAAAACTCACTATATATATATTGCCACACACAACAAGCTAGAGTAAACAATGGATGCCAAAAGGCTTGTGCATAAAATCCCCATCTAGTGCCTACTCATCCAATATCCCCAGACTAGTTTCTGGCTTTTGGCTTAAAATCTTATTTTTGTGTTAATCAAAATTTACTACATCCATATATCTATAAATAAAATGTATTATTATTGTTACACTTTTTTATATTAGTTATTAAAAACACTGATTTTTTTTAAAATGTTTTATATAGCTTTTATTCCAAAATTCCTATATTTCATTTACAATACACTTTCAATGATATTGAACTTTTAATCTGTAATTAAATGAACAAACATCATCAAAATTAGAATTTTATCACTATTTTTATAAATATTACCATATATATTTATATTTCCTATACATTATATATAAGCGATTTATTTTTAATATTAATTTTACATTTAATATTAATGTTTTTATTTACTGTCTTAATTTAAGGGTAAATTTAAACAAATATATTATTTCTATTGTTTTTTTTTTTATTAAGTGTTATAGCATCGGCCGGGACGCGAACCCGCAACCCGGGCAACTGCCTGCAAGTGCAAGGCAGTCGCGCTGACCTCCCGACCACCAATGCAAGACTTATTTCTATTGTTTACAAATTTTTTGTTGATAAAATGTTCAAGGCATGCTGAATTATATTTTTTGATAAATATTTTTTTGCCATTTTTGAACTGCCACTTTTGATAATTATAAATCTATTTCTTATTTATTTATTTCAAGGAACATTAATCGTTGTCTGATATTATCAATATTAAGATAATATATACATTTATTATTTATAATGATTTTTAATGGCTGCTTCTTGATAATATTTAACAAATTTAAAAAATATCAATACACAAGGGGTATAAATAATTAAAAAAAAAAAACTAATTTAAAATATTGTTTTAAATTTATCATTAAAAATAAGATAGTAAATAAAAACATTAACGCGAAATGTAACAAAATTAAAGACAATATTAATAATAGGTAATTGAATATAAATTATAGAAAATGTAAATGTCATCTTCATTTCCAATCGTCATTCATCCATTACAGGATACATATATTTCCAGGTTTAATCCTATTTTAATCTTTATCTATTCATCTTAATGTTATACTAGCAAAATTCTGTATTAAATTCTTTTATCTCACATGGTATCTTTTCTTTTTTAGTTTTTTTTTGCATACTCTGAGAAACAAAATTATAACTTCAATTGACCATATAAATTTATCTTGGTACTGGTGGAGATAGTGTACTGCCACTGCTAGAGACATCATTTCTGCTTAAACACCCAGAAATATCCACAGTAGGGGCCCAAAAGCAACAATGCTTATTCCAGCCACTAGGGGGCGCTGTTCACCATGCATAAGCACAGGGACATTCCACCAGCTAGCTGGCACCAAAGCTGCCCGCTTGGTGGCGCTGGATGCCATGCCTAATCCTGCTTAACTTACATCGTCTGTAACTAGCTACTACCAAGATTATATTCAGCCCAACTCAATTTCTGACTTTTAATTCTTACAATGATGCCAGTGATATTTGTTTGTTCTCTCAACTATAGTATTTCAGTTTTGATTTTTTCTTATTATTCATAACATACATCTTTCCATATACTGATGAGTAGATTGAAGCATCTCTATTCTCTTTGACTATGTTTCCAAGTCTCAGATAGATAAGTAAGAATTGGTAAAACACTTAAATATTTTCATGCATTATAGTTGCATTTGTGTTAATAATCTGAGCAAAATACTCTGACCAAAATATTTGTAATTGTTAACTTGTTTAAATTTATAATTAACCATCTTTATTTTTTTTTTTGCTGAATAAATTATTTTAACATTATTCAATCATATTGGCATTTGTCTTTATTCCTATTTTCTTGCTTTAATCTGATTACTCTTGTAACATTTCCTGAAGAACTGAAGCATTATTTACAAAACAACCACATCATCTGAAAAATGTAAATGACTTAAATAATGTTCATGTAATTTTACACTCTTAACATCCCATTCTTTATACCATGTCAATATCCTGGGTCTATATTTAATGTTTTTAAAGCTTCAATCACCACATAATTATTTCTCGAATAACCAACAAATCCAAAACATAATGGCAACTCATATTTATTGATTCTTATTGGATGTGATTACAAGCAAAAAGCAATTTAAATCAGAATTATACTTTTAATTTCATAAAATTTAAAACTCATTGCAGATCAGTTATAATATGTTGGTAAAGATTTTATATAGAATTGATAGAGGACCGATAAGTCTGTAATTTCTAAAATAGTGTCTATTACCTCCCTTAAATATTAATAATATTGCTGCATTTTTTTAATCATTAGGTACATCTTTATCTTTTAAGCATTTAGTATATAACATTGCTTATAAATTTTACTTCAATGTTTTCTCTTTTTGTAGATTTAACCGCACATCACAACCATTTATTTAAATATTTGATATTTTAGAAGATATAGTAATTCTAGGAATGTTTTGTTTGTTCATTCATTATTACCATATAATTCTTTATAAAAATTCTATATCTCTTTCTTTGTTTCATGTCATTTTAAAAATAATATTTCATATGTTTTTATTGCTAAAACAACTTTTTTCCAATATCAATATATTATTTTACATTTTTGAATCTTTTATTTGTTTCTAATGTACACTTACATTTTTTACATTATTAATACTTTTTATATTATTTTAAAAGACTTTAGATATTCAATTTTTCTTAATAGACCATTTTAAAAAAATCATGTTTGTTTACTTTGTATATATTGTCTTATAATACTTAATAGAGTATGACTTATTTTCTTTTTGATTTCACTCATCTGAATCTTCTCTAAAATTTAAATGATTCAAATTTAAATTGTAAATTTAAAATTTAAATTTAAATTTTTAAATGATTTAAATTTAAAATTTTAAATGATTCAAATTTTAATTTTAATTTATTAGAATATTTCTGAAAGTCTTAGAATATCAACTGTTAATACTGCCTTTTACAATATTTTTTAATTCACTAATTTTGTACTAAATATATTTTACATTTTATTAATCAATGATTACTTCCAGTGTTGCTTCTATTTAAAATATTACTATCTTGAAATACATATTTTCTGCTAGTCAAAATATAATAAAATTCTGCTGTACTTCCATTTGGATGCTTTAATGTCTATTTATATTTAGCATTTTTTCCAAAGAAATAATTAATATTATACATGTTTTTCTTTACTGTAAAATTCACAATTTCTGTGCCTTTTCACATTTATATCATCATATCCAAATTCACTCACATCATTTATATCATTCAATTGTCTACCAATTATACCTTTAAATGTTGATTGGTCTGATTAAAATTACTTTTGCGTTCATATAAAAATTTTCTTCTTCATCACAATGAGAACTTGCTGGCACATAAAGTGAATTATCTCTACTGATATTCATTAATTTAATCAACTAATTTTAATACTCTATATGACATTTTACCAATTTCCACAATGCTGGTCTACCACTTTCTATGCATCCTTGTGTGCTTTTCTTTTAACTACATGCCCACTTTTTAATTAAATTGTTTCCTTACATTTTATTTTAATTTCACAAACCCTAACAATATGCAGCTTTTTTAAATCTATGCAATCATTTTTTATTTGAGAATGATTTGCAGTTTCAGGAAAATAAGTAAAAGATTGCCATAAAATGATATCAACAGATTCTTAGCATTTTACTTTCATCCACGCATCATTGTCAGCAACTTTACAGTCTCCTTGGAATAAAGGCCATCGTTTAGCTTTAACTATCATGATTATAAATATATATAAAAAGATCATTCACACACATATTCATGCTGCCTTCATGAAATATTTACTTATATTTCAATCAAGAACAGTCCAATAAGTGAGAAGTCAGTTCATGGTGTTTCTTCATATAAAAATCAGAGGTAAAAATTCACTAACTTACTATACTAGCTACTGCAATAATCAGATCAATCATATTCATTTTTCATATGAATAATCACAATAGTAATAATTACGGAGCCAAGAACTCATTGAATGGACATTAGCAGTTTGCCATTCTGGGTATTTTTAAGCCTGAAAGGGAAATCAAAGAGTTTCCTTATAATTAACAGCAAACTCATTTCTACATTTGCTACATGTGTACATACATAGTTGTATTTGATATTCTGATTATTTTAATTGGCCAATGTCATTATAAAATTATGCTTAACACCCTCATAAATAAGAGTTTTAGATAAAAAGTTGATATATAAAAATTTTTGAAAAAAACCTATTTATCATATATACAAAATTAAGTGTTTTTAATAAAATCATCAAAAAGTGTTCAAACATAAAAATAATAATACTATATTAAAAATACTATTGGCATAAAAGCAAACCAATAGATGCAATAAGGTATAAAAAATAATTATATATATTATTTACAATGGCATATTTTTTACCATATCTTATGGTTATTTTTAAGATATATTATTAGTTTCAACTTATATATACATACTTATAAATTATTCAGAGCTTTATATAAGTATAAATAAATAAGAATATTAATAATTCCATAAAACATTTACAAATCCATATATATTTATGTTTATAAATATAATCCTTTCAATGAATCAAATCAATAACAATTATTATTTATATTTTTTATAAAACTAAAACGTTGCAAAATCTTTTCTGTTTTTAAATATTTCTTTGTTGGAAAATAAAAATGAAAGAAAATTACTTGACAAAATAGTAAAGTATTTTTTAGCAGATTGTTTTTTATCTTAATATTGATATTTGTTCCTGAAATTATAACAAGTAATTTGTTTATAACTGTTTTTTTTTTTTTTTTTGCGTGGGTTTTTTTTTTTAAAAAAATAATAAAAAAAAAACTAAGTTTATAAAATAATGATTAAAATTTTGCAGTAATTTAAAACTCATTTTCTATTAAGTTTTGTGCATACAAATTATTTCGAATGCATATTTACAAATATTGTGACCCAAAAAAATTCTACTAATATTGCTATAACTATAGTAGCAAACAGATGTATTTATTTTAAAAATAATATTAAAAAATAAAATTTATGAACAACAATAGGACATTACTGATTATGCTATTATAAGTTTTATAATAAAAAAAGCCATATATACAACAATAAATTACAGAAAACTGATTAAATGACTAAAACATCACAGGGTCACCATTTCTTATGATCACCCAAACTGTTACAATAGTTGTAACTCTCTCCACAGAGCAGTGTCACCCAGTGAAAGTAGGAGTAATTAATGGATGCAATAATGTTTGTGCTTCAAAATCCCTATCTAATTTCTACTCATCCAATATTTCCAAACTAGTTTCTAACTTGTGGTCTTCATCAGTGAGGAGCTTTGCAGCTGAGAGCACTGCACCTATGATCTTTGAATCTAATGCACCATTCCAACAGCCACATTTTACTTTTTTAAGTTAAAGCTACCAGTTCAAAATCAAAGCACAATGTTTTCAATCTAATCTCATTTGCTTGTGTAGTCATACATATTTAAACACTGATCACTATCTATATATTTTTGTGTCTTCAGTTTTTTTGTAATCAGATACACTATCAGCCTTTGGTAATGATTGGTTTTGAATCATTAAAACATCTCATGATAACATTTATTATAATTATACAAGCTGTTAAAGAAGTAGCATCTCTCTCCATACAATATTGCTACCAATTGCAAAATATATTAACAATGGATGATGGATGGTTTGTTCATCAAAATCCCTATCTAGTGCCTGCTCATCCCTAAGTTAGAAGTTGGTCTGGGGATATTGAATGAGTAGGCATTATATAGAAATATTGATGCACAAAACAACTAGCATTCATTGTGCAACTGTGGGTCACATTGGGTGGTACTACTGGTTGGATAGAGTTGCTACTGTTTTAACAGATTGGATAAGCATAAGAAATGGTTATTATGCATTGCTTTAGTCATTTAGTATCAATCCTGGTCAAAGGATGATGGTAACTATGATTATTAAAAAATCCAATACACCAAAATGTATAGATGTTAAACTAGAATCAGATCTCTATGACTATATAAGTTAATGATTTTGGGATTTTGGATTAAAAACATTATTGTGTTTGTATTTTGGACTCATAGCTTTATAAGTAACTAAAAAGGTTGCTGGTGGGGTTCATAGATACAGAGATCTGGATGATGTGCTCTTAAATTCAAGGCATCTCAGTGATGAAAGTCACAAGTTAGATCATCAAAATGTTTCAAAAAACATGTTGTTGTTTTTTTGTAAAAAATATTATTGTATGTTTTTAAATAAATATTTAATGATGGAATACAATAGGTATTTATTGAGAAGAAAAATGTTTATACAAGAAATTCACATATCAAACACATTCATTCATTTAATCTCTCCCATTCAGAGTAAAGTGTTTGAAATCTTGTATGCAGATATCATCTTAGTAACTAGAGAAATAATTGCCATCTAGATAAAAAAATGGTTGAAGTTATATGAGAATGTTTTATACTATGTGAGGGCAAAAATCTGAGTCAAGTAATGAAGGTGGATTTTTCCAGGAATATATCTTGGGATCATTTTCATCTATCTTTATTAAAGAATAGTAACAAGTAGCTATACGAAATATGATATATGTACAATGAGAAAAAAATTTCCACTAAAATATCTAAATGAAATCATAGGCAGTTTGTAAATATATATGCAAATTTAAAGTTAGTATCTAAAAAGAGAGCACTCTTTCGGTGAAATTAAACAATTATTATTCATTTAAATTTCATACTTGTCTTAAAATTTCAAAAATTTGTTTTAAATCGGTGAATATCAGGGTTAAATGCGCAACACAAAAACAATAATAATTTATTATCTGAAGTAGAAACCGTTCTTAATTTGACTTTCAAGCACGTAGATGCTGAGATAAAAAAAGCTTAGAATTTACATGTTTTGGATTAAGCTTACTGCTTTTGAAACCTATTTATGCTCATATTCATAGCACTGACTGTTGAGTAGGAGGTTGTGTATAAATATAATATAAGTTTATTTAAATTTTAGGGCTACAAATATGTAACCATAAATAGGTTTTGAAAGCACTAAGCTTAATCTAAAACATGAAATTTTAAACTTTTCTTATCATAGAATCGGAGCATTTGAAAGTCAAAATAATAATTTATATACACCTACTTGAACTTTCATATTTTAGTAAATGGTCTTTAAATCTCATTAACTTTATATTTTATATAGAAAACAAAACATATACTTAATAATCATTATTTGTGATGTGCAGATGATTAGTGAAATCTTTACAGTATTCTTATTGCTTCTTTAATAGCTTTACAAATAACAAGCAAATATTTTATTTATATACCAAAATTCTTAAGAATTCTATAGTTTTTGTGGGTTTAAATTTTTGTACATGTCATTGAAACGAAAGCAAATTGATATTATCTAGTTATTATCATTGCATACTGTTGCTGAAATATAAAATACAATTTGAGTTAATAAACAACAAAAAAACTGAGTTTAAGTTTACAAAATTGAATATAACACACATAAAATATATAAAACATGGTTGTTACATCTTATAAAGTACAAATGTATTTTGTAATTAAACTTTGAATTTAAAATAATAACTAATTTACAAAATATTATTGTTTTAATATGGTATATTAAAAGCTATATTAAAATCTGATTAAAAAAAACAAATGTTGCAATCATTTATACACTTCTTTATTTAATATACGATTTTAAAAAAATCATAGTTTTATTTTTATTTTAATTTTTTCTCATACATTTCAATGGGAGATAATCAACTATTTTGATATTTATGTAACATTTTATGTCTAAATGAAAATGTTTTAAATCCAAGAAATTTATAAATAATAGAAATCTTTAAAAAAGTATCAACAAATCCCATAGTTGCTAATTATAAACATCTTACATTAAGTTAATTACTTTTTTTTTCTCCATAAACTTAAATCAAGATGCTACATATAATAACTTTATCTATTCTCAGACTGATAAACTTATTTCAGGCTTGGAAATAATTTAAACTATTAATTAAATTCAAACTGGTAGTTAAATAATAAACACACCATCCAGATATCCATAATAAAGTTTAATACAACATTTATGTTCATAATACAATGAAATGTAATTACAATTAATAGCCAGAAATGTAATCTTATGAGCCAGCCATTTTCCATTTTTATATGTGTGTATTTCAAAAATTGTTATTAATAAGTAAATATTATAAATTTTGTATAATATTTATTATGCAAATATCACTTATTTGAATAAATTATTTTATATTTAATTATCTTTTAATTTCAAAACATTTATAATTAAACATTTAATCTTCTTTGTCAATAACTTCTAACATAGGAATATTTTGAACAAAATCAAGTGATGATGAGCTAATGTGATCATCATTCTAATTTATAAGGCAAAAGTTTACAATATAAACACCTTTTTGAAAACATGCCATCTTTTATACCTCAGCATAAGTTATATAGACATATCCTCTTTATGAATTTTTAAGTGTCAATAATGCTCTCTGAACTGTAACAGCTGATACATAAATACTTAAATACATTTTTCTATTTAACTCTTTCATTCTCATTGTATCCACAGAATAAGTAATCAATAGTTTAATTCTAATTTATTAAGTTGTTGAGGGAATCTAAATATTTCATTTAAAAAGTTAAAATATATATATAATATTGTCTAAAAATAATACATATCAATATAATGAAAGCCAAGTATCAAGAGCCAAGTATATCTTTGCAGAGTATAATGTCATTTAAATGGCAAAGCTTTATTATTATTATTATTAATATGCTGCTGCATTGCAATGAAACTTTTATATAATAATTTGTAGGCTTTTTTATATTATAATTTCTGCAGACTAAGCACTTTCAAAGCCCTTGTTGCTTCATAATCATAGTCTGTAGTAGTAGTAGTAGTAGTAGTAGTAGTAGTAGTAGTAGTAGTAGTAGTAGTAGTAGTAGTAGTAGTAGTAGTAGTAGTAGTAGTAGTAGTAGTAGTAGTAGTAGTAGTATTTAGAGAAAATGATTTTTTAAAAAATCAAGAATGAAGCATTGGTGGTCGAGTGATCAGTGACAGCTGCTTTACAAGCAGTTGTCCCGGATTAGCGGATTCACTTCCCGGCTGATGCTATGACACATGAGAAAAAAAAAAGAATGATGAATAAATATTTTAACAATATAAAATATTCACATATTATAGAAGGTTGTCCCAAATCACATTTAAATATTAACATTTGTAAATTAATGATTAAACAAAGATTTACATTTTAAAGTATAAAATCGAATGCTGTGAGATATTATGTATGTTTATGAAGTAGTTAAAAGTCATATTCATTTATAGATCTTAACTTTTATTAAATTAAATTGTGAAAGCTGAAATTCAATTGTTTATTACATAACCTCACACATACAACCACCCATATATATATATACACACTCATGAAAATAGTCCACACCTAATTAATAACAAGCTATACCAAGAATCTCAATCCCAGATGTTGTTAAAGCAAGCATCTAATGTGATAAAGATTGATATCCATTTTTATTTATGATCTAAATGTATATATTGACATTTAACTGAAAAGATTGAAATTTATATTTTAAAGAATTGTAAATAAATCTCATTAAACAGGCAAATATAACTGTTTTGAATGTAGACTAATAAATAGTCAATTTTAACTTTCAAACTATATTGAAACTATGTATTACTTAGATAATAAAGCGAATAAAAGCTAAGACTAGATTGATTTATTAAATGTAAATCAAGAAAGTATTCCACTAGTAAAGAATACTAAACAATACCAAAGAATTCAATCTGTTTGTTGTCAATTCAATTTTTTTTAATGTGATAAACGTATATACTCATCTTTATGATATATATAATAAATTATTGATTTGAATATATATATATATATGTTGATACGAAGATTTTCACAGGTTGTATATATAAAAGACATTTTGCGAGTTCATCCGTGTTAAAAAATTTAAATATTAGTATACCGACGTTTCAACTTGATCACATAAATCATCCACCGGGTGATAAAAGGTAGAAAGACTGTTGTAGAGACGCTACAATCACTGATTTGAAAAAAAACTTTAAAGTTCCACCAATAGCAAAAATGTTAAATTAAGAATGTTTTTTAAAAAAATCTTTCCAAATAGGAGGAAGTTTGCATGTATCATCTCGCTTATTGATACAATCTGGCCTTTTAAGTAACTCAATGGCTTCTCTAATTTGCACTGGTAGAGATTATCACATCTGGATATGATCCTGGTACTAGAACAATCAATTTTATGACCTGAATCCATAGTACGGAAAGAGAGTGCTGATAATGATGAGTGTTGTTTAACTGCATTAGCATGCTCATCTCTCCTAACACTGATGCAATGATTACTCATACCTATGTAAGAAGCTTTCAATTTTCACATGAGATTTGATAAACACCATGAGATTCAAAAGGGATTGAATCCTTAGGCTTGTTATTATATTGCTGATCTTTTGATGAGTAGAAAATGCTGTATCTATACTATAGCATTTTAATATATGTCCAATACTGTCTGTAGTTTCTTTTACATATGGAACACAAATCCTAATAGCTGATTTATCATCTTTTTGTTTCCTATTTTGTCCATTTTGGGCTTGAAATAAGGCTTATTTTATAAATTTATAATTATAACTATTTGTTAATAAAACACTATTAATATGATTTATTTCTTCTTTCAGATGTGATACAGAAACTATCTGAGTTGGGTGATGATGAGAATGTAAATGTAAATATCTGTCTTGTGTGTATTCTTTCTGTAAATTGAAAAAGATAAACTATTTGGTGTTCTGGTGACTAGTACATCAAGAAAAGGGAGTTTTCCTTCAAACTCTATCTCCATATATATATATTATTTAAATGTAAAAAAAATCTTCTAATTTTATTTTTTCCATGTTGCCATATGACAAAAGGGTCATCTATGTATCTGAGCCAAATGAGAGGTTTTAAAGATGATGATTCTAAAGCATGAGTTTCTATATTTTCCATGGATAAATCAGCTATTACTCCTGAGATAGGTGAACCCATAGGAGCACCAAAAACTTGTCTGTAATGCTGTCCATTGTATACAAAATATGTGTTCAAGAGATGATCTCTACCAGTGCAAAATTAGAGAAGCCATTGAGATACCTAAAAGGCCAGATTGTATCAATAAGTGAGATGATACATGCAAACTTCCTCCTATTTGGAAAGATTTAAAAAAAAAAAAACATTTTTAATTTAACATTTTTGCTATTGGTGAAACTTTAACGTTTTTTTCAAATCAGTGATTGTAGTGCCTCTACAACTGTCTTTCTACTTTTTATCACCCAGTGGATGACTTGTGTGATCAAGTCAAAACATTGGTATATCAATATTTAAATTTTTTAACACAGATGAACTCACAAAATATGACTAAATATATATAGTATTATTTCCAGAAGCTTACATGTAATAAAAATATAATAGTTAGATAATGGATGTTTTATTACAGTAACAAGTACTTTTCTCAGAGCTTTTTCAAATCATAAAAATTTGTGGTGGGATTTAAAATTGTTATTTTCTTCTTTTGTTATTTTCTCCTTATTCTCAAATTCTATTAATTGAGAAGTTTTAAAAAACATTTTACCCTCCAATAGCTTTTGCCAAATATTGTTAATTTTCTTTAATTCATAGTTTTCATTTATGATTTTATAAAATCTCTATAGGTTACCTTAGTAATCTCTAGTCATACTGTTCAATTTTTGCCAGAATATGTGTTTTATTAAAATTAATATCATGGTTAGTTAATTTAATGTGTGAATAAATGGATGATATGTTATATTTTTCTTTAACTACAAAATGTGCTCTTTTTTTATGTTTATTCTATGATAGTCTATACAATGTATAAATTTAACAAATTCCACATGGAATTTCATGTACACCATGACACTCCAAAGGCATTTTCTCTTTAAGGTGTGGAAATAATTTATTAATTTTTTTAATGTAGTATAATTTGTGTGAATATTGTTTTTTCTTTAAAACATTACCAATTTATCAGTTACTAACTTTATATATGACAGAACAGTGTTAATTTTTAAAGTATCAAAATCTCTTTTCTTATTATATAAAAAGTACTAGTGTTCAGCTATTTAGTTATTATATTGAACCATTAAGCATCACATGATCACTATCTTATACTAGCACATAATTGCTTATAAACAAAGCAAAACTCTCCATATAGTACAGTGCTCTCAGATCCAAAGCTCCTCACTGACGATGGCCACAAGCCAGAAACTAGTCTGGGGAGGGATTTTATACACAAGCCTTCTAGCATTCATTGATTACTCTGGTTCGCACAGGGTGGCAATACTGTATGGAGAGTTTTGCTTTAGTTATTATATTTTTATTACAGGGAAGCTCCTGGAAATAATACTATGAAGTCATCATTTACCCGTGAGAATATTAGAATTAACATATATAAAAAATCAAATAAATATTTATTATAGTAAATTATTATAATAAAAGTAAAACAATAAAGTTTTACTGGTAATAGTAGACCTTACAAGTAACTATTAAAAAACATAGAAGTACTTTCAATTATTTTCCTAAGTTTTTCCAACTGGAACTTATTTACATCAAATTGAAAAGGTTTCCAGATGGAAATGGTTATGAAGATCAATAAAAGTGCATCTGTGTTTTATAATAATTACTTGGAAGATTTATTATCATTGTTGATACTTTATTATTCTATTGGTATTATATTTGTTGTAAACATTGGCCAACTAGAACCATATCAAATATTACAAGTTTCTTAAATTTAAAATATATTAATTAATGAGGAAATGATAGATTTAATTTTTCCACTTGTTTTTTAATATAATATCAAGTATTAATTTATTGGCTGCAGAAAGGAGTTTGCTATTAACTGAAAGGAGACCCTTTGATTCCTCTTGGAGGCCTTAAAGGAACCAAGCAGGGCAAATTCCTAATGTCCACTCCATACGTTCTTGTCGTTGCAGCTGTTATTACTATATGTTTATTCATATAGTATACGAACATGGATGGGATGCTCACCAACATGCTTTAGCCAGCGTGGTGAGTTTATTGGCTTTTTACCTCTGAGTTTAAGATCAAGAAACACCATGGTCTTTCTTCTCAGTGCCTGATAAGGCAGAATGAATGTTTGTGTAAATGATAAAGATTTTTCCCAATTATACAATTATGACAGACAAAAATAAAGCATGGCCCTTAATCCCAGGAGGCTGTAAAGTCACCAACCAAGGCAGCGGTTGGTGGCCGAAGGCGGAGGGTGCTAAGAATATCCTGGAGGCGGACCCAGGCTGCCATTTGATGGCGACTTTTTATTTAGGTACTTACAACTGCAGATCACTTTCAAGTGAAGGAAGATTGCAAGAATTAGAAGAAGAACTCTCTTATATTAAATGGGATATTATTGGACTTTGTGAAGTTAGAAGAAAAGGTGAAGAGACAATTGATTTAAAAAGTGGACATATGCTCTATTATAAAGGCACAAATATTGGAAATACAAGTGGAGTAGGATTCATTATAAATAAAAAGTGGAAGAACAATATTGTGGAGATTGATGGTGTATCAGACAGAGTGGCAAGATTAGTTATACAACTTAATAGCAGATATCAAATGCAGATAATTCAGGTTTATGCCCCAACAAGTTCTCACAGTGATGAAGTAGTAGAAGATTTTTATATGGATGTACAAAATGCTTTTGATCAGAGTAAACAACATTTTAAAATTGTTATGGGAGATTTTAATGCTAGAATTGGTAAACAAATGAAAGATGAAAGTGTTGTAGGTAATTTTGGTTATGGTAATAGAAATGAGAGAGGACATAGACTTGTGGAGTTTGCAGAGAAGGAAAAACTTTATATTATGAATTCTTTTTTTGAGAAAAATGTTAGAAGGAAATGGACATGGAAGCATCCAAATGAAGGTACAGCAGAATTGGATTATATTTTGACTAACAGGAAATACATATTTCAAGATTGTAATGTTCTTAATAAATTTAACACAGGAAGTGATCATCGATTAGTAAGGGGTAAGATACATGTTAATGTAAAACTAGAGAGACAAAAATTATTAAGAAAAACTATATTTACAGTTGATATTCCTAATCTTCAGAAACATTCTAATGAATTTAAATTAGAACTTACAAATCGGTTTCAAGTATTAGTAGATTTTGAACATGATTCAGATTTGAATGAAATTAATATGAAAATAACTGATACACTTTTAAAAACTGCAACAAAGATAGCTGGTAGAAAAAAGCAGCAATTGACTAATAAAATTTCTACTGAGACTAGAGAACTTATGAAGAAAAGAAGGAATATGAAGATATGCAAGAATGATGCATTAAAAAGAATTGAATATCTCGAATTTTGTAAAATGGTGCGGAAAAGAGTTGAAAATGATATAAGAAAGTATAACTGTGAACTAGCAAGAAAAGCTGTAGAAGAAAATAAAAGTCTTAAGAATGTAAAACAACATTTTGGTATTGGTAGGAAATTTATATCTGCAATAAGGAAAAAAGATGGAATTATTACTAAAAAGAGGGATGACATTATGAAATTGGTAGAAGATTTTTATCAAGAATTATATAGTAATAAAGAACAAGTACCTCCTATATCTATTACATCTTCCGAATTGCCCAGAATTTTAAAATGAAGAAGTGAGAAATGCAATTAAATGTATGAAAAAAGGAAAGGCTCCAGGTAATGATGGAATTATAATTGATATATTAAAAGAAGCAGGTGAAGAAACAGAAAAAATATTAGCAAAGTTATATACCAAATGTCTAAATGATAAAGATGTACCGGATGATTGGAAGAATGCAGTAATAATATTAATATTTAAAAAAGGTGATAAAGAAGATATTAGAAATTACAGACCTATCAGCCTTTTATCAGTTTTATATAAAATTTTTACCAAGATAATTACAACTCGTCTACAGAGAACCTTGGATTTTCACCAACCAAGAGAACAAGCTGGATTTAAAAGTGGTTTTAGTACAGTAGATCATATTCAAGTATTGAGAGAAGTTATAGAAAGGACAAATGAATATGAGTTGTCATTATGTTTTGGATTTGTAGATTATGAAAAGGCATTTGATTCTATAAACATTTCTTCAGTGATTAAAGCATTGGATCATCAAGGTATAGATCCAGGATATTGTCATATTTTAAAGAATATTTATAAAAATGCAACAGCAGCAATTAGATTACATAATGATACTGGGAAAGTCAACATTGAGAAAGGTGTAAGACAAGGTGACTCCATATCTCCAAAACTTTTTACAGCAGTGCTGCAAGAAGTATTTTGTGGATTAAAATGGGAAACTAAAGGAGTGAAAGTAAATGGAGATTATTTAAGTCATTTAGATTTCGCAGATGATGTAGTTGTTTTTGCAAATAATGCTTCCGAGCTGCAGGAAATGTTGCAGGAGTTATCAGATGAAAGTAGGAAAGTAGGACTAAAGATAAATGTTAAAAAGACTAAAGTAATGTTTAATCGATTTGCTCAAAATATGAAAATAAAGATTGATTATGATGAATTAGAAGAAGTTAAGAGTTACAAATACCTTGGTCAGATTATTAATACAGATGGAAACATAATAGAGGAAATTAATCATAGAATTAAACTTGGTTGGAGTGCTTTTGGTAGAAATAACTTGATATTAAAAGGAAATATGCCTATGTGTTTGAAAAGAAAGGTTTTTAACAAATGTGTTTTACCAGTTCTTACTTATGGATCTGAGACTTGGACACTTAATAGAAGATCAATACAGAGACTTCAGACCACTCAAAGAAGTATGGAGAGATGTATGTTGGGAGTAACAAGAAGAGATCGAAACCGCAATGTATGGGTAAGAGAACAAACAGGTGTTACTGACCTCATTGAAAAAATTAAAAGATTGAAGTGGAGTTGGGCTGGACATATTGCTAGAAGAGATGATAATAGATGGACAATTGAAATTTTAAACTGGATTCCAAGAGATTGTAAAAGACCCAGAAGGAGACCACATGTAAGATGGATGGATGAAATAAGAAAATGTGTAGGGGTGATGTGGAGAAGAGAAGCTAATGATCGGAGAAGATGGATTAAACTTGGAGAGACCTTCATCCTGCAGTGGATTGATAATGGTTGATAATGATGATGATGATTAATTTATTTAAAAACTTACATTTCTTAAATAATCATATGATAGTTTTAAAACATTTTTTAAAATAATGATTTGTATATTATTTTAATGTGTTGCAAATATTTGCAAAAGATAGAGAAAAATAATGAAACAAATAATTTTTCTCTTCAGTAATTCTATCTACTAATTTTGATGTTAATTTTTAAAAAAAACATATTGTGAGAAAAAAATTGTCTTCAGGGAGTGGAAGTTTAATGAAACGTTTTAATTTCAACTTATCTTAACTATCTCAGTTACTGTAAACATTCAACATTTAGTTAAATATTAAATCATTATCACTTATCAGAAAATAATAAATTCGACTTCATTTGATAGATATTTTTGTTTGCTATTGTTATAAATTCTGAATATTCAGATTTTATTCTTGAAAATATATAAAAAATGAGATTGTAAACAAAACAAAAAGCTTATTGTGTCATCATTTCTAGAAAGATTATTTTGATTTTTTAAAGTCAACAAAATCTTTATTATTTGCCATTTTTTTTAAAAATCTGAATAAATATTTTTTTATTTCTCTTTATATCTAAGGAATTATGCATTAAAAGTTTATTTTTTTCAAAATTTATTACAAAATTATATTTTCATAGAAGTTATACTTAGACTGATTATGTAGGAAACTAAACTTGTAAACAGCTTCAGGTGATATTTGCATTGTACAATAATTTTTAAAAATAGTCTTTCTGTTTAAAATAAATTATTAATAAATTATGTTATTGATTTTTAATTAATATTGCACAAATTATTGTATAAAAAAATCTGGAATAGTAATAAAATTGCAAATAAATATACTTTTGTTTATTTAAATTATTTTTTCTAAAAATGTCATAAATATAGTGATGTCAGAGAAATGTCAAACTAGAAAAGCATTATTTTTCAAGGTGGTTAGAAGGTGGAGCTAAATCCCTGTTATTTGTGCCAAATTTTCAATTTTCTTGCCATCTATAGAATTTTTTTCAAACTAAAATTTTATATTATAATGTATATAAAAAGCTATACATATTTCAGTATAAAGCTTGCAAAAATTCTCATAAGGGGGCAAATTATTGGAAAATATAAGAAAACTCAGACCAACTGTTGATAGAATAAGAAATAATATAGGAGAGATAAATGAATAAAAATTAAAAAAAAAAACAAAAAAATAAAGTATCAACATTTTTGTTACATTTTGTTTTTATTAAATTGTTTTTGTTCTTTTCTCATTATCTCTCATCTAACAAAAGACAAATATTTTTTTTAAATCATAGTAATTAGAAGATTATATTATTTTTTGTGTAAGAGAAAAAATATTGCAAAGAATTTTTTTAAGTAGTAATATTTTTGTAAAAATAGACCTAATTGGTCAGTGTTTAATTTGGTCATGTAAGAAACATGTTGTGATTGGATGGCTAAAGAACTTTTTTCAAAAATAATATTGGGGGCAGAGTAAATCACTAGACCTCAAGGTGACCTATATCTTGTAAGAAACAATCATTCTTGTCTTAAATATTAAATGAAAGAATAGCATTCTTTCTTAATAATGTTGTTGATGAAGTCACTATCAGTATTTTTTCTTGGCTCAGCTGTTGAAATAAACAATATCAATTAGTTCTGTTTTAGCTGTTGAAGAGAACAGAAGCAGAAATTTAGCTATAAAAATATTTTCTAAAATGAATTTAGACAAAATTGTGCTAAGCTTTTTCTAAAAGAAGACTATTTCTATAAATAACAAGTCTAATTTTTATTCAAGTGCATGACTGTTTCTGGCCCTATGTGTTTTAGCCTGACTTGGAAATTCTATTTAGAGGCTTAAAATATTCTATTGCAAAAATGAAGGAATTTGTGTTTACATTACTGAAGTAATATGTGTTCATAGAGAAACTTATAATGGAAGCCAACAGGAAAGAAAACTGAAAATTACAATTAGTAAAGAAGGTCTCAAATAAATAAAACCATGGTAAAAAGTTATTTTAATGCATACATGATATCTATGATTGAAGGTACTTTTTAAATTAAGTAATAATTAAAAATTTTATTATTTTTGTTTCTTTGTAACATTATTTTTTCTTTTATATTATTTTCCCTACAAACTCATAATTTCCTTATCTCTTACTGTTAAAAGTTATTTTCCAACTTTAATTATTAAAAAGGAAATTCTTTAATGAAAGTAAAAATTGATTAATTTAATTATTAAAAAAGTAAAATGGTTAATGGTATTTGCTGTAAGACATATTTTTTAAAAAATATTTGATAGTTGGAATTATCATATTGTTTTTTTTTTCACTTTTCATAATTAATTTATTAAATATTTGATTAAAAAGTATGATTTTATATTTTTATTTTTTCAGCTTTCTGTTCTATGTAATCTGGCAGTGTATATGACTTGATTTCATAATAGCTTAGTGTTTTAGCAGTTTCTAAATTATCCCAGTAAAACTATTAAAATAGATTATGCTTATACATTTATACATCTCTTATATACAGTCACACTTTCTAAAATCTTGTGATTTTTAAAAAGTTCTAGAAAGCAAAAATACTTAAGTTATTTATACATGGGATTTATATTTGTGTTGGGACATTCAGATAGTTCTGTACTGTATACTCATGGTACCATATTGCCAGGCACTTATGATGATCAGCATGTATTAATGTACAATCATTATTATTTTTTGTTTAATAGGTTAGTACTTAAGCATGTGCATCCAGATGTTTTTGTATATAATGTCACAGGTTTTGCAGTGACTAGATAATTAGCTTGTTCACAATCTATATCTTTTAAATAAAGTCAGAAGAATTTGCCACTAATTATTGTTAGTATAAATTCTGGTGATGTAGCCTGCAGCATATAAGTAAAAGTATTAGTATATTTATATTCTTATTTCATGCTGATTTACATGCTATTCTATTTAGTTTTTTTATCATTTTATATTTGTTTTATATTGATCCATAACACCTCACCCTTTCTTACCATTACAATATAAGTAGAAAAGAAAATATTTGAAATAAACTTTACAATATTCAGCATACTAATATAAAAAATAAATAATAGTTATAGACAGCTTACAGCAATGTAGATTATCCTGAGTAGTCTTTAATTGTTCATTACTTTTTAATAAGTCTCAGAATAATGGGCTGCAGCTATTCTTTATTTTTTACATTGGTGTACTGAATATTGTAGTGTTTACTTCTAGATATTTTATTTACTATATTTACATTATCTGATTATATGTATACAAATTCTGTTAAAAGTATAAATTAA
This sequence comes from Epiperipatus broadwayi, assembly GCA_028023455.1. Classification (NCBI taxonomy): domain Eukaryota; kingdom Metazoa; phylum Onychophora; class Udeonychophora; order Euonychophora; family Peripatidae; genus Epiperipatus; species Epiperipatus broadwayi. Next base: position 112,048 of record JAQFVV010000267.1, read on the forward strand.
AAAATCATAATTAAATTACAAATAAAATATAAACTATAAGTCATCAAAATCTAAGACTCAATTTCACCCTTTAAATTAAAAAAAAATTTAATAAACTAAAAATAATTTACCCAAAAATCTTTAAATTATAAAGAAATTTTGTTAAAGCATAAGTTTATATAACAAGAATATTCTTTGAAACATTAATTTAAGTTTCTAATTCCAAAAAAAAAACAAAAAAACAATAAATAGTAAAAATAATTGATTATTACTGTTTTATTGCCTAATTGAAGGCAAGTGCTATCTTGTTAAAAACATTTTTTTATTATATATATATTGTAATATTGTGGGAAGGGTCCAACTCTAGCCATGCCAATACTACAAGCTTCTTAAACTTAGAATTACTCAATTAAAAGGGAAATAATGTTTAATTTTTTCACATGTGTTACTTTTATTATATCAAACATTAAAGTTTACATTTTATTAAATGATAATATGAAAATTCTCAAATCTTAATTTCTTTTATAACAATATGATTTTTTTAATATGTGGTATAAATATTTGTAAAAGATAAAAGTTTAAACTCAGATAAATAATATCTTTTGTTATTTCTAATAATTTTAACTAACAGTTTTAATTTTAGTTTTTGAAAAAGTACTAAAAATAAAAATTAACTTCAACAAATTATTTAACATTTTTTAATTTTAACTTTTTTAAGAGAGATAGAGTAGGTAAAGTTTTATCTTTAATACTACTTTCAAAAAAAAAGGGGAAAAAATAAATACAATTTTTAATATTTATTTTTTGACTTCTTTTGCAATAAAAAAGGAAGGAAATAGCTGAACAATTGCTGTTTTTTTTTTGTAAAAATAGACCTAATTTGTTTAGTAGTAAATTTTGTCTTGTAGAAGACAGGATTATGATGTGTGAAAGACTAGATTGTTTCAAAAACAGGATTTGGGTAAATCGGAAGACTTCAGCTATCTTGTAAGAAGAGATCAGTCTTAATCAAGCTGCTAATAAGTAAAGTTCTTTCTGATGAAACTGCTGAAGACAATAGAACAATTTAACTGCATAAAACATACTATAAAGTTAATTGTAGAACATGGTTTCTAAAAGTGAAGACAACATATGTACTATGTTTAGCAAAAAGCTAAAGATCTTCCTCCATGTAGCCTGCTCCACTGGAAAAAATATAAATGAGAATAAAATGCTCCTGAAGTAATCTGCACCAAATCTTGTCTCCAACCAAAAGCGTAAGTGGCTCAATAATTATGTGGATAGTAGTTTAGATAGATATGTCAATAAGTTATAGTTGGCCTGTATACTGATAGTACCATATAAACAGACAATTGATGATGATCAACATATATAAGTATTCCCACTTCATAAGATATATTAGTACTTAATTATGTGCCTCCAAATAGTTGTTTGTATATAATGCCCTAAGCTTGGCATTGGCTTGATAAATAACAGATTTTATAGTGTATCTCTTTAAAATACCATTAACAAGGTTAGTTGATTTTATGATTAATATTGTTTGTTGATGAGTTTGATGCTGCTTCATCATTTTATCATTCCTTTTATATTTGGTAATTTTATTTGTAATTGGTGGTGAAAATAATGATTTCCCATAATGCTTTACCATCTCTGTATATTCACTCCCTCACATTTCTTACTATTATAAATAGCAATCTAACTGTAGGACTGATGATGATCAATTCAGATGATCAATCTACAAAGTGAGTACATAACTTGAACCTCAGACATTATATCTGAAAAAGAAAACTATTTTAATGCAGAATTAATTTTATAAAATATATTATTATGATATATGTAAAAAGAAGACATATGATGATTAATTTATAATTTGATAATAAATTATAAAAATTAGTGATATTAATGAATATTTAAGTTCATATTTAAAGTAGAATAGAAAATCAAAGTGTGATTTTTGGAAATTGGGTTGAATTTTTGACTGTTGTGGTTAAAGCTGTCTTCAATGCTGATGGAGAAAGAAGATTTTGTCATATGATTGTGAATACAATATTTTTATGCTACTCCAGGTTTTTTACTTCAATATTATACCAATTCACTTTCAAGTTCTGATATGGCCAGTTAATATATTCCTGCCATGATATTTAGCCTCTAAATCTCTAAGAAAAAAAGCAAGTCATGGTTTTGAAGTCTTGTTATTTATCAGCCCCAGGACACAAAGGAGAAGGGCTTTGCAAAGATTATTTCATTATTATTTCTATCTTGAGATATAGGTAGCTTATAGTGTTTAAATTGAGGTAGACCCTTTGGTGATCATGCTCCATAATGTACATATAACCCAGTGGTTTGATTCTGTACTTATTTCATGATTGAAGATCACTATGCATTTCTTTGCTGTCAAATGTTCAGAAAAAAATTGACAAAATGTTTATGTATAAGCATAAGTATCTAAAGTAAAAATAAATAAAAATAATGGTGAATAAAAAGTCAGTGGCACATATATGTTCAGGATAAAATTAAAGAATAAAGCAGTGGTAATAAATAAATTAGACAAGTAAAGATGATATTGAGACAATCAGGTTTAAAAAATTGCAGATTAGGCCTAGGTAGTAATAATAGTAGTTGTAGTAGGTAATAGTGAAAAGGTGCATGGAAAAGGAGGTGATGTGAAGCTTATTTTATGAGATTTTTTTTTTAAAATCTTCATATTTATATTTCTGGGTGTAAAAGTAACTAAATATCTATAACATTAAAAGTGATTTATATAAACATATGTGCTGACAAGAGGAAAATATGTAAAAGATAGAGACAAAATATGATCAGAAAAGAAAAGATCAACAACCAACTGATGGAAACCAAAGAACAGAGATTACCATGTCAGCCCAGTTTTTGAAAATGTTTAAGGAATTCAAAGAAAACAATAAGAGAGCAGAAAAAAGGCTGTGAAAGAAATTAGAAGAAATGGATCAAAGAATAAATGAAAGATGGCAAATCATAAAAGCAGAAGGATTTCAACAGAATCAAGATAATCAAAAGAATGTTTTTATGAAGATAACTATAAAGTAAGCCAAATATTAGAAAGAGAAGAAAGATCAAACAAGTTATACAAAATGAGGAAATTAAGCAGAATAGGGGAAATAATGGTCACAGAATAAAAATGAAAATAGATAAAGATAAAAGGAATAATAGGAACTTAGAAAATAATAAAAAGTTCTTGCTAAAGTTTGAGGAAGGTCATCAGAAAAATGAATAAGGCAGTCAAAAAATGAACCAAAGTATTCGAGAAAATAATAAAAATGTAAGCCAAATAATTGAAGAAAATAGAATAGATATTTATGGGGTTTCTATAAATAAATATAGTGTGGATGCAGAAGCCATTAGGAGTCATAATAGTGATGTTGATATTTTTGCTATGGATAATTATTTGGATGAAAAACAAATGATGAATAATGTGATTAACAATAGATGGAAAGTGAAATCAAAATTAATGGTGGAAAGAATTGAGTACATTTTTTAATGAAATGCATGTTAAAAATAGAGAGTAAAAATTATATAAATGAAGTCTAAGGTACAAATTGATGAAAACAATTGGGAAAAAATCTCAAAAATGAAAAAAAATTATATAGAAATAGTAATGTGATTAGTCAGTCAGAAAGATAAAAGATGAGAAAAAAAACAAGAGCAGAAAAGTGCAGATACGTTTAAACATAATAGAAGAAAACAGCATGAAAAACCAGATATTTTTCAAAGAAATGAAAAGTGCAATCAGAAGCAAGATTTCAAAACAATACAGAAAGATAGTCAAAAAATGAACCAAAGGGTTCAAGAAGACAGTTATAATATTACTCAAATAAGTGAAGAAAACAGATGTTGATGGTACTGCTACAAATAAATATAGCATATATGTTGGAGCCATTAATAGTAATAATAACAACGTTGATATCTTTACTATGGATAATAATTTGGATGAAAAAACAATAAAAATGTGATAAACAAAAAATGAAAAGTATTATAAAATGTTATGATAGAAAATAATTATTTAAAAAATTCTTTATTAAAATAAATGTTAATGTAGGTAATGAAAATGATATAAATGAAAATGAAATGGTAAATGGCCAAAACAATTGGAAGAAAATACTGAAAATGAACAATAGTTTGTGGAAATAATAAAATAAAAGATTGAAGAATAGAAAGAAGGAATTGAAATGATAGTTCAAAAAAACACATCAAGTAATAAAATGTGCAGAATCATGAGGTATATAAAATAGACATCAGAGAGACTTGTACTCAGTTGTTTTATAGCCATATATCTTATTTGCAAGTATTGTCTGTTAGTTTTATGTTAAATTGTTCAATAAAATGATTAGATATAATCTCTTCCATAAAATAGATGATATGATTATGTATATTGACACAAAAATTGTGAGTTGATAGTGGAATTGCTAAGGCAACAAACCCATAAAAAAATTATGAAGAGAAGATTATGGCTCTTCCAAAGGTCAATATAAAGAATTCCCCAAAAATGAGAAAAAAGGTAATATAAAGAATAGGATTGTTAAAAAAAAGAATAGAGGTAATCCATGGGAAGAGGTCTGAATAATCAAGATTAATAGTGGTTCAGAGAGTAGAGACCAATTTGAGCAGATTATTACCATCCCATCACATACAGCCTCATTCAATAAAGATTTCCAATTATACATAGATTAGAATACTTTTATGAATATTTCTGTAATATTGGACAGCACCAGTAATAAAATATATAGTTAAAATAATGGCAAGTAAAATATGGATCCCCATTTTATTGTCTCATCAATTTAAGGACAGAGTATTATAATATTGTGGTAAGTGGCCAATTCTGGCCATGACAATATTATAAGCTTTTTAAGTTTAGAGACATTAAATGAAAAAGAAAATAATATTTAATTTTCCTGCATGTATTATTTTTATTATAATATCAAACACCCAAGTTTACATTTTATTAAAGTCATAATATAAAAATTTTCAAACATTTTTTTTAAAAAATATAATGATTACTTTAATATGTACTATAAATATTTGTAAAAGATAAAACTATAAAATCAGATAAATAATTTCTTTTGTTTTCTCTTTTCAATAATTTTAGCTGGTTACCAGTTTGAATTTTAATTTTCAAAAAAGTACAGAAAAACAAAAATTATCTTCATTAAACTATTTAACAATTTTAATTGTAAGTGTTTAGAAGAGATAAGATAGATAAAGTTTTATGTTTAATAGTATTTTTAAACAGAAAGACAAAAATAATAATAAAGTTCTAACATTTTTGTTAATATTCATTTTAATTAGAGTTGTATTTTTTCTTTCTCTAAGATAATTAAAAATTTAACTCATTTTGATATAAGTGAAAAACAAATATAGAACTTTTTTTTACTTGTTTTGCAATAAAAAAAGAGGAAAATAACTAAACAATTGTATTTGTAAAAATAAAACTAATACATTAGTTGTAAATTTTCTCATGTAGAAGACAGTATTCTGACAGAGGGAAGCAGAATTGTTTCAACAATAGCTAATCAGAAGACCTCAGTATTTTGAAGATGCCAGTCTTAATTAAGCTGTTGAGGAGAGCAGACAGTTCTGATCAAGGTGCTGAAGAGGACAGCAGGAGAATTTAGCTATGTAGAGCACACTGTAAGATTAGTTGCAAAAAATGTTTTCTAAAATGAAGACAACCATGCACTAAGTTTAGATAACTAAATATTATTGATATCCATTTCACTGAAAAAAGTAAAAAAAAAAAGAAAATATTTCTGAAGCAATCTGCAGCAAACATTATCTCCAACCATGATCATGAGAGTCCCTAAATTTTATATGTTTAGTCTGACTTGAAAAATAATTGAAAACAAAAGTTTTGGTGTGTTATCCTGAAAATATTGTATGGCAAAATGAATAAATTAACTGTGTACCTTAGCTAAGAAGCCTTCAAAAAGAAAACCACATTGAAACTTCAAATTCCAACTGTCAAAGAAGGTTAAAAAAGAAAAACCATGGTTAAGAATGTGCACATTACATTTAAATTTTTTTATGGAATTTTTAAATTAAGTAACAATTGACAATAATTCATTTTATTAGTATTTTTTTCAATTGAAACATATTTATATATATTCCTCCACCCAAAATTATACAAAAAGTTATACTAATTTAATTCCTTATCTCTGATTAAAAAGTTGTTTTTTTTTTTAAATTTTATTTATTAAAAAAATAACTCAATGATAGAAAAAGTTAATTAACTTAGCAAATAAGAATCAAATGGTTAATCATTTTTGCTTTATGTAACTATAATTTTAATAAAAATGTATAAGTTTAAATTATCATACCATGTCACTTTTTAATTTTCTAAATTACTAATTAGTTAATTTATTAAATAATTGTTTAAAAAATATTCTAGTGTTAAAGTCATTATTCTGAAAGCTATTTGTTCTATAAATGGGCAATGTGTCCGACTTGACTTCATTACAACTTAGTGTTTGAGGTATTTAAAATTATTCCAGAAAAATTCTTTAAATTAAAGTATAGAAAGCTGTTATATTTATGTTTCTTTTGTGTAGAGTTACAGTTTCTAGAGTCCTATGATCTTGAGATAACTCTAGAAAGCATAATGGTTAGTTACTTATTTGTAGGGGTTTATGTTTGTGTTTGGCCAATCCAGATGATAACTCTGGATGGTGCAAAACTATCACTTTTAAAGTCCATTCACAGCATTTTGTTTTTATTAGAAATTAATCTATAGCTGTTCTGACCACTAATAGCATCATATGGCTAGAGCATTAATGATGATTAGCAAGTATCAATATTCCAGCATTAATTTTATTATTTTTATGATAGATTAGCATTTAAGTACACTCATCCAAAAGTTGTTTGTATATAATGCCTTAAGTTTGGCAGTGACTTGATAAATAGCCTGTTATAGTTTATATTTTAAAATCTAGTCACAAAGGTGACTGTTGATTGATTGTTAATTTGACTTTATGTGTATAATGCTAAGGGATTTGTTATAATTTGTAGTTATTATAATTATTATTAATACCTACTTAAGTAATTGTATATGGTTTAGTCCATTGCTGACTGTTATTGTTATATGCTCATTCATTATATATTTTTATTCATTCTGTTTACTTATTGAGGGGGTGATGGTGGGTGGTTTTCTATCACCTCATATATTATTATATTATAATAAATATAATAAATATATATTTAACCATTAAGATCCTAAAACTAAACTAGTTAATAAAATAACCTGGGTTACCTGTGAATTGGTAAGGATATACTTAAACTGATCACACAGCCATTACTACCAACAATCATCAAAAGCATATTGTTAATTATATATTAATAATTTTGTGTAAAATTGTCAGTTAAATTATATTCTTGACAATAGTAAAAATTTCAAAAAACAAAAGAAAGAAATCATTAATGTTAATTTTTTTTGTTTATTAATCCAGCATAAAATTTTATAAAGGTCAAATGATGTCAACAATGAAAATAAAAGCCCCAACTTGAAACTCAGGTATCAATAAATTGAATATAAGACAATATAGAACAACTTGGTTTTTTTGCAGAAAAAATGATGGCAAATAGATTACATTGTCAAGAAAATTTACTTTCTAAATTTCTAAAATTAATTATTTCATCATATTAACTATTCTCAACAAGAGCTCATAAGCCACTACAATTGCAACATGAGAAAGTTAAAGAACCCGCCATCAATTTTATAAAGCTTATATTTTAATTCAAGTTATAAGATAGAAAAGAACAAATCATGTATGGCTAGGAAGTGAGAAAACATCATGGGGATGGAGCTGATCATTATGCAAACAAGAGTTTCTGATGTGATTATCATGTTAAAATTAACATCCATTATAACCATGCTAATAAGAAAGATCCACAATGCACTACAGTCAAGTAGAACATTGTCTCAGCACAAGAAAGATATTTTATAAAAGGAGTCACCAACATGAAGATCCAAATGGTGACCAAATATCATCAGATAAACTGCCATCCAGTTAATGCAAATGAACTTTTCTAAAGGCAAAAAATACTTAGATGTTCTCCAATATGAACTATAATATTTTGAACTGGCTAGACTACACTGGATTAATATTTCATGTTATGTTTCATATATTTTTATTATTCTTGTTAAATTGATTTATTTTGAAACAGTGTCAAACCATTCAATTATCAATTAGTCCATAGGTAAGAGGAGACATCAATTCTAATTTTTTATTTAGTAATAAAACATAGGTGCAAATTCCTGAGCTTTCTTGATAAAAGACTAAGTAATCTACTGACTTGAAAGATGAGACTTTGTTTTTATATAATACTAAGCACCCACACTTTGACAATTATAATATTTGATGTTCATGTTTGTCTTTAATTAACTTAATTATTAATTATTTGTTATTCAGAATGCATGACTAAAACCTTAAATGATTGGTCTGTTCTATTATAGATCTATGTGATACCAGATTAGAAGGGGGTTCAGAATCTAAAGGGAAACTTTAACAAATTATAAAATAAAGATAGATGAATCAGAAATTAATGATCAAATGGTGACAGAAAGTTTAGTTAGCAAAGAGTTAATTGTTAAAATATAGTTTTACAATGTTAAAATATAGTTTTTAAATTGTATATGATGTAAATTTATAAATATTAAGTTAGAATGGTGGATGGCCATCTTTCATAGGGATCAAAGGTATGGGTTATTCAATAGTTGATGAATACAAATGAAGAATGATTATGACTATACAATTATTAAATTAAACAAACACATTATTTTTATTATAAAACAATCATGCATAGAAACCATCATCAAAATTAATTTGTTAAAAATTAAATATTGAATTAAATTGGTGTATTTCTGATTAATCACACAATACACATTTCCAATGCACATGTTAGTCATGAAATAATCATGCCATGAAATAGAGTACATGTACATTCTCCCTGAGTTTGAACTCTGTGGCATAATAAGGATCAAGAAGAGATCAAATATGGAAATTATGCAAATATGAAATTGGAAAGTTATGCAAGTGTGAATTCCATCTCACTCAATCAGTAATCATCATGGAAACACTTCATAAAACTTAGTAATCATTAAATGACTGATTTGCCTTATCATTTGTAATACCCTATCTTGGACACCCAATGGGCAACCATGGTTAAATACACCTCATGGAGAAAAAGGTCATTTCATTACATCTGATGAAGCCAATCATTGGGCTTGAAATATAGCTCAATAGTGTGATACCAGTCCATCCCATTACAATTATATATATATATAGTTACAGGATGAATCAAGAAGGGGTAATAATGGATTACATGGCCCCCCAATTGGATAGCCATTTTAATAATACAGAACATATTAATAGGGCTGAATTACAAAGAGATGAGAAACCATTATCCTTTGTATTTGAATGCAGAGCTGATTAAATTGTATTATTATATCATGTGACAAAAGTATAAACGATGATTAATTTATAATTTGATTATAAATTATAAATTAACGGTATTAGTTTATGTTTAAGAAGTTCATATTTAAAGTTGAACAGAAAATCACAGCATGATATTTGGAGATTGGATTGAGTTTTTGACTGTTAGACTTTGTTTAGCTGTACTGCCAATACTGATAAATAGAGGATTTTGCCATTGGCTTGGAGATGCAATGTTTTTATTCAACTCCATGGAGCATTCTATCTCAGACACTGCTCCAACTCATTTTCAGATTTTCACCATTATTATTTTTATCATAGTTCTGTTAACATAGTACTGCCATGATTTCCAGCTTCTAAATCCTCAAGGAAAGGAGAAAGGCATAGTGAGAAAGGTTTTGCAAAGATTTTTGCATTGTTATTTTTATTTTGGGTTACAGGTAGTTTATATTCTCTAAATTGAGATAGACTTTCTAGTGTTCATGCTACATTGTGTACTTATATTAGAGTGGCTGGATTCTCTATCTATCTAAGAATTGCAGGTCACGATGCATTCTTTGACTATCTGTTGCCTGTTGAATCTCTGAAAAAAGTAATGAGTACATGGTTTGAAGTATGAACTTTTTGTTAATTATACATGTATAATATAATATACAAATAAGCAAATAAATAATAATTATGGTGAGACAAAACAACCATAAAATAAATGTATTAATCTACTTCTAACATGGAGTGTCTTTGTCAAAACATGTCTGAGAAGGAGTTAGAAAAATGTATAGCATTTCCACCTGCATGCAGAGATAATTAAATTGGCTGTTGCTTTTAATACATTTGCAAGTTTGTATTATAATAGCTGTAAGAGCAAATCAACGAAGCTACCCCTATGTTGTCAAATTAAATGACCTCTTTTACTGAGGGGAATGCTATTGGCTCTAAGGTTTATCTCATTGACAGAATTAATTACATGCCAAACTTCATTTCTCTCAATAAACATTGGCTGTTCAATTTGACAACATAGACAGAGCTTTATCGATTGGCTCTAACAGCTATTATAATGCAAACATGCAAATTTATTAAATCAACACCCAGTTTTATTACCTCAGCATGCACGTGGAAATGCTGATATATTTTGTTAAGTTCCCCTCAGTCATGCTTTAACAAAAACACTCTGTGTCAAAAACCTGGCTTAGCAGATCAATAAATTTATTTTAGGCTTATTTTGTCTCACAGTAATTATTCTTTACTTGTTTATTTTATATTACATATTGCCTATGGTATTATTTCTACAAATTTTATATGTAAATTATTGTTAGGAGTGTGTTTCATTTCTCTTTTCCTTTTCTTCATGATGAGGAATATGAAACATTATGCCTCATAACACACAGTGAAATAGTGTGTGCGCGCATACATACATATATATCATTATAAAGGATTTAAACTCGAACTTTCAAGCTCTCTAGACTTATTCAGTCTATTTTATACAATTGACACATTATGACCACATACATGTGAAAAAAATAAATGATCTCCAATATAAGTATTTCATGCTGAATGAGCACTCAGTGTTGGTCCAGATCACCATCTCCCCCCCCACATATATATATACAATCAGTGCTCAGTTTTTGTAGTAAATCTTTATAAACTTTAAAGGATAATCTTCATTCTTCTCCACTCTCCAATTCTTCAACCATATATTTGTGTGGAAAATGATCTGGACCAACTGATGAGTACTGGTTCAGCATGAAATACCTATTATATTAGGAATCATTTATCTTTTACACCTGTAAGTGGGCATATGAACCAGTTGTATAAGATAGATTGGATAGATGTAGGGAGCTTTAAAGTTCAAGTTCCTTATAATTACATTGTTTAGTATAGACAATATACATATATTTAAATATATATATAAACAAAAAAAGACTTATAAATCCAATAAATAATATTATATTTCAACCAGAGGACTGGTTTTAATCAGAAAGAAAAAAAATACATATATATATATGTTAAAATGAAGATTTGCATGGGTTAAATATATAAAATACATATTTTGCGAGTTCATCCGTGTTAAAAACTTTTAATATTAATATAGTGATGTTTCGACTTGGTCACACAAGCCATGCACAGAGTTATAAAAGGTAGAAAGACGGTTGTAGAGGCGCTACAATCACTGATTTGAATAAAATGTTAAAATTCCACCAATAGCAAAAAATGTTAAATTTAGGAATGTTTTTTAAAAAAATATTTCCAAATAGGAGGAAGTTTGCATGTATCATCTCGCTTATTGATACAATCTGGCCTTTTAAGTATCTCAATGGCTTCTCTAATTTTGCATTGATAGAGATTATCACATCTGGATATGATCCTGGTACTAGAAAAATCAATTTTATGACCTGAATCTATAGTATGGAGTGAGAGTGCTGATGATGATGAGTGTTGTTTAACTGCATTAGCATGCTCATCTCTCCTAACACTGATGCGATGATTACTCATACCTATGTAAGAAGCTTTACAATTTTTACATGAGATTTAATAGACACCATGAGATTCAAGAGGGATTGAATCCTTAGGCTTGGTTATTATATTGCTGATCTTTTGATGAGCAGAAAATGCTGTATCTATATTATAGTGTTTTAATATACGACCGATACTGTCTGTAGTTCCTTTTACATATGGAACACAAATCCTAATAGCTGATTTATCATCTTTTTGTTTCCTATTTTGTCTATTTTGGGCTTGAAATAAGGCTTTTTTTTTTATAAATTTGTAATTATAACTATTTGCTAATAAAACACTATTAATATGATTTATTTCTTCTTTCAGATGTGTCTCATCTGAAAGGTTAATTGCTCTATTTAAAAGAGTTTTGGCTACAGAAACTATCTGAGTTGGGTGATGATGAGAATGGAAATGCAAATATCTGTCTGTGTGTGTATCCTTTCTGTAAATAGAAAAAGATAAACTATTTGGTGTTCTGGTGACTAGAACATCAAGAAAAGGGAGTTTTCCATCAGACTCTGTCTCCATTGTAAATTTAATATGAGGATGCATATTATTTAAATGTAAGAAAAAATTATCTAATTTATTTTTTCCATGTTGCCATATGACAAAAGTGTCATCTATGTATCTGAGCCAAATGAGAGGTTTTAAAGATGATGATTCTAAAGCACGAGTTTTTATATATTCCATGAATAAATCAGCTATTACTCCTGAGATAGGTGAGCGCTCACCTATCTCAGGAGTAATAGCTGATTTATTCATGGAATATATAAAAACTCGTGCTTTAGAATCATCATCTTTAAAACCTCTCATTTGGCTCAGATACATAGATGACACTTTTGTCATATGGCAACATGGAAAAAATAAATTAGATGATTTTTTCTTACATTTAAATAATATGCATCCTCATATTAAATTTACAATGGAGACAGAGTCTGATGGAAAACTCCCTTTTCTTGATGTTCTAGTCACCAGAACACCAAATAGTTTATCTTTTTCTATTTACAGAAAGGATACACACACAGACAGATATTTGCATTTCCATTCTCATCATCACCCAACTCAGATAGTTTCTGTAGCCAAAACTCTTTTAAATAGAGCAATTAACCTTTCAGATGAGACACATCTGAAAGAAGAAATAAATCATATTAATAGTGTTTTATTAGCAAATAGTTATAATTACAAATTTATAAAAAAAGCCTTATTTCAAGCCCAAAATAGACAAAATAGGAAACAAAAAGATGATAAATCAGCTATTAGGATTTGTGTTCCATATGTAAAAGGAACTACAGACAGTATCGGATGTATATTAAAACGCTATAATATAGATACAGCATTTTCTGCTCATCAAAAGATCAGAAATATAATAACCAAGCCTAAGGATTCAATCCCTCTTGAATCTCATGGTGTCTATCAAATCTCATGTAAAAATTGTAAAGCTTCTTACATAGGTATGAGTAATCGTCGCATCAGTGTTAGGAGAGATGAGCATGCTAAAGCAGTTAAACAACACTCATCATCAGCACTCTCACTCCATACTACAGATTCAGGTCATAAAATTGATTTTTCTAGTACCAGGATCATATCCAGATGTGATAATCTCTACCAATGCAAAATTAGAGAAGCCATTGAGATACTTAAAAGGCCAGATTGTATCAATAAGCGAGATGATACATGCAAACTTCCTCCTATTTGGAAAGATTTTTAAAAAAAAAACATTCCTAAATTTAACATTTTTTGCTATTGGTGGAATTTTAACATTTTATTCAAATCAGTGATTGTAGCGCCTCTACAACCGTCTTTCTACCTTTTATAACTCTGTGGATGGCTTGTGTGACCAAGTCGAAATGTCAGTATATTAATATTAAAAGTTTTTAACATGGATGAACCCGCAAAATATGTATTTTATATATATAAAGTTTAAAGTAAAAGTAAAAATGAACACAAAATTTATAGGTCTTTATTTAAAATAGATGCACTATTAATAAAATGTTTAAAATTATTGTATCAAATGTAAAAAAGGTATTTGTGGTTTATTTAATTCTGATTTTGATAATTAAAATAAAAAATCTAAAATAATCTTATTTTACTGTTATAATAGATAATACTGGTAATTATAAAATTTCCCTATCTATTTTTAAATAAAATACTAGTTTTGTACTTCATCTTTGATTAGTAAGCAATTTAGCTTGCGATTTATGCAAAAAAGTGAAGCTTGTCTCAATCTTCTTACAAGTTATATGGCTAAGTGCTTTTAGAGACCTTGAGTCTCCATAATCATAGCATAAGTGCTTTCAGAGACCTTGAGCCTCCATAATCATAGCCTACTTTTAACTGAAGTTAAAAGTAGGCTATGATTATGGAGACTCAAAGTCTTTGAAAGCACTTAGCCATATAATTTGTAAGAAGATTGAGACAAGCTTCACTTTTTTGTGTAATGCACAAGCTAAATTACTATTTATTTTTAATTAGATTAAGTAAATATTTTTTTCTATATTAAAAATACTTTTGATAAATAAAAAAGTATTATAATACACTTTAATTGTAAATTTTTACAATTTGATTTTCCTGTAAAGTATTTAAAAAAAAATTTCAATAAAATTTGTTTCAATTAATGTGAATTGGTGTTTTTGATGAAGAAAAATCTTACTTAATTATTGTGTTTTTAATTTCCACTATAGTCTATAAAAAGTGGATTTGAAAAAAAAAAACAAGATTATTAAGTCATAAAGAGAAGGCAGATATGGAAAATAAGCCAACTGGTGCTAGTGTTATGATGGTCAAGTTTGAATTTACATGGAAGTAAGGGCTGGCTTTATCCCATACTCTGGATAGCCTTCCTAAAGTACACCAAACTGTAGAGAATTAATGGAGCTGAATGCCTGTCAACATTTACCTGATGTATACCTTTCCTACAAATGTTAATAAGAGTATATTAGTCTATTATGGAATGATTATACAAGGTCAGTTTGCCTGAGAAATTCCAATACTAGCCAGAAAACTGAAAGTTTATTATGCTATGATTTTATGCATATGCTAATTTGTCTAAAAGTGAAGAAGCACAAACAAAATTACTGTAGTTGCATATGTATATAGAAATTTACTTCACAAACAAATATTAACTGCTGAGTAGAATATATCTATTGAAAATGGCATTATTTCAAATACTTATCTTTGCAGTTAAATGTTTAATAAGTTTTAAAAGTAAATAGTTTGACTAAATTATACATCTAAAAAAATATGTGTAAATGACCCATTTATCTCTAGAGAATTGATTCCAGTTTTTATTTTATTAGACTAAACTCAGAAACGTTTCTTAAATATGGGAAATGAAGAAACAAAAGCCAAAGAGTTTTGAAAGCACTTTCCAAACTGGACCTAAAAATAATGTCTTTTTGTGAAAAAAAACTTTTACTTATAATTAAACATAATGTGCTACTAATTTTGATTTGTAAGAAGATAATAATAATTCATTCAATTCATATATGTGTACAATTTGTTTTAAGCATATTTTTACAACATTAATTTAATTATATCTTGTGAAAATATCAATACATGGAGAGCAATGAAATACTGTTAGAATATAAACATTTCATGTGTGAACACATTTGAATGGGTATCCATATATGTTAAAATCAGTAAAATGAATTGACTTTTTTTTTATTAGTTTATTGACAATTTGAATATGTTAATTTTATATTATTATTATACAGGCACATCTGTATGCTTATATAAGTGTGTGTCATGTAAACAGATTGAAATATTTGTAAATTAGAATGTTTTAGCATTTTTTTTCTTTTTTAATCAAAATCAGAATGATGTATTCATATTTATAGCATACTTAACAGACATTTAATTTGATTTTCTCAATATTGTTTCTAAGTAATAAATTTATATATTATTATTTAAAGTTATTCCAGTGAATTTATTTCATATTAAAATATTTTTAAAATATTTATTTATCTCTTGCTCACAGTAACAGTTCATAGAATGAATGATTTTATTATTACTTTTGTTTAATGTTGGGTGAATCTTATTCTTTGCTGACATCTCATGCTCTTATTCTCTGGATATTCTATATCTATTCAATATTCTATACTCTTTCATGCTCATTTTCTTTTACATTTAATTTTCGTTATTAAATATGGGTATGATGATAGTTTCCCATCTTGTCATATACGAGCTCTAATATGTTGTTTCTTATTACAAATAGCTATCCAATTATGGCATCATGTAACTCCTTGTATCCCCTTTTTGTTTTGTTCTGCTACAGTATATATATATATTGTAAGCTATAGAGAAAGACGGATGGTGGGGAGGGGGAGGAAAAAAGATGAATGAAAGAAAGGGAGAGAAAGATGAAGAAAAAAGATGAGAAATGGAGGGCGCTAATTGTAACCTTATAAAAGAAATGAAGAGATGGGGGAGGTAGGTGAAGATGAAGTAAAAATAAGATGAAAATAGGATGGAATGATAAGGAAGATGATGATGAAGAGAGAGAGAAATGATGGAATGAAGGTAAAGATAAGATGATGATTATAAACTAAATCTATTAGAGATGAGGAAGATAAACTAAGATGCTCATACTATTCTATTTTAAAAGAAGAAGATGGAAGATGGTTATACTATTAGAGACTCCTAATGACTTGGCTCAGTGGGGTTACAAGAAAATTAAGAAAGAATGATGATACAGAGATATACAATCGGACAGAGCAAATCCAACACTAAAGCAAATAACTATTGGGGGGTATGTTCACTAATTTAACATAAATAATATAAAAGACAATTTAAACCATTATTTAATAATTATTAGAATTAGTCTCTTCTCAGATAATACACTCTGAATAAAACAAATGATACTTTGTTGGAAGGACTATCTCACTAAATTATAACTAACAAGGCAACAAGAATAAACACTCTCAGGGGTTTTCAACCTAAATTCTTATGCAAGATAAAAGTTTAAGTTGCCTAATAAATGATTGCTTGGATAAATAAACAAGTGAGTGATATCTTGGCTGACCATAAGTATAGCATGATAAAAAAAAAATATTAATTTAAAAATTTGATGAGTTAATTTAAATTTAAAATAATAATAGCCTCTTACCCAAGACATTATTCAAGCAGAGAAAAGGACAAGGGTACTTTTTATGCCTTTCCACATACAGACAACCTACTAAGGACCTTGAATGCAGATGGATTTGAATTTTTTTAAAAAAAAATATACAAGATAATGTAAGATAATGTGCAGCTTAAAAATAAATAGTACATACTCTTCTGAAGCACTAATATTCTTCATTTCATTGCATAATCTTCAGTCTGAGAAGATATAATAATAACTTAAAAATCAACTTTTAAATGAGCATTCAATTAAGTATTTGTAATTATGTGATTATCTGTTACTGTGATTCAATCTGATAATCACAAAGATTAGCATGGCTTTACGTAATTTAAACCAGTATAAAATATATTTTATATACTTTATGAAATTTTTGTGAACCTTTGGAACTCAAGACAATAATATTTCATATAAAAATAAAACAAATAGAAATGAAACTTTTTAAAGAATAATAATTTGGTTTATTAATAACAATACAGAATAAAAAAATATTTACAAACAAAAATAAAAAAATTACTGGAATAACATTGCCAAGATAGTGCTGGTATTTTTTTTAAAAAATATTTTGACTCTCAAACTTTGTTTTGACTTACAAAATTATAACATTTTACCTCACTACTGAGTATTCCTCTTTAACTCTTTTTTTAAAACTGTTTATTTTAATAAACACACAAAATTAAATAAATAAATACAAGAGTAAGCAGAGGCTATTTGATATTAAACTCTAATCCCTTTAAATAATCAGAGATTCTAAATTTTTATACTTAATTACAATGGTCTCTGAGTTTAACAAACATAATTCTATTTTAATTGACACATTTAATAATACTTTGGTAAGATTTATCAACCAGAATAACACACTAATCGGTTTATATTTATTACCCTAAGCTAAGCAAATGCTAAGCTGCGACTAGCATATACAGCATATATTTTAAATTATCATTATTTACACTAACACTATTCATATTATAGCTAGTGATGCATTTAAATAAATCTAAGCTAACTTTAAATTAAATTAGATGTATGGGGCACTCATCAGAGGTCATTTATCCACATATTTCCAAAAAATTCTGTCCACATAAAATTATTAAACAAATGTTTTAAAACTGAAATTTTAAAAGACTTACAATTCCAGCAGCAAAAACTCTGGATGAACATATTAAACTACTAAGTATGTGTGAATTGCCACTTATAACCATATGTGTAATTTACATACTTAAAAAAATAAATATAAATTATTGTTGGTTGGTTTGTGGATGATAAAACTATCATAACAGTACAATTCAGACATTGATATACCTTTAAGCATTAAAAATAGCTAAATACAACCTGAAGAAGAAAAGTTCCTCAAACAAAAATATCTTGTCATTACATATCTAAAACAAATGCAACATCACCTACTGTGATGGAACTAGCATTAATACATCATGAGTGATAGGCCAAAATAAATACATATATGCTCTGCAGAGCTGAATAAGAATGTGGTGGCTTCCAAAAATACCTATCTTTGAGGCAAAAAATAGGATGCCTGGACCTTGTCTCAGTGCATCAGGAACAGGAAAGACATACCAGGAAAGTACGATCCTCTTCATGGGATCTAAATACTTCAAAATATGTGATCACAATCACCAGGAATACAAATATCTGATATAAAATAATCCTCAATGGAACAAGCACTATCACCTCATGGAAAAGCAATACAATAAGGATGGAGGACCTTCTCTACTCCATTAAGCATACTAATAATAATTAACAAAGCCTTGTCTATGAAGCTAACAAATACTAAACTAATAACAAGATATAAACATCACTTGAACTGACTAAGTAATCAATAAGAATTTTAAAATATAACGCATATAATCAATGTCAGAACCTACAATGCAAACTATGTCAACTGACTGTATAAGAACTACTTAAAAATTAAATGCATATAAAAATTTTAGGCAAAGGTACAATGCACACATAATAAAATATTTATATGAAAATATAGTGGCTAGTGGACATTTAAAATATCGCAAATTAAATGCGAGAAAATTAATTCTCAATGTCTATATAAAAATATTTGCGGTCATTATTAATGTAGCATTCATAAAACAAATGAATGGAAAACTCGCTGATAAACCTCTTTGGCTTATTTTAAATAAACTGAGTGGAATACCACACATATAAATAAGCTAAGAATGAGATATTAAAATCTCCAGGAATAAAAAATTATTAAATATAAGTTAACTTGTGAGACGTTTAACAAATATAATAATATAAAATTACCTGAGAATGGTAGAATTTCTACTCATTCACATAAACCCATTAAGACTAAAATTATAACATTAATTTAATTGGCATATTTATCTTAAATGGTATTACACATATTTTAAAAAAAAATATGTAACATAAATATTTTCTGGTTTCTTTTTTTTTTAAACCAATAAAAACGCAAAATAAAAAAAAATACAGTAACTTCAGTTCATAGCTTCAGCTTCCTACATACAGGTTTTTTTTCCTCTGTTCAAGACATGTATAAAATATTATCAATTATTATGACATCTTATTCATTAACTAACTAATTTCTTTTTTTATCATTATTTTTAAAAAAAAAAAAAACGATAATTGCAAATAAATGGTTGAGCTAAGATAAATTCTGGCACTTATTGGAGCCAGATGAAGCTTCACTTATGAACAATATATATATATATCATTAAAAAACCAGTCAACACTTAGATAATCCCAATATCAATAACAGTCAACAATTTTAAACTGTTTAAGATGACCTTTTAATTTTAAGAATTATTACACATATATTGAGATTATTTAAGTCATTTTGATTTTACATATAATGTGATGATTTTGTAATTAAATGCTCATTCAAACTTTAAGAAATATTATACATGCATAAAGGTAAAGGTAAATTATATCACTATAATAATATTGAGTGGTTTGTAATCAATGAAAGAAAAATAATAATAATGAATTAGGAAATATAAGCAATTACAAATACTAGGGTCAGATTACTCATTGTAGGAAACAGTCATTTGCAATTAAGTATGCTAATTCTCATCCAATTATAAAATATAGAAAGATAAGTATTAATAAACTAGATATGTATTTTGGATGATTATACATACTAACATCTAAATTACAAAAATATCAACATATTAGATGTTATTATCCAAATCCTAAGAATATGATAAATCAAAATGGACTTTTAACTTCTGCCAAATGTTTGTTTTTCTACAAGATTACAACACTTTACCTAATGGAAGATCTCCATTGTTATGCACTCTTATGATTATCCCTTTAATAATAAAAATCAATATTCCACATCTTTGGATGGCACTGAAATCAATTTCATAACACAAAATCTATATCTTCCATCAAAATCAGGCTGAAATTCAAATAAAATACTTTATTAGAAATTGTATCATTCATTGGTTACACATAACTGATACAACATAGATGTAATCTTATTAATAGTTGATTCTATAGTGTCATATCTATTAAACTGAAGAATATATTGATTAGTCATATTTTTTAAAAATTTTATTAAGCATACCTAAAAGATTTTATGAAGTGTTGATAGAGATTCTTCTACCATTTCTATACAATAAATAGGATATAATAACAGATCTATAGATAACTAATTTGTTTGCAGTAGTTATACCCTATGACAAAATACCATATTTAACTTGACTATTGTAGCAGCACCTTAAAATCTACATTGCACTTCAGCATCTAAGATTACATTTCTGTTCAGAAAAGTACTAAGACATTTAAATTGGCTTACATTCTTAAACTGATAATTGTAAAATCTAAAACTTTCTATTTTTTTCATCACTGTCTGATAAAGTATTTGAATCTTTGAACATTAAGTAATGTAATACACAAATACTTCTGTTTATACTTGAAATAATAATAAAACAACACAGTTGTTACTGACAGAGACAATAATATTTTATATAATATTAACAAATAAATAATACATAAATGCCTAGTGTTGTCAACCGAAATCTTTATCAAGGCAATAAACTGTATAGAAAACTAGATTGAAAAATGTCAAAATGGCTATTATATAGACCAGGATGAACTAATAGAAAAATCAGTGAATTTAGAATTTATCAAATAAGGAGTATTTTGATTATGCATGATTCTTTAATTACATGCTTTTTATCTCACATTTCATGCATTAATATCTCAAAAGAATGTGGCATTTTTTCCCTCACAATCTTTTAGTATAATGTCTGAAGTACAGGATAAAAAGTGTAAAGAATCATATGTAAGCAAAAATACTCTTTATGCTGTAAATGCTAAATTGACTAGTTTTCCTATAAGTTTAGCCTGGTCTAAAGAGTAGCCATTTTGATGTTTATTGATTAGTTTACTATACAGTGTATTGCCTTGATAAGGATGTAGATAAAAAATGGTAGGCATTTATGTATTATTTATTTGTTAATATTAAATAAAATAATATTGTTGTATAACAGTCATACTGTTTATTATTATGAACATTAATTACTAAACCAAACTTTTTAAATGTTGCAATCAAATTAGATATATTATATAGTTTGCTTTTTAGCCTGGCAGAAATATCATAACCATAAACCTACTATAAATATAACTAGATGCAAGAAGTTGAATTCTTTTTCTTTTTTCACTTGTAATAGATTCAAATTAAAAATTCACTATTAAGTCTGTATTGCATTTTGATTCCTGATTCATGAAGCCACTTACAAACAATTCCAAGAGACATTCATAAAAATCAATACATAACTGGAATTAGTATACATTCTAGTTTTAATAACACTTTTTAATTCAGTCATAGATTTCCCTAAGAATTTTCTTTTATTTTGTCATGTAAAACTGTATAATACAAGTAATATTAAACAACTATATAATAAGGTCACATTTTGAAATAGTAAAATTAGATTTTAATTATTAATTATTTCTCTTTTCTTAATTTTCATTAATGCATACTAATTTGTTTCTAAATAATTTGATTTTTTTTATTACACATAAAAACCATGAGTTTTGAAATATCTAGGAATTTTTGTGTGTGCATATTACAAGTATGTATGTCCATTGCTTATGTACCAAAACAACTTAAATAATTTAATCTGTAACTAAAAGTAATCAAATGTGAATTATAGTTATACAAATTAACACAAACAAAAGAAATACTTGTATTTTAAAAAAATAATGACATAATTTATTTAAGTATGACGATAACTATTCCTACTTCAAAATTTGAACAAATGTGATTTATTATATAGTGTACCAGTAAGAATTGTATGTTCATCTAACAAGAGCTAGCATCTAAGAAAAAGTACCTAGAGTTCAATCATATGCGAGATACATAGGTCAGGAATACTCATGAACTCTTACCTATTGCTCATTTCCCAAATCTATAACATTACGAACAACACTTCTGACAATAGCAAATGAAATTTCTAACAATTCCCGTCCCGGAGCGTCAGCAGAGAAACAAGAGATCTAAGGAGTAACTAAAGGATGATGCAATATAATAACAGATGTGCATGCATGAATGAATAAAATATCCAAAGAATAAATTATTAACTATGAGTTTATTGATAATAATATTAATAATGTGGTTAAATTGATATATAAGCAAATAGATATAAAAGATTAAATACGTCATGAATCTGTTTACACATAATGAATACTCTCTCTGGGTTTCACATAATATTTATTCATGCATTCCATACTGACCTTAGCAACATGACTTAAGGATTGATGGATATGCAAATACCAAATACATGTATTAATGAAAACAGTAATTAATCAAAACGATGCGGCTTAATATGCTAATAACAGATATCAGATTTGCTGGGCTTCTATTACTAACGCTATGATATTTTAAACAACAAATAATCTAACAAACTTCAATAATTATCAGTGGGTTTTATCACAATTATATTAACTGCAGATTAATTATATTTGACATTATAAAATGTATTCAACATTTATGATTTACATTTGAGCAGAAAAGTCACAGTTATATTTACATTCGGTCACCTGATTTGACCTTTTATAGGATTTATAAGAAGTAAGTTCTCAATGCATTTTAGGACTGTTTAATGAAAGGGCGGACATCTTAAATGTGCTTTAACACATGACATGGCTAGATAAATTTATATGATAAAATGAAAGCTTGGGATGGCTTAAGAAATCATAACATTATAACTTACAGACGAATTAGGGGTACGAGAAAATATAACTGGTAGCATGAGGACCAAATGATAATGTCAGGAA
The DNA here is from genome assembly GCA_028023455.1 of Epiperipatus broadwayi. Taxonomy (NCBI): domain Eukaryota; kingdom Metazoa; phylum Onychophora; class Udeonychophora; order Euonychophora; family Peripatidae; genus Epiperipatus; species Epiperipatus broadwayi. The sequence continues at coordinate 135,361 of JAQFVV010000267.1, forward strand.
GGATGAGAAGCTTCATCAACTTGATAACTAAAATATGTGAGCTCATCTGTGCTTGTGACAGATGGCATCCGAAGACGTGGTTGGCAGGATACTATGGTTTCGTGGATTCCAAATATTAACCCATATAGAGCCTACTACAACCCAAACACAACCTTTGGAGTTGGGGCCTACACACTCCACTGAGAAATGTGCTTTCAATATTCTGGTAACAAAGGAAAGTTTGACAAAGCAACATTGAGATTTATGAATGTTATCATCGATACACAACACTGAGACTTTCAGGTCTGTAGTAACACTGATTTATTAAGGCCTTAGAGAGTAATCAAGTCTAGCATAATAACATGATAAGATATAAGCAATCCCAAATGGCACATAATTTGCCTAAAAGATTATTTAGAATATTAATTATAAAAAGGAAAGATATGACTCCCTTCGCCAAACAAGTACCAATATGTTTGAGATAAAAATTATTTAATTAAATCATCGTTAGATGGCGGGCTAATCATATAATGAATGAATCGTTACAGGTAAGGTCACAAACTTTAACTTATTCAATACTAAATTTACTCAATACTATATCAATAGCATAAAATAATAGTAAATGATATCTTTTAAATGATAATGGATAGCATAACATGAAATGATAAAAATAATTTAGGAATATGTTTCAATCAGGCAAACTTTTATAGTTGAGTAAGAAAGCTTACGTTTACGATTTAAAAATTCCAAAATGGTGGAATAGCAAATGAGATAAGGTTGGTTCTCCAGATTGAATTATTAGCATATTAAAATAGGTATGATTAACATGAAATCAAATAAAAAAATGCCGTATTTAAAAATAATAAGACAGTAAGAGTGAAACCCAGCAATCGAGTTTAGAAAATCAAATAACAAAATTTAAAGATTAATGCTAAAAGAAAGTCATTGTTTAAACAGTTAATAATCGGCTTGGTATTACCGATTGAAAAAATAAGCAGATTACATTTTAATGAACAGAAAGACTACATAATGGAAGCGTTACAGAGATATAATTTAAACAAAACAACTTTACATAGTTGGAGACTGAAATTTACTGTTTAAGAATATAAAAAAATATTTAGATGAAGGTTTTAGAGTTCATATGGCGGCGGGGAATTACCTTTCTGTTTGACGAGTTGATGGCCGTATATGCACATGTGGATTTCATTTTGGTGAAATACAGTCAATTTGGCATATTTTTGGGAAAATAGTGGCTAACATCCTTTCCTAGTGTATTTGAGAGTTCATTTTGGCAGCATTCACATGGCGATGGCTTAAGCAAACATTAGCATGGATCTGATCTTGGAAAGATCGGGGAAGCAAATTTTCTTTTTACTCACTATTCATGTTTAAATTTCGAGTGATGTAGATTCGTTCTAGAACACCTTTTTAAAATCAAATGCAGAAGCTTGGTTGTATTTATACCCATTTCGACTGCCTCTGGTAATCCCCAGATGTCTGATAATGATCAACTGTGATACCTCTATTTTTAAAATATGAACGAGATATAAGTTCGAGAGAGCACCATTTTAGTCTATTTTGAGCTGAAAATAGACCGCAGGATAAATGTTAACTAACGTGAAGTTTTCAAAATAAATCTATGCCAACAAAAAAAATCTTTTTTAAATTAAATATAAGGCACATTTTTTGTTTGCTAATTTTCCGTTACACTCCCAAACTTCCTCTCAAATTAAATGACACACGAATAAAAATATATATGTAATCTGAACGCATTTAATAACATTATTATAATGTTTATCTGTTACACACACAAACATGCATGGTTATTTACCGTGATGAAAATATATATATTTTATAATTAAATTGATATTATTAAATGAGAATAAGGCTTAACTACAAAAGGTAAATAACCATGTGCATCTGTATACCTGCACTCCCTAGTGACTTATTACTATGCAATTGAGTTTGAACCCCTGTTTGAAGGTCTTCAAACATCACTAGACAGTGAAGCAAAATATGTGCAACAGATTTTACTGCTTCAATAGCACTCACAACATAAATCATTTTCAAAAATTTTATGTTAGTGGGTAGTTGCTAAGATGTTTATGAATAGATTGTGTTTTTGTATATTTATTTATTTCATTATTAATTAAAGCTAACAGTTTTTCATTAATGTGATGAAGATATAGTAAAACTTTTTTGGAGAATTTTAAATTGGTTACCAGTTATAAATTTTATTTTTTTATAGATTAAGAATTTAAGTAAGCAAATATTATTATTATTTACATGGACATAGTTTGTTGATTTTCATTGAATGGGAGATCCTCTGACAATTTTCTGAAGAATATCTAAAAAAATATTTTTTGTCTCATTGATTTTTTACACCATTCTCTGGCATGAGTTTGTTTATTAGAAAGACAATCAAACATAAATTTCATCAAATAACATATATTTTTATATATACAATTTATTATAATGGACTGTTTACTATTTGTTACTTTAAAATAACAGCACAACTTTATTTTTTAATCTTTCAAAATATTTAACAAATAATTATATCTTTATCATGTTTGTTTTTATTTCTTTTAAATAAAAACATAATCAAGTCTTAAAATGTATTCTTATTTTTTTAAATAAATGACCACAGTTTGAATAGAATTTGTAGAATAATTAAATTAATTTTTAGCATTTTTAAGTAATTGATTTGAAACATTTTTAAAATTAATAAAAATACTGAAAATATTTTTAAAATATTAAAAGTATATAGAAAAACAACAAAATAAAAAACATTTTTGAGCTTTTTCTAATATAAAAGTAAAAAACAATTGTCTCAACTCACATAAAACGTATTTTATATTTATTACAACAAATATTCAAAAAATGAAAATATTTGAAGCAAAATAATAATAATAATAATTATTATTATTAGTAGTAGTAGTAGTATTTGGAAAATAAATTAAAATTTAACTTTCTTTTTAATAAACATAATGCAAAATATTCCCACTCAAGTGAGAAGAGAATAGCTGCATTTAAAATTATATATGCCATCTTGGAATAAATACTTAACTATAAACTCATTATCAAAAATAAATCAAATAATCACTCAAAATTATGCCAGACAAATGACTGTTATGAAGTAGAGGTTACATGGAGAGTCAATTATATATAAACTATGTAGAACTTTAAATGAAGTAAAAAACAAATAATCACTTTTCTTTTTATCTATTCTTAATGTGTTGTTATTGTTGTTATTGTTGTTGATATATTATTATTACTACCATTACCACCACTACTAAATTTACACATTTGTTTACTCAGGTACATCACTTGACATATCATCTTAATATACATCTATATTATGTGCATAAATATTTTAGATCACTACATTCAATATGTAAGTTTTACAATTGTAAATTATTATCCAACATAAAATAACTAAATAATTTTCTAACACTATACATGTATTGCTAAAGATTTATATACGTATGAACTATATTGAATTAGCAGTATGAGCTTTATATATATGGTTATATTTTAATCTCTGGTACTATCCATTTTTAATTAAATAATTATGAATGGATAGCTGCACACACTAAATGTTTCCATCTAAATGTCCATTAAAAATATTATACTAAATATATAAATAATATTTAAAATTAAATAATATTCTATTACATATATAATATTCAAATATAAGTATATTGTTTATGCTGAATTTAATGTAAGTAGAAGGGACTTGAACTCAGAGTTTGAAGCTCCGTATAGTGATACTCTACATCTTATCCAACCAATAAATATGGCCACATACTTAAGAAAAAGAGAAATGATCATGAATATACATCAATATATATATATATTGGAGATCATTAATATTTTTCACATTATGTGGTCATGCATATCAGTTGTATAAGATGCAGTGCATAGCTGTAGGGAGGTTGGAATTCAGAGTTCAAGTCCCTTCAAATTATATATATATCTTGATTTAATTTTATGGAAAGAAGGTAATAAAATTAAAATAAAATGGTGTTGAAACTATTATCAATTAGAGAATTTATGCATCCAAATTCAAATGTTCCACTTACTTATAAATTAGCTGGTTTTAAAAATAAAAATGATGTTTTGTGTAAATTTCAGAGTGATAAAATGGCTATTGTTAAAAGATATGTTACTAATTTATTGGTGAGATATAGTAGAAAAAAATATTTTATATGCACTATATAGGTTTAGAAATAGTTGGATAAGATAAGAGATTATATGAAAAAGAAAAGGTGGGTAGCATTGCCTTATATAGATGTTAAACCACTAAACATCACACAATCACTTTTTCTTATGCTTGCTCATAATTGTTATTAAAACAGGCAAAACTCTCAGTACAGTAGTGCCACTCAGTGCAAGCCAGAGTAATCAATGGATGCCAGAAGGCCTGTGGATAAAATTCATATCTAGTGCCTACTCATCCAATATCCCAAGATTAGTTTCTCACTTGTGGCCTTCATCAGTGAGGAGCCTTGGATCTGAGAGCACTGCACCTAGATTTTAGGATCTAATGTAACTCTCCAGCAGCCACCTTTTATCTCTACTTAACTACAAAACTATGAGAATAAAATTGAAAGCACAATAATATTTTCAGTGTAAGCTTATTATCTTATATAGTCATGTAGGTCTGAACTCTGTTTAGCACCCCTACATTTTGATGTTTGGTTCTTTAATAACCTTAACCACCCCTATTCTATTAGGCAGGATTGGTGTTAAACCACTAAACATCACATGATTATCATTTTTATGCTTGCTCATAACTGTTATTAAAACAGGCAAAACCCTCTATAGTGTAGTGCCACTCAGTGCAAGACAAAGTAATCAATGGATACCAGAAGGTCTGTGAATAAAATCCCTAGTAGTGCCTACTCACCCAATATCTCCAGTCTAGTTTCTGGCTTATGGCCTTTATGAGCAAGCTTAAGAAATGATGATCATGTGATGTTTAGTGGTTTAACACCAATCCTGCCTAGTAGGATAGTGGTGGCTGTGGCTATTAAAAATGAGACACCAAATGATTGAGTTCAGATCTATATGACTACATAAGCTAATGAGCTTAGATTAAAAATATTATTGTGTTTTCAATTTTCTTCTCGTAGTATTGTAGTTAAGTAAAGATAAAAGGTGGCTACTGGAGGGTTGCATTAAATCCTAATATCTAGGTGCAGTGCTTTCAGATCCAAGGCTCCTCACTGACAAAGGCCACAAGACAGAAACTAGTCTGGGGATATTGTATGAGTAGGAATTAGATAGAGATTTTTTGCACACACTTTCTGGCATCCACTGATTGATTACTCTGGCTTGCACTGAGTGACACTATTGTATAAAAAGTTTTGCTTGTTTTAATAACAGTTATGAGCCAGCATAAGAAATAGTGATTGTGTGATATTTAATGGTTTAACACCAATCCTGCCTAATAGAATGGCAATGTCTATGGTTATTAAAATGTATGGGTACTGAACTAAGTTCAGACTTCAAACTGAGTTCAAACCTATATGATGACTATATAAGCTAAAAAACTTATGAAAATATTACTGTGTTTTCCAATTTTATTCTTATAGTTGTAGAAATAAAAGGTGGCTGCTGGAGGGTTGCATTTGATCCTAAGAACTAGGTGCAGTGCTCTCACATCCAAGGCTCCTCACTGATGAAGACTGCAAGCCAAAAACTAGTTTGGGAATATTGGATGAGTAGGCACTTGATAGAAATTTTATGCACAAGCCCTCTGGCATCCAGTAATTACTCTGACTTGCACTGAGTGGCACTATTGTATGGAGAGTTTTGCCTGTTTTAATAACAGTTATGAGCCAGCATTAGAAATGGTGATCATGCAAGGTTTAGTGGTTTAACACCATTCCTGCCTAATAGGATAGTGGTGACTATGCTTATTAAAGAACTGAAGATACCAAAATGTATGGATACTAAACTGAGTTCAGACCTATATGACTATATGTTAAAAATATTATTGTGTTTTCAATTTTATTCTCATAGTTTTGTAGTTAAGTAGAGATAAAAGGTGACTGCTGGAGGGTTGCATTAGATCCTAAGATCTAAGTGCAGAGCTATCAGATCCAAGGCTCATCACAAGCCAGAAACTAGTCTGGGGATATTGGATGAGTAGGCACTAGATAGGGATTTTATGCACAAGTCTTTTGGCATCCATTGATTATTCTGGCTTACACTGAGTGGCACTACTGTATGGAGAATTTTGCCTGTTTTAATAATGTTATATAAATTATCATTGGTATCTGCTGATTTTAATATTGCATTTAAAGTTTGGTGTGAATACTGGATGGTTAATTATTAATGGAAAAGATTGTATTGATAAAGTCATCAAATGTAATATATGTAAAAGTGGTTTGTTATTGTAGATATAGTTACATCGGGGAGACTAAATGTGCATTTAAAATAATATATGTAAAAGTGGTTTGTTATTGCAGATATAGTTACATCGGGGAGACTAAATGTGCATTTAAAAAGAGGAGTTAGGGAGCATGAATTATTATGTTACATTTTTCTGCAGATACATAATACATCTGTTTTTGCAGAACATGCAGTGATTTGTAGTGGAAATTTCTGCTTTGATAGTGTTTTTGTTTTGCATGTGGATAATGATTTGAAGAAAAGAAAATTAAGGAAGTCATATTTTATAAATAGTACAGATATTGTGTTGAATAAGCAGCATACTTCTGTTAGTATTCACAAAGTTGGCCATCTATATGGAAACGTTACTGTTGTGTGACTTTAATGAGATTTATTAACGTTGCATTGCTACTCAAGATGGTGTAAGAAGCCATAAGCTGGCTATAGGAAAGAAATTATTTTTTAATTTTGTAGAATTATTCTAGCGTATTTTGTTTAAGATATATATGTATCTCGAATCAGTCTGTTTGATTTTAAAGTGAAAAATATTAAAATGCATTGTCAGAGTATTATTTGTGTTTGAAATAATGTTTTGAGATAAAAGCAGTCTCATTTGACCTTTACGTGCTTTAGTACTACTATCATTAAGTTAAATATCTAATAAATAGTAACCGAAACAAAAAATCCATAAATAAACATTTTAGGGGTTTTAATATGCTCTTGTAAATATCAGCTCTTAAAAAAGTACATATATAGGCTAAGAGAACTGGATTTATTTTACTTGGAACGTGATTATAATCTCAGAACTAATATACATAATAAAACATATTCCGCTTTTTAAATTTATTTATGTGTCCTAATTACGGTTTAAGCAGTGATACATGCACACAATATAATATATAAAAGTGTCAAAAAAGCCAACATTTGTTATATATATTTTACAGCTAGGTAAATTCATAGAAAAAGCAATTACAATATATATGTAAAATAAAAGTAAAGTAACAAGGGCCTTAAATTAAATGAGTAGCTGATCTATATATACACACATACAAACAATCACATTCAAAATTGTTAATGTTTAATAGCACTTGCCATCAGTTTTTCAGTCATATAAATATTTAAATAACATCAGATAATTTCTGTAGATATAAATAATATTTTACATATAACACTAGGTATTGTATATATTCATTATTATTCATTTTTTTTATTATTTACTCAAATATTCATTATTTTAGTGTTAACCGGCATGAAATTGGATTGCTCAATTCCAAACTTTAGTTAATAGGAAAAAGTAATTAAAATATTTGAGATGAACAAGTATTCATTTCCTCAAGCAAATAATAGCTTCCAGCAAAAATATACACTAAATAGAAGTCATTGCTTTGAATGGACATAAGAACGTCTATGCATATAAAATACAGCCAGTAATTATGCTTTCCTTTAATAACGCTACGGTGAAAAGATAAGCTCTATGGGCAATTTTCTCTTTGAATCAACTGATGCGTGGCAGACTACCGAGTAATTATGTGCTTTTTTTAAAAACACAGGAGGCTATCCATTATTAAATCTTAAAATTGGTTAAATGTCTCATTTCTAGTTATAACATTGATACATTTCCCTCCAAATATTGGTTAAAAAGAAATAGACAGATAAAATAACATCTTTACAATACCACTAAATTATATTTGATTTATTAAGCTTACAAAAACTTTCTATTACATTTTATTTAAAGCAAAACTGAACATTAAAAGTAATAACTTTAATATTAGCAAGTTATTACATACCTGAGTAATAGCATTTATTGCATATATATATATTAACTTAAATAATTTCTGATATTTATTATTTTTATCTGTTTTCTATTAATAGAATGTTTATTATATACGTCAATTTTTACTGTGTCTCTACAACTATTTTCATAAAATTTATTACCTAGATTGATGACCAGTGTGACCCGGCGAAATGTTGATATATATATATTTGTAATATAATTAATTATACACGGATGTATCCGGATAACATTTCATTTATATCCATGTCCAAGAAAATCTTCACTTTAATATATATAAATTACACAATATATTATCCTTTATTATTAGATTTGCTTTGCAAATATTGCGTTTGCTTTCTAGCTCTTATAAGAATAGCCAATCTGATATCGATTATGATGATATGTCCTAGTTTATCCAGATATTAATAAAGCCTCGTTTCAAAGAGCTAATTATTTAAAATAATTAGCTGTTTGAAACGAGGCTTTATTAATTTTGTAAATTTGACATCGGATTATTTATTGCCAAGAATTTTAAAAATGAACTTCTTTTTATGATGTTATTATTAGTCATATTGAAGTTTTACTAATAACTGAATAGGATCGAATTTTTACCCTAATTAATCAATATGATTAACTTTAAAAGGATCAAGTGTTCAACACCTGTAAACTTATTTATATATTATATTACAATAGTAATGTAATGTGGTAAAGATTGTGGTATACTACTATTGTAACGTTTTACTTTAATTCATAGAAATATTCAAAATTAACCAAGAAGCTTTAAATTCCAACTAATAATAAATTTATATCTCATTGCCAATTATAGTGGAATGTTAATATAGATAAAGCTGTGAATAAGATATGAAAGTATGTTGTTTCTTTTCTTCCAGACTTGCACATAGTTTATAAATTGGCAAAACAATGCATTAACATTATTCATAAAACATGTACATTTAGAAAATACTAGCTTTTATACTTAATGCTATGTTATGATAAAAATATTGGAGAAAAAATATTATGCTAATGGCTTTGAGAAGTTAAAGATAAATATGAAGTAAAAATTTAGAAACAGATAGATATAAACACCTTAAAAATTGTGACAATTACATTTGAGTTACCCTTTCTATATGTCTATATGTCCACTGTTTTGAAGTTTTAACAATGAAAAAAATCCATTCTTGTTTATGATTCACAAACATTTCCCAAGAAAACTCCTTGACAACTGAGTCAATGGAAATTTACATTTGTAAAATAAAATTTTGTTAATATTGATTTAACTCTTACTTAATTAATTAAATTAATTAAAATATAATCTTCAATAACTTCTCTTCCTCTTTCCTTCTTTATTTTTGCTTTTCTAATATATAACATATAATAACCACATTCCACTCTTTTGACACTTTGAAGCAAAATATATTTATTTATTAATATTACAGTTTCGACTGTTCCTAGCAGTCTTCGTCAGATCTACAAAAATTTAAACATTATATTAATACAACCATATTTCATACATATATCTATTAAATTTTTGCAATTTTACCAACTTAATTATTAACATAACTTTATTCACAAAACTTACTATTATATTACATTGAATTTATAAAATTATGGCAAAAAAAAGGTGAATAAATATCAATATAATAATAACTAAGAATAGAAATAAAGGGTAAAGTAGATTTTAAAGTTATATAATAGTATGTTTTATGAATAAAGTTATGTTAATAATTAAGTTGGTAAAATTGTAAAAATTTAATAGATATATGTATGAAATATGATTGTATTAATATAATGTTTAAATTTTTGTAGATCTGATGAAGACTGCTAGGAACAGTTGAAACTGTAATATTAATAAATAAATATATTTTGCTTCAAATTGTCAAAAGAGTGGAATGTGGTTATTATATGTTATAAATTAATTAAAATTAAAAAATATATATCTGACAAAAACATTACATTTGTAGAATAAAATTTTGTTAATATTGATTTAACTCATACTTAATTAATTTCATTAATTAAATAGTCAATAGATGATAATATGATATTTAAATTTAGAATTCATTTGTAAGAGAGTGTATTTTTTATTTTTATATCTTATTATTAGATTATACTTTTTGTCAGATTTTTTAAAATCATTTTTTAAAATATTAAATTTTCTTAAAATAATTCTTTTATGTAAATATAGCTGACAAACAGTAGAAAAATAATAAATTTAATCCATCTCTCACATTCTTGGAAAATATCAGAGATCTTAAGAATCTACACTTGTTGTAAAACAATTGGAAATTGCAGAAATATTGTCATTTTATAAAAGTATTTGAGGCTCAGATAAATCATAACAATCAAAAAGAACTCAAATGCCTTTATGAAATGACAATATTACTGCAATTTCTAATTATTTTATAACAAATGTTGATTTGTAAGATCTCTGATATTTTCCAAGAATGGAAAATTAACCAAGAGGTGGAATACTTTGTTATTTTCTATCTTTTAATTGGCTATTTACATAAAAGTATTATTTAAAAAAATTTTTTTACATATTATTTTTTAAGTAATCAAAATTATCCAAGTATCATTACTGCTCTGCTAAAAATAGTTAAATATTTATTGACTAGACAATATTGGGTAATGAAATGATTTAATTATGGGACAGTTATTCACAAATGTTTAAAAAATTTGAGAATTTTCACTACTTAAAGCATTCTCTGCATGTTTTAAATTTGAACCCTGAATTAAAAATATTGTAATTAGAATTATTCACCAGCATAATATAATGTATTTATAACAACATATGATTACCTATTAATAGATTGTGATTTCATTTTATAATGACTTGATTATTTTGGTGCAATTGGTTGTAAAAATATTTCCAAAAATTAAAAATTATTACAATTAAATGAAATTTTCTTTTGTGGCTTGTTGCTGCTTTGCAAACAAGCACTCATATCTTTAGACTGGTTCCATGTAAATCACATACCGTTCTATTAATAATATTGACTTCTTTTAATCCAGCAGAAATTTTTCTTATAACACCTAGTTTTACTTAAATCAGTTTGTTTGCTGAATTAAAAATATGTGACACTGATGAGTGTTTAAGCTGCCATATTGACAATTTTAGTCACTAATCACAAATCATTTTATTTTATAAGTGATTTTAGTTGGTTAATTAGGATTTGTAAAGCTGTTGATGAATGTATGATAATACTGATATCATCAATATAAATGCCAATTTTTGTGAGCTTGATTATTATTATATCAAAATTATATGTTAAAATATTTTCTAACTCATTGTGTATAAAAAAAAAGTAAAATTAAGAAATCTTGAAAAGATGCAATTTTTATGATTATAGGTTATATATGCGGGAATCGAACTCAGACTTTCACATGACCCACTACTCCTAGTGCCATCTCATATTGCTGACCCCCCTGATAACACATGTTGAAAAGATGAATTTTTTTTGTGTTATCAGGTGGGTCGGCATATGAGATGGCAGTGGGAGTAGTGGGTCATGTGAAAGTCTGAGTTTGAATCCCGCATATATTAGATACATAAATGCAGTTTAAGCCTGTACATATATTATGATTATAGGTTGTAACATGATTGATGTTCTTTTTTTATTTCTATTAATATACTATTTAAATAGTTACTTAAAATTATTATTGGAAAATAAAATAGGTAAATTTAATTGTTTAACTGATATTGGTATTGGTGAAGATGTAAATGAATTAATTGATTGTTATTGATATTATTTTTATTTTTTGTTAAAATAATGAAGGTTGAAGACATTTTTGAATGTTCAAAGAATGTCAGAGATTTTTTTATGTTTTCTACAAAGATGGGTGAATGAAAACTTAGAGAAAAAATTTGAACTATTGTTTATTATCAATAAAAGAACCAATTTGTTATTAATCCTAATGAAGAGAACATTAACAGATTTTAATTATTTATAATAAATAATTTTAATAAGAAGGGAATTACACCCTAGATACTTTGTCTTCCCTTTTAAAAGTATCTATCTTGTGATTTGGGTTGAGACTATCCTTTGTACTCATGAAAACATCATTAAAGTATTAAAACAATACTACAGTGCATGTGATATAGTATAATTCAATTCTGATTAAAATCACATACAAATATTGCACTATTAAATTAAATAGAGAGTTATAATAATTAAGTAAAAGATTGTTAAAAGTAGATATATTTAAAATTTGCTATGATAAATAAATGTAGCAATAAACAGTTTTGATATTGCATTTATAGTCATTTTTCTAAGTTATATACAAAAATGTGTTGATGTAATAATTTCTAATGTTTTTTTTATACAAAACAATATTATTGTCAATATAAACTTCGATCATTCTAGTGGATTAATTTACTTTTTTTCTAATGAATTTCATTTTCCTATCTTTATATCAGAGTTTTTCATCAATTCTATCTAATTTTTTCAAAGTTAATTATCTGCATTTCTGCATTATGGAATATTATTACCTACAATTTTAAGGTAACTGTGCTAAAGCCAAGTCTGATATTAAATCAATCTTTTTAGAGCATAAAATCTGAGCATGACCATCCCTTTAATCCAACAAATGTTACGTCTGCATGTTTTGAATGAAATAACATGACAAGAAGCACAAGTTTAAAGAAGCATGACATATTTCTAACACTGCCAATTTATTAATAAAAAAAATCTTGCATTCCTCTCTCAAAATCATGGTCTATTATATAGACCATGTTTATGAGAGGGAAATGCAAGATTTTAAATCAGCTCATTTACATGTAAACCTTATTTAAATACTACTTCAGACTCTTGAGGATAAATAAGACCACCTTCAGTATATTACTTATTCTATAAATAGGACACAAATAGCCAAGAGCATGCATACCATTATAGGATATTATAAATAATAATCTTTTCTTTTAAACAAAGAAAACATGTTTTATATTGAAATATATAATAAAGGAAAATATAACAACTTTTAATTAAATAACTAAAGGGCAAATTCTTCCAACAGATCTTCAGGAAACTATACTGAAAAAGATATTATTCACCAAGACTGCTTGTTGTATTCTCTGATTAATAATAATTAAATATCCATTTTCTTAGAAACATTGAATAATTATGTGAGGCGACTGTAAGTCATAACTTGAAAACAAATTATATATATATATACACATAATATGTACATAAATATTATAATGCACATAGTATATTTCTTACTATATTTATAAGTGATAACTTGGAATTTGAATCTGATTAGGTGAACCTTGAAATTTTTCAATTTATAAGTTAAATTACTATCAAACTGTTGGTAGTAAATGAATATGTCGCTAATTTTTTAAAATAAAAATCAAACAATAAAAATCTTAAACTACTAACAGTCAGTAATAATTTATCCACTATTTTTTATGTAGTGCTATTGTAAAGATTATTCGTATTATATTTATTTAAATAGAATATATTTTATCAACCTTATTATTAACTCTAAATTAAAAATAAAATATATTTTTTTTAAAAATGAAGTTATAAATGAACTTGATTTTGAGCCCTTTTTTCAACTGTGACAAATTACTATATATTACCATCACTGGTAAATACTCATCACAATGATATACATAAGTGTTTGAATTTTATATTTAAATAAAACTGAAGTTACATTCTTTTCACAGTTTAATTTGTTGGCTCTAATAGTTTTTGTTCTGAAGACTTTTTTGATTTCAATCTAATATGAAATAATTTTTTACGATTTATTTTTTATGTAGCTGCATATTGATTGATTTATTGATTTATAATTGCTCACATTTTTTATCCTAATTTATTTTATAAACACATATAGAAATACATGCACATGCATATACACATTATATTTAAAATTTTCATGGTTACATGATAAAAATAAAGTCTTTTATAGGTTAAGCTGAGTATTATTTTGTTTAATATTTCTGATGTTCAGACAAAATATCATTCATCCTAGTCAAGATTAAAATCTGTTATGAAGATCTTAAGTAATAGCAAGTTTGTTCCTGAAGTAAAGAACAACCATCTATCTATCTATCTATCTATCTATCTATCTATCTATCTATCTATCTATCTATCTATCTATCTATCTATCTATCTATCTATCTATCTATCTATCTATCTGTCTGTCTGTCTGTCTGTCTGTCTGTCTGTCTGTCTGTCTGTCTGTCTGTCTGTCTGTCTGTCTGTCTATCTATCTATCTATCTATCTATCTATCTATCTATCTATCTATCTATCTATCTATCTATCTATCTATCTATCTATCTTTCTATCTATCTATCTATCTATCTATCTATCTTTCTATCTCTCTCTCTCTATATATATATATATATTATGGTTGATGATTTAGAATAGGTGGATTAACAAATTTTTATTTGCTTAAGTTTTAACAATTATTTGATTCCAAAGTTGATTTTAGCAAAGATAAAATAAGTGGTCTTCAAAGGCTGGAATACATTGTGTTTGATCAGATTTATTTAAACCACGTGGTCTTTTTTAATATTTCAACAGACTTTCACATGGTTCTCAAATCATTCTTTAGCAAATTTGCAAGGATTTTAGCACTATTAAAATCAGGTGTGTGAACAATTTCTGAAAAATGCAAAGTAAAAGCTGTTGTTTTTAATATGCAATTGATGATATATATATATATTGTACCTAACTAAAGTTTCCCTTAATTCCAAAAGGAGCCAAAGGTTATCTTAGCTTAACCTTTTGGTTTGAACTTGTCTGATTTTTAAAAAAATAATATATAAGTTTTTATTAAAAAATAAGAATATTTGTTATTAGTTTTGTGGTTTAGCATTCAGTTATAAAAATTATTTAGATTAAATATTCATTAACATTCTATTGTTGTAGTTTTAAAAATAACTTTTAAACAATTAACTTGCATTCTGTGTAAGAATGTGCATGCATTGACATGGAAACATAAAAAAAAGTAATTTAATTCCAATATTGTTTAAAATAAATAAATAAAACAAATGTGTGGATAAAATTATTTCAATGAAATATTTATAGGTTTAATAAAGAGTATAACTTTAAATTTTATATTTATTACTATGGGTTGGATAAAATATCATTAAAAAAAGTTATTGCACAATATTTGTTAATAATAAAATTTTGACTTTCCAGCTGAAGGTCACGTGGTAAGGGAAAATTATATTGATTACGTCAGTAGATTGATTTCACAGCTGATTTGTTGGAATATTAAAATTTAGTAAAAAATAGTTTTTATTGGTTTTTTAAATAAATTGTAAGTGGATGAAAAATTGTGAGATAAAATGGAGATCTAAGGGGTCATTCAGTGCTGATCTGTTTTAATTCTACCTGTGGCTGGATCTTAATATTAATTTAATAAAAAGTAATTTTTAAAACTTTATATTTTCTAAAAAAATAAAAGTATGTTTTTAAAACCATTATTTTAAATCGTCCAGTAATGGTTGAAGGCTAAAGGAAAAGTAATCCGTTTTTCTGACAGTTTTTTCATTACAATTGAGACATTAAAATTTACGGTAAAATGTTTGAAGAAAAAAATACAGGTCTCATATTTCATTTACTTTTGATCTATTCATTTTTCTTTATTTAAAAGTAAAACTTAAATTATTAAGTATTGTTATGGCTAAAGACTTTATTGCATTAAACTATAGTATACCTCCTATTAAATTAAAAATACACATGAAGAAGAAATTAAAAAAAAAGACATTCCAACATTTTAAAATATTAAAATGGAAATGTGTTAGCATCTTTATAAATTAGAAGTGACATTAAATTTAATACTTTATTACTTAATAGATGATATATATACATTTAAATATGCTCTTAACAGAATAATGTTTCTGTGGACAGTATGTATTTTAAAATATTAATTTTCGTTTATGCCAATAGTATGAAAAGAATTTGTTTGAAAGTAAAACTTTAAAAGAATTTTAAAAATATTATTAATGAACTTGTCTCTATCAAATGCATAATGTTTGGTTATAATTGCCAGTACTTATAAGTAACTTTATAACCATTGATCTTAGCACATAAACCAAGGAGTGTTCTTAATTATAAACAAAGTCTACTTTTATATTTTAAAAATAAATAAAAGGAAATTTGTTTAAAAAAATACATTTTTAAATATTAAGAAACATTTTTTAAAAAAAGAGCTCTATTTTTAAAAAAAAATGCATTTATCTAAAGAAGAACAGTGAAAGTTAACTAAAAATATATATTATAATTATTCCACATTTGAACCTAGGATTATAAATATAAAAACATGTACTCAGCTGAAGAATTTATTTTTTTCAATGCCGGCTTATTATACTTATACTTATTATACTTATGCTACTCAGCTGAATAATTTATTTTCCAGTGCCAACTTATGTTTATGCTTACAATGTTTTATTATTCTAATATTTAAAATTATCTTTAAAGATAAAAGAAAGTGGAAGTGTTTATATAGAGAGCTACTGAACATTTTCATTTGGAAATGATTGCCATGTATATAAATGTATTAGTTTAAGCTTCGAATTTAAATCGATATCTTAACCTGGATAAATTGTCTACACATTATGAAATGGAAAAATCATCACGGAGATGAAATATGAACTTGAATTAATGTATTATTATTATTTTTTTGTATGGTCTGCTTTATTGGTTTTAAAAAAAAAAAAAAAAACGTAAAAATATTTATGCTATTAAATTTTTATATAACATTTTTTTTTGCATAAATATACAGGTAAACTAGGGTTATAATTTTAGAACAAAATAGGTTTATTTGAATGAGCAAATGTTTTTTGCCATTTTTAAGTAGATTTAGTTTATTTATCAAGCATTACACTAGCTAGTTTCTATTTAATAATTTTATTATAGAGATTTAAATATCACAGTCTTATTTCCATATAAATGGGATGTTTTACTCAATTTTTATTTTAAATTTAATATCCATTCATTTGTTTTATGAATGTTATATTAATAATAATTACAAATATTTTATATTGATCGAGAAGTAAATATTTTTGCATTTAATTTACAATTTTAAAAGTCCACTAGTTACTATATTTTTAGCATTTAATATTTTGTTATGTGTACATTGTGCTTTGCCTAGAATTTTATATGCATTTAAGTTTAAAGTATTTTCTACAGTAGTCAGTTGACACATAGTTTGTTTTGTTGGTTCGAACATTGGATATACATTTTGTATTTTATAAATTTCTTGGAAATAACTTAGTAGTTTAAGTGAAGTATATATCTTGCTATTAGTTAGAATTTGTTAGCCTCAAGAGTTAGGCTTAGTTTATAATTTTGAATATGCCTTATGGAGTCGAGGAAATCCTCCATCCTTATTGTATTGTATTTCCATGATTTGATAGTGCTTGTCCCCAAAAAGAGGGTATTGTATTGTATTTTTCAGTGATGATGCTCACATTTATAAGCATTGGAAATCCCATGAGAGGATTGTGCTTTTCTGGTGGGTGTTCCTGTTCCCAGATGTACTGAAGATGAATTCCAGACATCGTCATTTTGCCTCGAAGTTAGGTATTTTTGAAAGTCACCATATTCTTTTCCAGCTCTGAGGAGCCTAGTATCTTTATATTTTTGCCTATCATTCATGATGACTTAATGCTAATTCCACCACAGTAGGTGATGTTGCATTTGTTTTAGATTTGTGATGACAAGATATGCTTGTTTGAGGAAATGTATTTTTTCAGGTAGTTGTAGCTAATTTGTGGCTCATAGATTATCAATGTTTGAATTGTGTTGCTATGATAGTTTTATCAAGCACAAGCTAACCAAGAATAAGTTATATTTATTTTAAAGTATATTAAATATGCATATGGTATAAGTGGCAATTCACACATAATAATTTAATATTTTCACCCAGAATTTCACCGCTGGATTTGTAAGTCTGTTATATCATTATCTTTAAAGCATTGAGGGAATAATTTTATGTGGACTAGATTTATTTAAGAAAAAGTATAACTGATCTCTGATGAATGATTGTCTCATACACTTAATTTAATTTAATTTTAATATTAGCTTAATCTGATTTAAACCTATATCTAGCTGTGATATTAGTTATATCCGTGAAACTAGTGATGATGTTTTAAAAAAGTATTGTTGAATATGCTTACTCCAATTTAGCGTTTGTTAAGTTGAGGAGTATAAAATTAAGCTTAGGGTTTTCAATATAAACATAGTTCTGTGTGTTATTCTGATTAGTAGATGACACAATAATGTTATTAATTAGTCCAAATAATTATATAAAATCTTAGTGCAATATTGGCACTGTTTGTATTCCACTATATTTATAAACATTTCTTCTCATTATTAATAAATCAAATTATTATGATTTCAAAAGTTTTGTTTGTTTGTTTTACTTTTATATGAAAATATATTATTGTCTTGGGTTCCAAGTTCACAAAATCTTAAATTTTTAAATTTAATGAATCTTCAATTCAGTCATTCACAAGTATATTCTAAGTTAATTAAATATAGTTGATATTGTCTTGAAAATTAACAAGCAATGTTAAAGTAAATGATTCTCATGTTGAATCACAATTGCATTATAGCAGATACATAATTAAATACTTAGTTAAAAGTTTTATTTTTTTTTAAATTATCAGTATATCTTTTCAGACTAAAGATTATGCAATATCAGATTAACAATATTAGTACTTCAGAAGAATATTTTAATTAATATTATTTTAAAAGCTGCACATTATCTTATATTCAGGGCACATCATCGATCATCATCTTAAATCTTATATATTTAAAGAATTCTAATCCATTTGCATTTGAGGTCTTTAGTGGTTGTCTGTGAGCATGGAAAGGCATTAAAAGTACCCTTGCTCTTTTCTTTGCTCAAGTAATATCTTAGATAATAGGCCATTATTAGTTAAATTTAAATTGATTCATTAAATATTGTGAATTAATATTTGTTTTGTTTATTATTTTAAGATTGAACATATTATAATTATTTTATGGTCAGATAAGATGTCACTTATTTATTTATTAATCACAGTAATTCTTTGTTAGGCAACTTAACTTAAACTTTAATTTTGCACAAGAGTTTTAGTTTTAGAATCCCTGAGGTTATTTACTCTTGTTGTTTTAGTAAATATAATTCTGTAAGATAATCTTATAAAGTAAAGCATTATAGGACTTATTCAGAGAGTGTATGACCTATTGGTAAGACTAATATGGTAAGCATTGAGTAATGATTTAATCTTTTTGGATGGTTTATTAAAAGATCAATATGCCATAGTAGTTATAGTTCATCAGTATTCCATGGATTTGATCTTTACTTGATTATACATCTCTGGATCATCATCTTTTCTTTAAATTTATTGTAACCCCACTGAGCTGAGTCATTTAGTCTCTCATTATAATTTTATTCCATTTCTTTTCATGTCATTTCTCATATCTTTCTATCATCTCATTTCATTTCTCTCTCCTTTATTCCATCTTTTTCTTCTATATCTCTTTTATATCTTTCCATCATCTCATTTCTTTTCTCTCTCTATTACATATACTATTTCTATTATTTTTCCCATTTATTCTCCCTCTCAATTCTTTTCTTGTCCATCATTTATTTTTTACCATTATCATTACCTCTATTTCATTATTATTATTGATTCTTATCTCTTTCTTTCTTTTCCCTCTCTCTCATTTCTTTATTAGCATTAACTCTTTCTTTATCTCTTATTCTATCAGGTTACAATTGGCCTCTCTCATTTCATTTTCATCATTTATCTTTATCATTATCTCTCCTTTATTCCATTTTCTTCCTATCTTTGCCTCTCTCTATTTCATAAGGTTACAATATATATTGTGCTGTTTAATTCTGATTCTAATTTATCTATTGGATTGACCTATATAGTACCTTGTGCATTATAGACATAAAATTTTATAGACACTTTCATATAAAAATCTAAATGCTTTGATTCCTAGAAAATTTGATAATTCTATATCAGTATCTGTTTATAGAAAATCCAGCCATACAAATACATCTTAATTTTAATTCTCATCATCATCCTGCTCATATAATTTCTGCAGCAAAAAAATCTTTTGATGAGAGAATATAGTTTGTCTGCTAAAGATCATCTTGCCAAGAAACAGCACTAATTAAAAATATTTTATGTTTAATGGTTACAATAAAAACATCATGTATAAAGCTTAACATAGAATTGATAATAAAAAGAAAAAAGTTGATGAAATTGACAACTCATATTAAAGGAATACTGATGAGATTAGTAAAAGTCTATCTAAATTCAATATTAAGATTAGTTTTCCCCTTCTGTAAACTTAAAACTACTTTGGAATCCATGTTCACAGTGCTCAAGAATCTATATAGGTCACTCCAGTAGACAAACTAGCATCAGAATTAAAGAGCATAAAATGTCTTCAATGAAAAAGTAAATATATCAAGTTTTACTTCATATTTAGCCTTCAGTAATGTAAATATACTTGCTAATTTGAGAAACTATGATTTGGGAATTATGGGAGAGTTTATTGAAATATTGAAAAGACTGGGTGATTTAAATAAACATATGAATAACAATGTATTCCACCCTTGATGAGACCATTTATTTTATCTCTTTCTTCTAAAATCAACTTGGAATTAAATAATTGTAAAATTCACAAAAATAACAACTTTGTTAATGCGCCTATTCTGAATAATCAATCATCAAATATATATAAGAATAAATGTTTTTTTTTACTTCCTGCTCAACTTTGTTAGTTCTTCCTTAAAACCTTAACAATGTCAAGCATTGGTGGCTGAATGGTTAGCACAGCTGCCTTACAAGCAGTTGTCCCAGGGTTCACTTCCCAGCTGACACTTTGATACATTAAAAAAAACCTTAACAATGATGAATATAATGAATAATATTTCATGGAAATATCTGGGAATTTAAACAAAATGATACCTGGTTTAAACCACAAAAGACTTTATATATATTGTAACTTATTAGAAAATGATCAGGGGGGGTGATGTTGAAAGAAAGACATTGAAGATGATGAGATGGAATGAACTAAAAAAAGAGAGAACTCAGAGATGAAGGATGATGATGATGAAGAGGGTGATATGAAAAGAGAGATGAGAATGTAAGGAAGATAAGATGATATGAAAGATGATGAAAAAAGGTGAGAATGAAGAGATGATGATGAAAAATGAAGAAATAAAGATGAAAATGGAAGATGATATGAAATGAAGATGAGAAAAATGAGATGGAAAGAAAGAATGAAAGAAAATGAAGATGAGAATGGAAAAAACAAGGATAATAATGTATATGAGATGACATGGGAATGGAAGATGAAATGAACTATTCTATGTGTTCTACTATTTTAATATATTAGAGTCTTAATGACTTAATTCAGTGGGGTTACAATAAAATCAAAGATGAATGATGTTACAGATATATACAATCAGACAGAGACAAAAATCTAACACCAATGCAAACAACTATTGTGGCATATTCAATAATCTAACATAAATAATATACGGTACATTTTATATCATTATTTAATAGTTATTAGAGTCAGCTTCCTATCAGATCATATACTCTGAATAAACCAAATGACATTTTGTTGAAAGACTATCTCACTAAACCAAATTAACAATGACAACAAGAGTAAACAATCTCAGGGGTTTTAACTAAACCCTTGTGAAAAATAAAAGTTTAATGTTGCCTAATAAATGATTGCTTGGATGAATAAAAAAATGAGTGATATCTTGGCTGACCATATGATGCAAGCACTACACTTGTAATGACTGCCTCCCCAAGATAAGATAACTATCTTTCTTTAAATCATAGCATAAAAAATATATTAATTTAAAGATTTGATTAATTAATCTAAATTTAAACTAATTATGACCTATTAGCCAGGACATCACTTGAACTGGGAAAAGGACAAGGATGATTTTTATGTCTTTCCACCTACTCACAGACAATCTTCTTATGATATTTAATACAGATGGATTTCAGTTTTAAAAATATACAAGATCATGTGCAGTTTGAAACATAGTAAATGATCTTCTGAATCACTAATACTCTTCATCTTATATTATATAATCCTCAGTCTGAAAAGATAAGAATAACTTAAAATCAATCTTAAAATAAACATTATATTAAGTATCTGTGAATATGTGATTATCTGTTAATATGATTCAGTCTGGGAATCACAATGATAAGCATGGTGTAATATAATTTAACCCAGTATAAAATACTCTGTATACTTTGTGAACTTTTGGAACTCAAGACAATAGCATATAAAAGAATACAAACAGAAACTGAACTTTTTAAATAATAGCAAATTTGATTTATTAATAATATCACATAATAAATATTTACAAAATTAAAGGAAACATTGCCAAGATAGCACTGTTATCTTTAAATATTTTGACTAACAATATTTCTTTGACTTACATTAAGTTGCAAAATTTTAGTCAAATAAAGTAACTGAATATACCCCATTGACTCTTTTCCAACTGTTTATTTTAATAAAAATAATAATTACAAGAGTGAAAGAGGCTAATTTAATATTTAAATCTATCAAAATAAATTCCTTAAAATATTAAGGATTCTAAAATCTCTTTATTTTCATTATAGTAGCATAAGCTTAACAAACAACTTTATTTTTACTGATACATTTTATAATACTGTGGTAAGATTTACTAACCAGAATAATAAACTAATCTGTTCATATGTAATACAATAAGCTAAGCAAAAGCTGTGTTAGAACTAGCATATACAGCATAAATTTTAAAATTATAATTAGTTACATTTTCATTATTTAGGATTATAGCTAATAAAGTACTTAAGTAAATTTAAATTAAATTTAAATTAAATTAAATTAAATGCATTGACCAGTCATCAGAGGTCATTTATACACACATTTCAAGAAATTCTTGTCCACAAAAAATTATTACACCAATTGTTTTAAAATTGAAAATTGAAGAACTTACATTTACCTTGGTGAAAATTCTGGATGAACATATAGCAACTTATAGCCATATGCATAAATCTACATATTTAAAAATAAATACTAATTATTGTTGATTGGTTTGTGGATGATAAAACTATCATAACAGCACAATTCAGACATTGATATACCTTTAAGCATTAAAAATAGCTAAACACAACCTGAAGAAACAGAGTTTCTCAAAGAAACATATCTTGTCATAACATATCTGAAACACATGCAACCTGACCTACTGTGGTGT
The DNA here is from genome assembly GCA_028023455.1 of Epiperipatus broadwayi. Classification (NCBI taxonomy): domain Eukaryota; kingdom Metazoa; phylum Onychophora; class Udeonychophora; order Euonychophora; family Peripatidae; genus Epiperipatus; species Epiperipatus broadwayi. Next base: position 158,736 of record JAQFVV010000267.1, read on the forward strand.
AAAATAGCATTAATACATCATGAGTAATAATCCAAAAATACATATACACTCCACAGAGCTGAACAACTTAATAAAACTGTGGTGGCTTCCAAAATACCTATCTTTGAGGCAGAAAAGAGGATGACTGCACCTTGTCACAGTGCATCAGAAACAGGAAAGACATACCAGGAAATATAGGATCCTCTCCAGGGATCTAAATACCTTCAAAATATCTGATTACAATCACTGAAAATACAATTACCTAATATATGATAATCATCACTGGGAATGAACACTATCACCTCATGGAAAAGCAATAAAATAAGAATGTAGGACTTTGTCTACTCCATCAAGTGTACTAGTAATAATCAATAAGATCTTGCTCTATGAGGCTAACAAATACTAAACTAACAACAAGATACCAACATTACTTTAACTGACTAAAGTCATCTTTAAGAATTTTTAAATTACTATTCGTATTAATCAATGTCAGAACCAACAATGCAAATTATGGCAAATGACTATTAAAAGAACTACTTAAGAATATTAAATGCATATAAAATTCTAGGCAGAAGTACAATACACACATAATAAAATATTAAATATTAAACTATAGTGGCTAGTGGACATTAATAAGATGGTGAATCAAATGTGAGAAAATTAATTCTCAGTGTGTATAAAAAATATTAATGGTTATTATTAATATAGCATTTATAAAAAAAAAATGGAATGGAAAACCCTCTGATAACCTCTTGGGTTGTTTTACATATAATTGAGTGAAGTACCATACATTCAAATTATCTAACAGTAATGATATGAAAATCTCCATGGGATAAGAATGACTAAAATATATGTTGACTTATTAAATACTTATCAAATGTAATAATAATAATATTACCAGAGAATGGTAGGTTGCCTACACATTCTAATAAACCCATTAACACTAAAATTATATGAATTAAATTACCTGGCATATTTTATACCAAACAGTATTACACACATTTATAAAGAAAATATAACATAAAATATTTTTCTGTTCTTTTTTTAAAAAAAACCCCAATAAAACAAACAAAATAATAAAATAAAAATTAGTTCATAATTTCAGCTTTCTTTGTACACATGTATACTATTTATCTGATGGGCCAGTATTCTGTGTGAAGCTTCTGGTTGAAATATTTAACTTAAACATAGCATAGATTTCCAAAAAAAGTATATACAATAGTTCCTTAAAATTAATTCGTTTTTCATTCAAATGTGTTATAATTTAAATAAGCAATATGTAACAAAACATAATAATAATTTAATAATAATAATAATAATAATAATAATAATAATAATAATAATAATAATAATAATAATAATAATAATAATAATAATAATAATAATAATAATAATAATAATAATAATAATAATAATAATAATAATAATAATAATAATAATAATAATAATAATAATAATAATAATAATAATAATAATAATAATAATAATAATAATAATAATAATAATAATAATAATAATAATAATAATAATAATAATAATAATAATAATAATAATAATAATAATAATAATAATAATAATAATAATAATAATAATAATAATAATAATAATAATAATAATAATAATAATAATAATAATAATAATAATAATAATAATAATAATAATAATAATAATAATAATAATAATAATAATAATAATAATAATAATAATAATAATAATAATAATAATAATAATAATAATAATAATAATAATAATAATAATAATAATAATAATAATAATAATAATAATAATAATAATAATAATAATAATAATAATAATAATAATAATAATAATAATAATAATAATAAGAATAAGAAGAAGAAGAAGAAGAAGAAGAATAAGAAGAAGAAGAATAAGAAGAAGAAGAAGAAGAAGAAGAAGAAGAAGAATAAGAAGAAGAAGAAGCAGCAACAAAAAATGGCAAGTAAAACAAATTATTCAGCTGATATCATTTATGGGATTCCCGGGTTTACTTAAACAATAAGCATTTTTTTTGTTTAAAATTTACTCGCATAAAAATACTAAGATGCTTCGAAGCATGTCTAATGTCTTTAGAATAACTTCTACCAACTTTAGGTATAGACACAAGCATAAATATTTCTCATAATTTTTTGCTTGCAAACTATATTTTTCAAATTACAAATTAAAAGAAAAGCTCCAACTGAGTAAACATTTAGATTATTACAAATAATATAAGCAGTTTTTTATTCTTCCTTAAATAATTGTGGTACAAAATATTCTATAATATTAGTTTAGAAACAGGTAAATTAACATAATGAAGGTTTTGGTTAGCATCAGGCAAATTTAATATAATGTGGAAGGTTTGAATTAGCACTAGGTAAAATTAATACAAACATATTTAGATTTTTAAAACATATAACTACGTCTCTATACATTTTTAATTTTCCTCTTTTTAGTTTTATTCTATTTAGTGGATAACTAAATAAGTGTAGACTGGTATATAGTTCTGTATAACCATAATAGTTCAGCAATAAATATAATAACTGCATATATTTTAAATTAATTTTATAGAAGATATTATTCACGTAGTTAGTATTGAAGATAGAATAATTAAAATTTCCTCATAGCATTTTACAAAAGTTTTTAAAAGTTAATTGAAAGTTAGAAGCCAATAAATGAGTTACTTATTTTTAGCCTATTGTACATTGTAGACACGAAATACTTAAATATAATTTACAATACTTTTTTATAAAAAATAATAAGATTTTAAAAATAATTAATACTTTTTCAAACTTGTTCTAGAGAAAAGAAGACTTCAGAAATAATTCAGGACCCAATTTAAAAAAAAATAAAACATCTCTTTTATATCAATTTTCTTTCTATTCCCCCACTCAAGGTTCAATTGTTAGTCTCTTTTAAACAGCCAATAAACAAAACTTATTTATTTTTATTTTTTTAACTGTAACTTCTTTTAAAAAAAAATCAGCTGGAAGACATTGATTAATAAATGATGTCAGAATGTTCTACATATCTATATCATGTGATCTAATGACCTTAATTTGAAAAGTTAATAAAGTTTCTTTTATAATATTAATAAAAAAATATTACATAAAATAAAAATAGAAATACTGACATAAAATTAAAACTTGTCTCATTTATTAACCGATATACCTTTAGGATTTACATCCCAAAATTTAAATTAATGATTATTTTATTCATTCACTTGGTTTTTTTTTGAAAATTAATATTGTAGCTAATTACTTATTCTTTTTCTTTAATGAGTTGACATAATTCAAACAGAACAGTTTAACTAATTAGAAAACATTTTTATATCTCCATGCATGCAAACACTCACCTAGGGAAGTGAGTTATACATTTAAACATTTACCTTTAAATATTTAATTATAATTTTTAATGACTACAAATAAAAATATTTGGGAATATTACATTAAAATAGCTTTTAACAAGTTAAAGCTAATTTACACTAAAGATTAAGTTATTATCTGAATGTTTTAAGAAAACTGAAGATTAACTTTAAATCAATTTCACATTATTTACCCTATTTATAATAAGCTCAGTTTTTAGGTTACAAACTAGAAATAAATAAAACAAAAGATATCTTATGACACAGGTTATATTATATATTGTCATTTTAAATAATAACTCAAACATTTATTTTTAGAGAATGCTATATTATATCTCCAACACAACTAATTACATATATGTGGCTTACTTTATACTACTAAACCACCCACATAAACAAATTTTTAAAACTTTTTTCAATTATTAAATTTTTTATCTTTTTTATTCTTTTTTTTTTTAAAAAATCAGACAATTGTACAAAAATGGTTAAGCTAATACAAGGAATTCACTTAGCTACAATGGGAAATGAAAGATGTTACTATATATGGTTTGATCAATTAGTAAATAATAGTTAATTATGTAGATGAATAATGTGTAATTCTGCTAAAACTATCAATTGGCTGTCAATAAATACATTAATACACTTATAATTTACAGTACATATATATATATATACTCTTGTTGGCAGATAAATATTTTATAATTTAAATTAATGTATTTAAAATAATTAGAATAAATTCATGCATGATATATATATATAAGGTGGCAGTTTTTGAAACTCAAGATTCAGAGTTTGTAATTCTAGCCCTGACACTTTTAACCCTCAAACAATTAATTATTTAATTAATTTTCATTAATGTATGCAAATTAGTTATTAAACTATGTTAAAAATTTTGCTAAATCTTTTTTTTTTGTTTTTTTACTATTTCTCCTTTTATATATATATAAATAAGCTGTTTATTGATGAATTCTTTTTTAATTCTAGTAATTATTCTACTCATCTGTAATAATTTTTTTTTCTAGTTTTGAAATATCTTTAGCCTATTCAAAGTCTAATTCCTCCTTTTCCTATTCATAACTCAAGTGACAACTTTATCCAGATGACAATTAAACATTTTTTAATATCATATATTGTTGATTTTTTACATTATTTATCAGAAATATAAAATTACAAATGAAAGACATTTTAAAAGATAATATTTGAACTTTAGAAAATAGAAAAATAAAGTGGGAAATTTTTTTTTTTATTCAATGGTAATCCTGTTTATTCGTAAAAACTGTAGAATGAAATATTTTTTATTTGAGTTCTATTATTAAAATGAAAATGAATTTCAGTTGAGTCATTGTAAAATAATGAAAATATCTCCTAAAATAACAATTAAAATTTTACAAGAAATATTTTTTTAGAATTTTTATGAAAGACATTTTTGTTAGCCAGTAAAAGCAGCTTCCTGTTTGTCATGACTGTGTTTTTCCCACTTGTCTCCTTAAGAAAAATATCTTCAAATAAAATCTATTTGTAATCACATAGTGTTTTGGGTTAAAATAAATATTTTGCAAATACATTGCATAAATAACTTAAATATGTTAATAAATTATTGAAAATTACAATTTTTTAAAAAAATGTTATTACAAAGCACACACACAGAATTGTCTTCAAGACAAAGAATCTACTAATCAGGTATTATTGGCCTGTTTGAGATTCAATTAAGGTATTTTAATGTTTTTATATTCAAATTTTATATGAGGTCTGTATAATACTGACATTTTGAGGTTTTTTTAAATTAATAATTTAATAAATAATTTGTAAGTTTCTAATGTTATAAATATCCATAAAATAACAAAGAAAAGCCTAAGCATTAACAACACCATTGGACCTCCCAAAATCATTTCAAAATTTGTGACTTTGCAGCTACTAAATCCAACTGCATTAACCTGTTCACCATCAAATCCACTCTGTCTTTTTTAAAGAGCCTAATGAGATTTTCAGTTATATTTGCAACAATTTTATTTTTTACAATTAAACTTTTATCCTATATCAAACATTGTAATCTTTCAATAATTTTTCATTTATTTATTAGAAATATAAGTTTACAAAATAATAAAAATTCTTAAAGTTAATATTCAAATTTGAAAAATAGAAGAATAAAGTATTAATCTAAATTCTTAACTACAACAATGGTGTTCATTGCTATTGGAGCATTATCTTATCTACTCCTAAAAATGTTAGAATAAAATATTTCCTATTTGCATTTCATTTTAAAAATAGAAATGAATTTTAATTGACACATTATAAAAGAATAAAAATATGTTTTAAAAATAAAAACTACACTTTTATTAAAATTACACAAAAAATTACCTCCATGACATTTATGTAAGCAATTGTTATTAAATCATAAAAGCAATTGTCAATACTTTTTCACAACTTGCCTCCTTCTTGAAACCAAATATTTCAAATAAAATTTAGCTGCAATTAAATTTTTTTTTTTGATTTAAAGTAAATATGTTTCAAATATATTGCATAAATGAGCTTAAATTTCTAAGTTTGAGCTATTGGTACACTTTCTATACTACATATTTGTAAAAGCAATGTCACTCTATATATGACTTACTTTATTGATTACTAAATATATGATTGAAAATTTATATATATATATATTTAAATAGTAAAACAAAACACATATTCACAATTAATTTGAGGTCACCAGGTATTTCCAGCTTGGTTTAATATTTAAATTTTATGGAAGGTGTGTATGATACAGATATCTTCATATAATTTTAAACTAATAATTTTAATTTACTATTTCTAAGGCAAAACAAAAAAAGGCATACTGGAAAATTAAGGTTATAGATATTCACAAAGTAGTGAAGAAAAGCTGAAGTGATAGTAGAACTATTGTAACACCCAAAAACACCTCAAAATAAGTGATATTGTAGTGATAAAAAAGGTGTTAAGCAATGAATTTGTATTCTTTATAATATTTGGTTGTTACCCACTCCATGCACACTACTTTGTTATGATGATCAAAGATAATACAACTTATTAGACATAAACTATTTCACTACTATGTATAATTTTACAGAGTTTAATTCTTTTGTTATTATAACTATCAGTGGTTTCCAATGGATCACATGATAAAGAAATACTTGTAATTAATGAGTACCAGCCATATTTTAATTTTACAGATTTGACTTTTATTATGCTTCTTAATTTTCAAGACTGATATTTACCCATAAATGCTAGCTTTCAATTTTTCTGATAAATAATTAGTTATATATAAATTACACACACATACATGTATAATATGTTAGGGATATTTTGGCAGGCTGCTAGGAATAAAAATATGAAGACCTTAATAAAATTAATAATTTAATAATAATAATTACAAACTATACCAAACATAACCTTTAATAAAATTAACAATTTAATAATAATTGTTATAATAATATATCAAACATCACCCTTTCATTTCTAGAAATATAGAGCATTTTGTTTGGTAAAAACCTGAAATCTGGGCACGGCCGCTTGGGGCATTGTTTACGTGTCAAAACACATAAAAATGCCGTTTCGGTGGCAGTGTGTGAGATTGTGTTTTTTTTTTTTTTTTTGTCAGGTACATGTAATGTCCACTCTTTATTACAGCAATAAAATCGAATAAATAATTTTAAAAAGTCCAAAGTTTGTGTCCTTTTTTTGTTTTGTTTTTTATTTCATTTGAAATTGACAAGTATTTGGATTCAATTTTTTGCAGCGGGGTTAAAATAAATGACGACTTTGGTTGACTTTTTGTTAAGAATAACAAATTATGAAATACATCCCACCCCCACCCCCAAAAGCAGTTTATTGTAGAAGGCTAAAAAAAAAAAGGTAATTCGAACGAAATAGAAATCAAAGTAAAAAGTGAGAAAAAGTTGTTTCAAAAAAAGAAAAAAAAAGTTAAATTCTTGACTTTTTGGTTACAATTCTTTTTCCGAGTGTGGGTGGGGGTGGGTGTTTGAAAACAATTTTTTAATCAGCAAAAACACAAAAGTAAATTTTGATTTAATATTAAGAAAAACAATTACGTCAACCAAAAAAAAAATCAAAATTCGAAACAAGTTCCAAAGTTGACTCTTCTCTTTTTTCAGCACTGTTAAAATAATTGACTATTTTTGTTGCCTTTTTGTTAATAATAAACAGTACGAATCCCCCCCCCCCGCTCAAAAAGCTGTTTCTTGTACTAGCCCCCCCCCCAAAAAAAAAAGGCTAATTCAAACATAATCTAAATCAAAGTGATAACAAGTTGTGTTTAAAAAAAAAAAGTAAAATTAATAATAATAATAAGAAGAAAAACCATTTAGTCAAGACAAAAAAATAAAAGAAAGGTAGAATTAAGTTCTAAACAAGTCGCAAATAATTGTATTCTATTTTTTCGGCGGTGGGATTCAAACAAATTTTTTTGATGTGGTGAAACGGTCTGAAGTTTTAAAATGATAAAAAGAAAAAAATACAATTAGCAAAATTTGTTGAAAAAATATCAGGTTCCAACAAAAAAAACCACAAAAAGTAACGAAAATGAATATCAAAATTTGTTTAATAATAAAGAAATCATGTTCTATATGAAATAAAAATTATTTGTTTAATCAATATTAGAAAAAAAAAACTTTGTATAAAAAAAGAAAAAAGTTGTGGCGGCCCGGTAACGTTATATTTCATTGATTTTGTCTAGCATCAACGCTCCAAGTGGCTTTGCCTGGATTTCAGGCTTTTACCTTTTGTTTTTACACACATATCAATAATAATCATGAAAGAAAAAAATCCTTAAAAATTAATCTAAATACAAATCACTTAAAAACAATCATTAATAAAATGAAATAAAAATAATAATAATAATGCACAAACATTTAATACATTAAACTAAATTAGCATAATCTCATTTCTAGTTTAAAATTGTCTTAAGGTTTTATTACATCAACTTTTTTCATCTAGAATTGTAGATATGTGAATATGTTATTAGATAGATATATGAATAGATGTATATGTGAGCACATATATTCATGATCACTTTGCATACTTGTCATAATTCAGGTTTTCAAGTTCATTTTCATCATTAATATTTGGTGATTGATGTTTCCACAATAGGGGTTTCTTATTTATATATGGTCTTTTTCTCCATCCACACATGTACTGGTGTAGTCTTTTAGAAAGCACTGGCTATGAGATTACTTCTTTTACATGAATTTATTTCTCTCTTTTCTCCACAAACTACTTATATTACACATTCAGCAGGAAGAATATTCTAAGCAATCAGGGCATCTCTGTGAACAAATGTGGCAAGCCTTATAAAAGTTGGGCTTTAGCCATTTGTGTTAACTCTTCTATTATAAAAATTGTTATTTTCCATCTCTGAATATTGTCAGTCTGCTGGTACTTTAAGATCAATAATCAAAAGCAATTTACAACAATGATTTTTTCTAGTAATAAATTTACTTTCTTTACCCCAGCTCAGCTCCAGGCAAAAAGAGAAAGATCAATGAAAGCCTTCTTATTTTGCAGCCAATAATTTTTGAACATGTGATCAGATTCACACAAACCTAATTGACAAAATATTTACTTATTTTTATTTTTGGTTTTTAATTAATCTAATTTTGTTATTTCCAAAAGAACTAAATTATTAAATCTGTAGATCAGTTTATCTGTTAATTACAAAGATGAGTTACAACAAAGAAAAAAAATCCTTTCTATTGAATATTCATTTTTTTTAAAAAAAGTTGTTACAAAGTTATTATTTTGTGTTTTTCCTTTTTTTCTAAAGTTTAATAGACCTGAACACTTCACTTGAACTATGTAGAGTCACACAGGACTTAACATATATTTTATATCTTTGAAACGCATTAATTAAATAAAAGAAATGCAATTAAAAAAAAAACGCAATTTGAAATGTTTTCTTTATTTTTATTTTAAAATGACTTTATTTTTAATGAAATAAATATTGAAAAGTTCAAACCCATATACCACAATGTTCTGATAATATATATAATTTACTTTTTTTGTTCTTTGATATAGGGTGCATGAAGAAAAAAATGAAATTATATAATATTTTCTTTTGTTCATTCAGCCTGCCAAACTAATTTTAATTATTTGTTGCACTCAAAACATCATGGATGCGGATTTAATTAAATTTGACTATTGAACTTTTTTTATTTATATAATATTTTATCAAACACACATATATATATATATTGTTTTGAGATTAACTCATTGCAACAGCTTAAATATTATTAAATTGTCCCATAGTGTCGGCACATGACAATAAATTTTAAAATCAAATTAATAAATCATAATATTAGTATTTAAATCAGTCTTGGCAAAATTGAAAATGAAAGTAATTTTATATTTGTTGAATATGTATGACAATCATGGTAAAAAATATTTAAAAATAAATTTCTCATTGATTAAATAAATATTGATCCCTTCTAGCAAAAGCTTTGTGGACAATCCTCCAGATATATGAAGGAGGAACAGATAAAGATGTATTTCTTAAATATTAAATGCAAATCAATTTGTAAATTAGATTAGCTTTTTTGTATATAAAGCATGCTGCATTACACTTTTCCTCAAACAATACAATGGATATTGCTCTACAGTATACGCAACATTATATGAATCTCTCTCTTTTATTTTATTGATTAACCTATTTCAATTCATAGGTGTCCTTAAGTCATCATTGAACTTTACTGCTCATATTAATTCAATTTTATGCCCAATACTGATACATATGTTCCAACATTTATTTTTTAAGATTTCTCACTTTTATCTTTTGTATATTTTTAAAAGATCAGTCCACCTATTTATCTATCTACAGTTCTTTCTCATTCTCTCTCTATCTATATATATATATAACCCATAGTATTATTAGTGGAAGCTTCTATATAATAAAAATATAATAGCGCAATAGCTGATGTTTCAGTATAACAAGTTTTTTACTCAGAGCTTCTTTTGTCTCTAATCATAAAAATGTGTGTGATGAGATTTAAAATCGGTATTTTTTTTCTTTTATTTCCTCCTCATTTTTATATTTACTGGTTGAGAAGTTTTAAAAAAAATTTTATTCCCCAATAGCTCTTTTCAAATATTGTTAATTTTCTTTAATTCTTAATTTTCATTTACGCTCTTATGCCTATTCAAAATCTCTATAGCTTCCCTTAAAAGTCTCTGGTCATATTGTTCAATTTTTGCAAAAATATGTTTTATTAAAATTGATGTCATGGTTTGTTAACTTAATGTATGATTTGAGAAAGAAGAAGCTCAGAGGAAAGTATTCGTTATTGTACTGAAATGTCAGCTATTTAGCAATTATATTTTTATTATATGGAAGCTCTCAGAAATAATATTATGAATTCATTCATCCATGAGAATATTAGAATTAACAATATATATATATATTAACAGAATATTATGGTACATGGATTTAAACCTGTAAATGTTTATTTCACTAAAAATAAAAGTCATTTCCTATAATAAAAAATTAAGAAAAAAATTTTAAATTGTATTTTTTTTTTTGTATTTAATTATTGAGTTCCAATAATAATATATTAATTTTAAACTCTAAAATAAAATAAAAAAGGCTTTGTAACCAATTCTTTTTCTAAAAGGTACAAATTTAATAAAAATGTTTTTTTTGTTGTTGTTGTTGTTGTTGTAACATATCTTTGTAAGTGGTAGATAAATAGATCTACAGATCTAGTAATTTAGTTATTTTGTAAATAACAAAATTAGATTAATTGAAAATCAAAATAAAGATAAGTAAAACTTTTGTTAATTAAGTTTGTGTGGATCTGGTCATGTGTTCAGAAATTATTGGCTACAAAATAAGAGAGGCTTAATTGTTGTTTCTCTTTATGCTAGAAGCTGACTTGATCGGAAGGTAACCAACACTACTAGAAAAAAAGATTTAACACCTGTTGTAAATTGCTCTTGATTACTGAGTCTAAAGTATCAACTCACTTGTAGTATACAGAGATAGAAGTGAATAATTTCTATAATAAAAGCCAACATCAATGGCTAAAGTTCAAGTTTTATAAGTGTTTACCACAATCGTTCACCAGACATGTCTGTGAAATGCTTAGAGTTGCCTGATAAATATGTGATATATAAATAGTTTGTGCAGAGATTAGCTAATTTTTTTTTAAAAAACCAGACCTGCAAACAAATAGAGAATTATTAGAATAAATATGTGTATTGTGGGAAAAACCATATATAATCCAGAAGCTGTGGTCATAGAAGAATCAATCATTGATAGTTAACCATGGAAGTGCACTTTGAAATCAAAATACTGACAAGTATGCAAAGTAACCTTGAATATTTGTACACACATATACATCTACCTATATATCTACATATCAAGATATTCAAGTATGTAAAATTCTAAAAAAGAAAAATGTGTATACTTTGTACTATAAGATGAAATGACTTTTTAAACCATATGTAAAAATATGTTAATTAATTATATTATTATTTTTATTATTGTTAGTGTTAGATCATTTTTTTGTGATTACATATTTCATATAATTATTATTGGTTCCATATAAAAAAAGAAAAGTTCTTTATTTCTAGAAGAAAAAGGTTAGTTGACATACTTTTGTAATTTTGGTTATTAATATTTTCAGTGACAACCCACCCTCCATCATTTTGAATAGACTTTAGTTATGAATATTTTTTCTATGATGCCATGTTTGATTTTTATTTTGTGTGTAATTATATCTTTTTTACATATATTACAAAATTTATTTATATTCTATATTATAAATATTTAAGTCTTCTAATAATTAAAATTCTAAAACATGAAAAATTAATATTTTAAAATTGTGAAAATAAGTATCTAACTGAAAGTCTTTCCAGTAACAAAGGCAAATATCATTATTGGATTCATGACATCTATCCAAAAAAGTTACAAGAATGAAATATTAGATATTAGAATTTTATGTTATTAAAAATGATATATTTGAAATTAGTTTTCATCAAAGAAACAATAAAAATTAATAAATTATTAATTGTTATTAAAATATTTTTGTTACAGTTTTTACAAAAAACAATTTTCTTTTTAGCTTCTAATTGCTTTCCTGTGGTAATGTCTAGTTTTCATAACATACTTTGTATACTTTCTAAAAGCTGTCTTTTTAAAAATAAAATGTTTTCAAAGACAATCCCCTCCCCCTTAATGATGTGGTTTTTGGTTTAATAATGTCTTTTACAAAAATATTGTATCATAGTCATTAACAATTACTGAAAATTATGTTTTGTATAGCATTTAGCCACTGGGAAAATGAATCTAAAGACTCAGCCAGTCACAAATTGCCACCTTCTTCATAGTTTTGTCAGAATAATAAAATGTTCTGCCAATCACAGACAAAGGTCCATATATTGCTGACATCTCTTAGAATTTTTTTAAATTAATATATTAAAAATGGAAGCTTCTTAGAAGAAAGAATTACTGCAGCCCATCTCACACTGTATTTTAACATATATAATGCTTTAAAACAATATAGAAAAACAAAAGATTCAAGCCCTGCTGTAAATTGCTTTTGATTATTGAGCCTAAAATACCAGGTCATTTGTAGTATACAGAGATGGAAAGTATCAATTTTTATAATAGAAGAGCTGGCATGAATAGCTAAAGCCCAACTTTTATAAGTGCTTACCCCATTTGTCCAGAAGAGATGACTGCCAAGTGCTTACAATGTTCTTGCCTGCTAAATATGTGATGTATAAATAGTCTTTTGAGAAGAAAAAATAAAATTTAAGTAAAGGAAGTAACATCATAGACAATTCTTTTTAAAAGACCAGACCTGGAAGCAAATATTATAGTATATGTGTGTATTGTAGGAAAGACCATATATAAACCAGAAACTCTGGTCATAGATGCATCAATCACCAACTGCTAACCATAGAAGTTAACTTTAAAACCATAATTCTGACAAGTATGCAAAGTAACCTTGAATACACGTGTGCACATATACATCTATCTATATATCTACATATAAACATATTCAAATATCTACAATTTTAGAGAAAAAAAACATATGTACTTTGAACTATAAAATGGAGAGACTTTTTGAACCATAGCTGTGAATACATTAATTATTTTTTATTATTAAAGTTAGTAGTTTGTATTTAAAGTGTTTTTAAATATTTTCTTTTTATGATTATGTATTTTAAATAATTACTGTTCATTCCATGGAAGAAGAAAAAATGTTCTTTATTTCTAGAAGAAAAAGGCAGATAATTGATCGACTTTTGTCATTTTTATTATTAAATTGTTGATTTTATTATCATCTCCATCTTTTTATTCTTAGCAGCCTGTCAAAATATTCCTAATATATAATTTATAGATAAGTAATCATCTAATAGAAAAATTGAAACCTAGCATTCATGGGTATTAAGAATCGTAATAAGAGTCAAGTTATCAAATGTTACTGGAAAATAAAAATATGGCTGGCGCTCATTTATTACAAATATAGACTAACTGATGCTATAGTTGTAATAAAAAGATATTTAAGCTCAATAAATTTGTACATTGTTGTAATAGAGATTATTAATCCAATAATAACTAAGTAGCGTGTGTGGAAAGGGTGATGACCAAATACCCATAAGCCGACTGGTACAGAAATGATTTTTATGGTAATACGTTATGTTAAAGGGTTTGTCAATGATGAGAAGATAGCCAATCAATATAATACTGTATATATCAATTCTATTCAAACCAGCCTTTAACATATCAGAAATATATATTTCCAAGTTTTTAATTTTACAGACTCTAATCTGCTTAAATAGGTATTTCGATGCAAAATGTTCTTAAAGTTATGTATTTATTTGGCTTTTGGCATTTGAGACATCTCGTTAATACTATCCCTATTATTGTACAATTTAACAGCTATTTTATAATTCAAGAAATTAAGATTCCACTTTATTTTTAAATCTAAATAAAATATATTTTTATAAACTCTTTCAGGCTTGTTAGTTCAATTTAAAGCTGATGTCTTATTTAATTCATCAAATATATTGTTAATATCATTATCGATCCACGATAATACATTTCGAATAGTTTCGTAAATAATTTCATATTCTTTTACATTTGCTGATGCATGAATAATTCCTTCATGTTTACCGATGTCATTCTATATTTTTTCTAGAAAACATTTTGAATAAGATCTTTAAATTTGAAGATTTAAACACAAGCTTTTAAAAATCTTTATGCATTTTAATATTCGCAAATAATATTAGTTCAATAGTCCTGTATGAATGCATATGCAAATATTACTTCCTTTTATAAACTTGTCCATATATTTTTTGAAAAATCGTTTGATGAATTTGGTTTTAATAGATAGAATGCAATTACCTAATTTATTAAACTTTAAAAAAAAAATGCGAAAATATTTTTCTGTTCAAAAATATTATTATAAAACTAAACGTTTTCCTTTATCTTCTTTAAAAAAAAAAAAATTTCTTAATTAACTCTTTTGAAGTAAGATGAATTTATTCATGATTTTTAAACTAATTTGTAAAACTATTAGTCCTTTATCTAACAATTTATCCATTTTCTTCTTTATAAGCAACTTCCAATTCAGCTAATACCTCCAAATGAGAATCATATCACCTCATTCCCCATATATCTTGGTCCAAAATAAATCAATATAAAAACTGTACATATGTGCGGTATGTGATTGATATTTTCATAAAGGTGCCACAGACTGACATTGACAACACATTTGAAAAATTTAAATGAGAAATCAGGATTCAATTGGTTTAACGTTCCTGGAAAAGATGAGGAAATTTGTTATTGAAATATAAAAAAAATAGAACAGAGACTTAATTCATTGTATTATAAAATGACTCTTAAACCGTTCAATTTTAGGGATGAGTTAATATACCCTAATGCCAAAGCTATATACATGTTGCATTGAAACAACTGTTTATCTCGTTTGAGGAGGACAAGTTGAGGACTTGGAAATTTATATTTTTGATATGATAAAAACTGATTTTAATAAAATGAACTCCTTATTTGTTGTATATATATATAAATAAATAACCATTAAATGTCTGTATTTTAAAATCATATAATAATAACTCAAACAAATTTATTTAACACAATATTTGAACACTGTGTTAAATATATTTATTTGAGTTATTATATATAGAGAGCAAGAGAGTGGACGAGAAGGAAAGATAGAGAACATTTTAAAAATATAGGTGGAAGAAAGGAAAATTTAGAAATAGTAAAACATGGATGTCATTATCATTATGTAGGATATTGAAGGGAAAAAAGGCATACTATGTAAATGTTTGGCTTTATTATAACCATAAATTTGAATAAGATAATCCAGGAATATGAACGGTAAAATGAGATTGATCTAATATTACTGTGGGGTGTAGATAATTGTTTTGTTGATTCATATTATAAGAAAATTAAGGTGAATTTGAGAGCATGAATTATGCAACAGCATTCTACTATGTATTAAAAAACTAAAACTAACATTATAAGTGTTTTTATATTATTGAAAGAAATATGGCATTGATTTCGAAAATGATAAAAAGAGAAAGATCAAAGAGACTTGGTTTATTGTAAAAAATGAACACATGATGAATCAGAGAGCCAAAAGCATTTAAATAAAGAAAAATTGTTTCTTTGTTTTAATTTTTAATAGTAAAATATTATTTTTTGGTAACCATGATTATAAGTCTAATGTCTTAAAAATATGCTTATTTTTTAAAATCAATTTTATACTTTTGTTATATTTTATAGTGATCTTTGTGTATACATATATCAGTTAAACATTAATTTGTATTTTGATACTTTTTATTAAATATTACTATTTGTTTGCCTAGGTGCAAGGGGTATTCAAAAATAATCAGTGTTTTGTATTAAAAATTGTATATTCATTTTTAGATGTCATACATAAAATCTCCTATTTATTTGGTGCAGTGCATTGATATAAACAAGTCTGCCATTACTCAAAGTTGTCCTGAAACTTTTATAAAGTGATGCCTTTTAATGCCTCCATCAATTTTATTCTTCACTTCCTAGTCTGCAAAACTTTTTCTTTTGAGAACTTTTTTTCATTTGGGGGAATAAAAAGAAGTCACATGGAGTGAGATTCAATGAATATGGCTAATGGATAAGCTGGGTTATGCTATTTTTATTTTAAAATTATACCATACTTAAGGCTTTGTGCATTGGCTTATTGTCTTGATGAAGCTTGCATACTTCACTTTGCTACAAATCATGCAAAATTTTTAGAACTTGTAGATAAAATGCTTGATCATTGTGAAAAAATTCTGAGTGAACAATGCAGTTTGCATCCAAAAACAATCAGCAGCATCTTTACATTAGACTTCACTCACTATGCTTTTTTTGGATATGGTGAATTTGATACATCCATTAAACTTACTTGTAAACATGTCATAACTGCAGAGCATGTAAACTGTTTCCAGCATTATAACTTTCTCCTGCCATTTTCTCTAAGAACAGAATTTCATATTGTTCTAACTTTTCAGCCATAACAAAAATTGACAAATAAGTGATACATATTTAAAAACCTTTACTACACCATACCACAATTTTTATTGATGATGACAGTTGGAAGTCTGATGTGGAATCTCTTCAAAAAACATCTAGCAGCATAAACCCATATTATAACCAGATCACCTTCCAGATTGGATTCCCCTCATGTATTAGTTAAAACCATGAAAGTATTGAACTTTATTTAATTTATGATTTTTAATAGAAAATTTTTAAAAATATATTTGGATTGATTTTCACTTTGTAATTGTGAAAGTCTAAATAAATAACTTTTATATATCCAAAAACAACTACTTATTAAGTAAAGCAAAACTCTCCATATAGTAGTGCCATCTTGTGCTAACAAGAGCAATCAATGGATGCCAGAAGACAATTATGTGCTAGTATGAGATAGTGATCATGTAATACTTATTAAGTAGTGGATATAGTCAATAATATTTCTATATAGTTGTAATCATTGTTTATCACAGAAACGAAACAACTTTCTAATTTAAGAAAACTACTACAGAAGAAAAAACTACCATCATTATTGAATTACAAACTTAATTGGCAGTATTTATTGATTTTGTATAACATTATACAAGAGTGATAAAGTTAAAATCTAAATACTGGATACTTACTTAATGAATTTAATGTTTGATAAAAAAATAATAGTAATAAAATTACATATCATATAAAAGTAAAACAATATAGATATAAATCAATAAATGTTTTTAATGAAATGTAAAAAATATAAATGTTTAATTCAATAATAGTTAATAAAAAATGATAAATGAAATATGTGTGTCGTATATACGTTTTTAATAATGCATGAAAGTAAATATATATATATGGAACAAATCTATTTAATGATATTTTATAATTTAGAAAAAATATGGTTTAAATGTAAAACAGCGCAGGAAGTTTATTCATATTGAAAATTAATTAACGAAGTAACAGTTATATTTGATAATATATGGTGATTCTTTTTTCTTCTAATAATAATAAGAAAAAGAATGAAAAGGAGGATATAAACAAATTCAACATTTCATTTCTCTTGTGAATCTGGGGAGAACAGAAATATATTATTAAAATATTTCATTTTTCATAAGGACTAAATATTAAATAAATATTTAAATACAAATAACATTAGGAATAAAGAAATTACACAACTTGATTAAACTGAATATAAATAAATCAGAAAGTCTTCATCTACGTTGAATTTCAGTGTCTCTGAAATGTTTATGTCAAACTTTTTGAATTATTTGAATTTTCTTGACCTCTTCTGTGCACCCAGAAGGAAGATCTTTATTTTTTTCCAGTTTTTGTTTTCTAATGAGCACTCAATTTACATTGACAAATTTCTTCTTGCTTGCTTTTAAGATTATTTCTTTATTTTACAATTAAAATTATATTAAACTTTCATCATTCCACATAGAAAATTTAAAGCAGGTATTTTACATTCAATAAGTTACTTCATAAGAAATATAGGTAAGTTTAATAACTGAAGACAATTCTTTGGAACATCTGGAAGGCTACAACTATAAAAATTGGCTAAAATTAGTACATTGGTAGGTTTAGCTGCAGATATCATAGCTTTACAAAAAAGATTTTTGTGCTTCTATAATGTAAGTCAACATCTTCTTTTACACAAATTAGCTGGAAACTAACATGCATGTAAGCTTATTTGTAAAATGACCTGTATATATTTAGTAGGCAACAGATAAATGCTTAGACATTAATTTGTTATAATTTTTGAAACCACACCTTTATATTTTTTTAAAATTATTAACCTTTTATTTTTTTTTATTTTTTTTTTAAAATGATTTTTAAAAAAATTTTATTATTAAAAAAAATATTGAAGAAAAAAAAAAAAACTTCCCCACCCACAAAACATTTTGCAAATAATTTTTGTTAAAAATCTTAACTATTTTTAGCATATTTTATCAAAATAATTTATAATTTGTCAAAAAATACTGTTAATTGAGATCAAACAACAAAACCATAGTTTAATAATATATTGTTTTTTGTTTGATTTACAATTTTACTAATTAACTAAAGGCATACTTTCTTCATATCAGTAATAAGCTTTATTATCTATTCAAATTTATTTCCCAAGCTTATCAGATCAACCAAATTCCTAAACAAACAAATTATATTTTTAGTCAGTTCAAAAAAAAAAAAAAATTAAGTTTTTACATTTCTATTTGAAAATAAAGCATCTTTTTTTAAATATTATAAATTCTCATTTTTCAAAATTATTTTTACTTAGAAATCATTACAAATTTGGAATGAACTCATTTACTAAGACAGCTTTTGACAAATATAAAAATGTATTCTAAATTTATAAAACTTTTAATCAATTTCACATTTACTATGTATAAATAAACAATAACTATTAATTCTAAATATTATTTTATCTCTTACTATTATGCTAAATTATTTCTTTTATAGCACACATATAAACAAATAATAGAACTGTGTAGCCACTCATTTCTCAATTTTCTACAATCATTGGCTTTAACTTGGAATTTATAATCAATTTATGTATATAAGATTTATGATGAAAAAATTAAAAATTAATTAATAAATGCCCTTTGGTATCACTTTTATTATTAAAATTAAGATATTAAAATAAGCTATTCATAGACCCCCCCCCTCCATTTATAGATCCATTTTCAGAGGATTGGATTAATCTATTATTTGGCTGTTTATTTACTCTTATTTAAGTATTTTATTTAGTAAATTTTATTTAATATTTTATAGATTTTTTGATATGGACATGCTCATTTTTTATATTATAGCTAGAAATTTATTTTGACTCTCTATATATATGTATATGTAAAATAAATAAAATGTCTGTTAATTAAAAACAAAATTGTAATATAATTGAAATAATAAATTTAACGGTTTACAAACTATTACAAACAATCTTTAAATCTGCAGAAGTACTTTTGGTTAATTTCTTAAACCTGCTCAACTGCCATTGAATTCAAAAACAAAAAGCAAAGCTTAAACCTGCCTCAACTGCCATTAAATTTAAAAACAAAAAGCAAAGTTTTTTGTTTTTGAATTTAATGGCAGTTGAGGCAGGTTTAAGAAATTAACGGAAAGTACTTCTGCAGATTTAATGATTGTTTGTAATAGTTTGTAAACCGTTAAATTTATTATTTCAATTATATATATATGATCACTAGATGGAGCTTTACCAATATCCCACTATCAAGCTCTGTTTACATAAATGCTGAGAGAGATAGAATTCAATATCTCTTTCAAATTATCTCCAACCTTTAAACCATGGTTTTGAGCTAGTTGGCTCACATTAGTAAAGGGTAGGAAGACTAGAAACTATATATATATTGTACCCTTTTGTTTAGGTTAGAATGGATTATTTCTAATAATCTACTGAAAAATTTTAAATTTTGAATTTGGATAAGGGATGATATATGTTGTGTGTTAATATTCTTTGAATAATTTAGTTAAGGCAAGTTAAATAAGTGATGTATAGTATTGGGTTGGTATTTGTAAGAAAACAGTTAACTAAAAATCATTATAAGATCGTATGGTTGGGAGAACTGGCCATAATAAATACTGATTTAATAAGTCTTATAAATAATAATTAGGGTAAATTTTAAAAGTAATACTTTAAAGTTAAACAAATAGATTTAGTAATAATAATTGTATTTAATGGATATATTTTTAAAATCATTTGATTAAAAAATAATAATGTGAAAGAAAAGTGTAATTTTTTGGTTTTATAATATTAAAATAATTATTTTAAAATTGTGCTATAATAGTGATTATGTAACATTTTATAAATTAAATTATTATTTTAGTCTTTAAATTATTAGTGCCTTATTTAGTTTTGTAAATCACGTGACACACACCTGTGTTTGAAAATAGAATAATATTATCTGTTATAAATGTTAAATTGTATTTTAAAAGTGAATATAATAAATAAAATCAAATTTATGTTTTTTGTTGAAAATAAATACGTTAAGTTTAAAATAAAGGTAGAAATGGTAATAAATATTGAAATGTGATTTTTAAAAATTATTTTAGAGTCTTTAGTAAGTGAAAATAAAATGTGAAAATTAAGTAAGAATTGAATAATATAATAAAAATAAATATTTAGTAAATTATTATTAACTTTAACTTTAAACCAATGTTCGTGGTCCCAGATAATTTGAGGCCAGGATTGTTTAACGGACCAATCAAAATTGGAATCAGCTGGAGTATTTAAGAGCTGTTTACATTTTGGCAGACGATTATTGAGCTGTTATCTCATTCTACCGATGTACTATTATAACATCGTAGTATTTCTACAATTTTCGGTAAAGTATTTAGTAGTGTAATAATCCATTTTATTTAGCTTCATTTTTTATAAAAATACAGCAGTTTATTATTACAAGATCGTGATATAGAAATGTTTGGCTAAAAAATTAAATAATTCCGTATTTAGCTGCTTTGTTTTCATTCAATTTGTCATCAACTTAAACATGAAGAAGTCATCACTAAATATAAAAAATTTAATGGAAGTATTCAAATATTATTATCTTATAAAGTATATAATTTTGCCTATGTTGATATGTCATATTGATTTACGACTAAATTTCATAAAAAGAACATCACGAAAAAAATATATATATATAAAAAAAACATTTTCATTAAAAGATATAAAGTTAAATGAGATAATATATTTTATGAAGAAAATTTATTTAAAACACAATGGAAAAATACTATTAAAGGAAAAAAAAACTTTTAAATATGACCGAACAATTATTTAGAACGTGGAGATATTTCTTTCTGAAGAAATATTGGAAATATTTTAAAATTGAATTTTTCCTAGAAAATATAAGATCATTTGCAAGTAAGTGACTTATATCATATTTAAAAAAATATTACAAGTCAGTCATTAAGGTATGCAGGACATACAAAAGTTTATTTAAATTATTTGGGAAAATAATTTAAGTTATTTGAAAATATTGGGAGAAGTATTGGTTGTATCAGAAGATATTAAACCTCAGTAAATATGGAAAAGTTACAAGAATTTGGAAAATTATCTTGACGAAGAGTATTTAAAATTAGATATTTACCTAATAATACATGTTAATGATTTAAAGTTTTGGAGATAAGAAAAATATTAATTATATTAGTGTAAGTCTTATAAAATAAAAGTAAATGTACCGTATTTAACTTGAATTGTCAGTTTGGATTATATATTACAACGTTAAGAACCGGAGCATGCGTGATTATTGACGTCAAGAGTGTGTATTAATGTTTTTTTTTTCAGGAGAAAAGATATTTCCTGTAATGAACTTATTATCAAGAAAAGAACATTTCATCCTAAGAAATTTTAATAAAATTATTGTAAATATGGTTTTAGAATTAATTTTTTACTAACAAAATTATAGTAATATTTATTCATAGTATAAATATAGCGTAGAAACAGAAAACATTAAATTATTTACTAACTTAGTAATTAAATTTTATTGTAAAAAAAAATCTTTAACTTAGTATATTTTAAAGTGTGATAATGTGGAATAAACGATAATAAAATCTTTATTTAGATCGTACTCCAAATGACATCACTAAGTAATTGCCAACAGAAATTATTTATTGTAATAATGTAAATTATTAATAGTTTTAAAATGTGTTTGTTATTTTGTATGGATGGATGCGTATATAAAACACACACCTACACATAATTTATCATTTTGTTTAGTTATTTAAAAATATGCATAATTTTAATGATATAGTAATGATA
Source organism: Epiperipatus broadwayi (assembly GCA_028023455.1). Classification (NCBI taxonomy): domain Eukaryota; kingdom Metazoa; phylum Onychophora; class Udeonychophora; order Euonychophora; family Peripatidae; genus Epiperipatus; species Epiperipatus broadwayi. The sequence continues at coordinate 181,380 of JAQFVV010000267.1, forward strand.
TTTAAACATAAAAGAAATATAAGTATATGATTCTATTAAAACTGAATTGGATGTTTTGTTGAATAATTTAAAGTGTTAAAAATATGACACTGATTGTTTGTGCTAAAGTTTGAGAACTATTAAAGAATGAAATAATCTTGCCTTTTTAGTTAGTTAGACTGTTATTCTAAAAATGAATTTATTTGTTATTATAGAAATGAGGATGAATTTGGCGATGTAAATTGGTGAATTTAAATGCTAATATCTTAGTATTAGGTTATATAAGACCAGGAGAATATTGTATGTAGGTTTTATTTATATGGGAAGAAGAATATACTATATTGATGTTTATACAAGTATAGCTAACATAGCCCTATATCTTGTTTATATTCATGGCAGTGTTTATTTTTCTATGTGTTAAAGCTTAATGTGCCATAGTGCTGAATGAATAGCCTGGACATTATACTTTGTAGAAGAGGTTATTAAACAAATAAGTTATACCTTAGTTCATGTACACTGTGCCCATGATGGTTAGTTGATAAAAGGTTAAGTTGAAGTTATAGTTTACCCCATATGCCTACTAGTTTATGTGTTATTGAAATTTATTGTATTACATTGTAAAAGATGGTTGTTTTAAAATTGGAAATAATAAATAAGTTTGGAAATAGAGAATTGTTAAATTGGATAAGATAAGTTATGTTGCTTAGATTATAATAATTATAAAAACATAATTTCATCAGTGAAAGAATCATAAAACTTTTATAATTAAAAATAATATTTTTTTATTTATAAAATAAATAGTTGATAATTTAAAAGAATTTATAATGATGTCATTTAATTATTAAGAATTTTTTTTAAAGACATACTTATAATGCATATTTTTATTTATGATTAAAGGTAATAGACTGAATCATGTTGAATGAATGAAAGTAGTCATAAGTTTTACAAAAATAATTTTATAACAACACACTAATCCATACATGATATTTAAAGTTTAAAGTAATAATTAGTAAGTAGCTTAGTTTGATGGTATGCTATGAATTAAGGTTGTTCACATGAATATTATTGAAAAATGACTATACAGAATAATAAATAATTTTTAAAAACTAAATAACAAGGATAAGTTCATAGTAAAAGTATTACCTATATTTTTTAAAACCTATAAAGTAATAATATCGAATAACTGTAATAAAAAAGTTATATAATGATAATTTTAAAAATAAGAAATATTTTATGTAAAAAATGTTCTGTATCTTATGTTTTAAGTCATTTGATTTGTCTTGAAAAAATACCTGAATACGAATAAATAGAATTCTATCAAAATGTAAATAATGTAAATAATTTTATTGTTAAGTTTGTTAATAAAATTGTTAAATTGTTGTATGTCTTGGTGTTGACTCAATTTCTTCACATCACAATTACATAATCACAGATAATTATAATGAAGACATAATATTTGCACACCATAAATAAAATTTTATTTAGGAGTTATATTTTATTGATATATTTTATTTAAGAAGTTTTACTTATGATATTATTATGATGGTCATGTAATAATTACCAAAGATTTACATTAAATTATCTTAGTAATGATTGCCACATATTCTCAGATTATAATATCATACTAAATATATTTATTTAAGATGCCATATGGATAATAGAGAATTATATTACAATTTTATTATGAGATATACAAGAATAACATTATAAATAAAAAGATAGGAGAGTGAATTATAGATTAAAGATTAGTATTACTATTTGTTATTATTAATATTATTAAATTGTAGTTAGGAATGATATTAAATCCCTTATCATACTTGATTACAAAAGTTATAATTAATTTATCATTATTTTAAGAGAACCTGAGATAATTTGAGTTAAATTAGTTTTGAAAAAGATATTAAATTAATTTGTTAAAGGTAATTTACTTAATTAGTTTTGATTAAAGATGTAAGAGTACTATAAATGTAGTATTTGAGTAATAGGAATAAGGATAGTATTCTTATGCCATTAAGGTGATATCCAGTGGGAGATTATCTTAATGTATTCACTCTACCACTTGTAAACTCACTTCATAGTCTCATGATTTGATTAGATATTCATTTATTTCATTTATAAACCAGAACTATATTATTTATTAATTAAGTTAATTTAATCATTGATATTCTTAAAAATATAGTTGTTATTAATTTAGATACATTTAGATAAACATAGTTATTTATCTGAACTAGATCAAGTGATTATAATTATATATTTCTGGGAGGTGATATATATATATATATATTGTATTGGAATATCCAATTGTCCTAATGGTTGGGTGGTAAATGTAATGGAATGTGATATACGTATGAAAAGAGATGAAATAGCCTTATTCATTGTGAGCTAATTGAAATGGACAATTCACTTTCATTATAACATATCTCAGGTTTTGATTTATTTTCTTAAAGTATATACATAACAAATATAAACTAACCCAATCAATGAATTTAAAATGCAATGAACTAGGTTGTGATGCTAAGCTTTTATTTGAACAACCTATCAATTTGAGTAGCAATTGTTGATAGATTATGTCCATGCAATAGAAAATATATTACGCATGAATGAATGAGGTTTATTATTACCCAAATCATTTCCTCAGCTAGCTATATGTAAAATAAACCTGGATACTAAAGAACAATGATAAAAACCTATTAAGTGGTTTACTCTCAGGTTAACTTGATTGATGATTTGATTATTCACTAAAATACAAATTGGAAGCAAAGGAAATTTTGTTGAATCCAAGCTATATTTACAAACAAAGATTATATGACTTAATATTCCAATTAATAATGGCTTAATTCAATGATTAACAAAACACAATATTATCATTTAGTTGATTGTAAATCTACCAAATTAACTAATGACTTCTGCACTGAAAAGAGAAAATAAAGATATTAATAAATTTTAAATAAAAACACCAAAACATTTGATATATGCTTTATTTTAAATTGTGGTTAGATTTTTTCACATAGCAATAAATAAATGTAAGAACATACAAAATCAATTAACTTTTCAAATTTCCAATTTTGTTAAACATGAGTCAAATGGAAATTATGAGCAATAAGCATGAATTAAAATTTATATTTGCATAGGAATCATTCATCAATTATCATATATAAAACTAATAAATATAAAAAAATGATAAGTTGATAATAGCTTGTTTAAGTAATAATTTAATATCATAGATGTGCCTCTCAAGGCTGGATCATTTAACAAAGCAACAATACAAAATATAAGAAGAATTCTTTCCCCACTATGCTATGTCTATATACCTATTTGCTTCATTTACATTGAACCATATTACTCTTTTATCATGAGCACCAAATATTTATACTTATTATTGACATAAGACTTCCATCATAGCTTGCAAAATTCAACATCTCCATTCATGTCTTCATTGATCCAGGCTTCATTAAATGCCTACCATGAAATATATAACTATGATCAATATTATATGACTTTTATAGACAAACAAAATACATATCAAAACAACTCCTAGATAACATGTGGGAATCTCAATCTACAACTCTGATGCTAAATAACTAAAACCTGATTTATCCTTTCAAAACACATCTAGTAATAAAATTAAAATAATCAAATGATTAAGAAAATATTAAATAACGATATAATTTAAAAGGCACAAATCTATTATGTTATATATATATTTAAAAATGATTCCCCATGCAAACAAGTAACACTTTATTTGTTTCTCAGTTTAAATCATACACAATATTTATGCTTGGCTTATGTATATGTGTAATACATTTAAATTAAACACAACAAGTTTTACTAATGAATGATGTGCAATATCTACAATCATTGTCTTTAACTTTGAATTTATAATCAGTTTAGATTTTTTTTTTTTTTTTAGAATTTTTTAATCAATTTATGTATATAAAATTTATGATGAAAAAATTAAAAATTAATTAATAAATTGCCTTTGGTATCACTTTTATTATTAAAATTAAGATATTAAAATAAGCTATTCATAGATATCATAAATAAACTATCATAAATATAAGTTTTAATATTTTATGGAAAACAAATATGTTTTTAAATTATAATGACAGATTAAAATTCCAAATTGTCATATATATATATAACATCTATTTTTAAAATGAGTTTTAAAAATAAAATAAAATAAATAAGTTTTAAAATGAAAAAAATAAAAAAAATAAATAGATTAATTTTTAGTTACCCCTATAATCTCAATCTTCTTCATCATTTGCAGTTTTTTGTTTATTTAAAATATTTTGGTTTTGGTTCCATTCCATAGCAGGTGATATAACTTTAAAAAAATAATACATTAATAAATGTGTGTTTATATTTCCTGCTTGAGCAATTAATCTCTGGCATTTCCTTTTTTTAAGATTGAAGCTGATGAATTAGCTGTATTGGCAGATTGATTTGAACATTTAGTCAAAACGATTAGAAGATCTTACAGTTAGAATAGCTATTTTCTCTAATGTTAGCTTTCAGACACTTGCTTGGTGATTAGTTATGTATTTCACTGGATTTTGATAGTGAAATAGGATAGGCAAAAAGGGCTAGGTGCCCCAGAAAGTAATCTACTATTCTAGCTCAGCATTCTGATGCTGCATCTGGGTCCAGTACTGTTGTAATTATGCCAAAAGAAGAAATTATGAAACAGACAAAGTAACATTTTGACTTCTTTCTGTCAGTTTTAATGGTGATGATCCTCTCCTTTGTTGCTATACTGATCCCTTTCTATTGTTTAAACTTTTACCTGCTGACTTAGAATCTTTACTACAATAATTGTTGATATTTTTAAAATATTAAAACAACAACAACAACAACAACAACAATAATAATAATAATAATAATAATAATAATAATAATAATAATAATAATAATAATAATAATAATAATAATAATAATAATAATAATAATAATAATAATAATAATAATAATAATAATAATAATAATAATAATAATAATAATAATAATAATAATAATAATAATAATAATAATAATAATAATAATAATAATAATAAATATTACATAAAACATCAGTTTTGAGTTTACAAAAATAAATAAATAAATAAATAAATAACAATAAAATTACATCCTAAATAATTACCAAATAAAAATACAATCTAAATATATTTAGCAATTTATATGCTAATATTCATATAATATCTATATACCCATACCTTTATGAATTTATATATCATCATTGCCATTTAAATTCCACAATCACAAACAAACAAATGCTTTAGTTTTGCCTATTCATATAGAAAGTAGGTTGAATTAAAGAATTCCGCTCTTTTCTTCCAAAGGTGTTAGCTTGTGTTTAAGACCCGTAGAGGTCCCTATCTTCACATTTTTCAGGCGCTTACTCTTGAGGTTCACAGCCTTAATAAAATATTACTTACATAATGTATATGTGCTTAATAAATTTATAATTACAAATACATATAACAAAATAAAAATAAAATGAACTAAATAATGACAACAACAGCAACCTATATACAAACTCCTACATTAAAGCTAAATCAAAGAATTTTTTTAAAAAACATAAATGGCACTGTGATGGAAAGGATGGATCCTTCCATCCTTTACAAATATATATATATAGTTCATGTTCAAAACATTATATATATATATATATATACATAAACTAAAGGAAACTCAGGTATTAGTGCCTCTACTAATTAAGTGACAATTAAAGAACATATATGAGCTAGAGATAATATCTAGTTTAATGATTACTTAATAATAATCATTGATATAATTCTATAAAGTGGTTTGTGGCAAAATTAATAGATTAGAATGTTTGGAACTTGTAATTAAACTACAACAAATTTCTATCTATAAAATCCTAAACAAATTATAAAAATATATTCAATAGATTGTGATCTAGACCATATGATGAGTGCTGGTTGAGCATGAAATGCCCATGTTGGGAATCATTTATCTTTTTCATGTAAATTTAGTTATATTTTAGAAAATTGTGATGAAATAGAGTTTGAAATATATATATATAATTAAAAGTATATCTTTAAAAAGGTGTATATGAAGTTAAAATTACAATGTAAGCTATATAGTCTTACTCATTTGAAAAAAAAATGTACTTGGTGTTTCAAAAATGTATCCAGAGTGAGAAAGATTGGGCTAACTTCTGAACTGATGGATGATAGCTAAAGTGAAAAATGCACTGAGATAAGAATAAAATTTGAATATAATATGTGTGTGAGACGGGATGGGGCTAATAATATCATTAATGCTTTAATTTATTTTCTCTGAAGAAATATTCCATGAACTTTAAAGTGGAAATTCTTGATAAAAAAATCAATTTTTTTTTTGAAAGTATGTTATAACAATGTCTTAACAATGTGTAAGCACTGTCACTTTAAAGATTATTGGGGAATTAACAATATTATTACATACTTATATGGAGTTATATTGTTGTGACTTACTAAAACACATTTTTTAGCTTAAACGTTTAATGACTATCAACATTTATCTACAAACATTTTTTTAGTTATTTCCTAAAAAAATATTTCCATTCATTCTTTTGTTTACATTGTAATTACTCCAGAAAAATATTTAATTTAAATTACATAACTCTCTGGGAGAGATTAAATAATATTTAGAGGATATAAAAAATGAAATTTTTTAAGTTTTCAATAATCCATATAACAACTTGCATTTAATATTAATTCCTTTTATTTTTAAGTAAACTCAAGACAAAAATACTTATTGTGAACTACTAGAGCAAATTTTCTAGCATGAAGGTTGTCAATAGTAACTGATATTTATCAAGCAACACTATAGCTATCACATTTATCTAGTTATTAAGTAAAATATCCTGACCCATTTTTTTGTTTATATCATAGTTATTATATAATATATATAAATTAATATATAATTCAACTTACAATAAAACATAAATTAAAACCATTGGAGTAATGAAGATCTAAAGTTATTAGTCAAGCCATGATTTACGATAGCAAAGTAAGAACATTGAATTACAAACTTGGGCTGCCATTCAGTAATAGGCTTTTGTTATGTTCATATATAAATTTAACTCAATTTCAAGTAAAGAAAGCCTGCAGTAAGTAGAACATGATCTGCTTATATTAAATAAAATATTGTAGGACTTTGTAAAAGTAGAAAAAAATGAAAATACCTAATTATTTAAGTAATAGTTATACTTTTTATTTTAAAGTCAAAACTTTTAAAGGTGCAAATAGTGTAGGATTCATTTTAGATAAAAATTGGAAAACAATTTAGAAACTGATAGGATATCAGGGAAGAAGAGTAATTATTTAACTTAATGGAGAACATGAAATGGAAATAATTCACATTTATTTTCTATTTTGTTTAATATAAAATATATTTTTATATAATTATATTAGATGCTATTAACTAAACACAATATTAATTTAATACTATCAGTTGTTTATAAACATAGAAATAAAAGACAACATAAAATTTTGAAAGTTGCTTTACAAAGATTCTTAAATATATTTTATTTAGAAAAAATATCAGACCAAAACTGATTATGAATTCATCCAGATAAAAGTATAGCAGACTTTTATTGTATTTTGACAACTAAAATTAAATAATTTATGAGCTATAAATAATGCATATAATACATTCAACATAGAAAATTATATTCCATTCATAAATTAAAAATGTGTTAATGCAACGATATAGCCAGCAGCAAAAGATATTAAGAAATGTCAAAAACTTATATTCTTAACTATTAAAAATTTTTTAATACAACTAATCTTGAACTTGTAAATTATTTTTAAAATACTTTGTAAGTGTTCAGATTTGAATAATTATTAAAAAGATAATAGATATTCTAACAAAACTATATATAGCACAACTCCAAAGGAGCCACTCAGATCTGCATATCCAATGGCAGAAGTCAATATATTTAGAAAAAAGTTAATATAAAAATAATTTATTTTGACGGGATAAATATTTGAGTTCTGTATTATAAAAATAAAAGGTAGTTGTGACATAAAATAGAAATATGAACTGGTAAAGACTAGAATCATGGATAAAATCATGAAATACATTAAAGAAATTTTAATTATAACTAAATAAGAGAAAAGAAACATAAAGTAGCTATAGAATTAATTACAAAATTTGTATTTGCTATTGTTGGAATTAATAAGGGAATATGCAATAAAACCTCTGAAACATGAATAATCTCCAAGAAATAATATTAAAAAAGTTTAAGTAATTAGATGATAAAATTGTGTAAACAAATATTTAATTGAAAGGTGTAAACCAAATAATTGAAAAAAGTAGTATTTATAGATATATATATAGATGGAGATATTAGATATTATAGATGTATCAATTCTATATGACATTTTTCTAGTATCCATTACCCATAGAAACTTTGACAGACAAGCCAAAAAAAGAAACAAAGAACAAAATAGACTTAAACATGATCACATCAATTTATTAAGATAAATCATAAAAAACATGAATAACTAACTATTATATAACACTGTTTGACTTTATAAGCATTGGTATTAAAACTTGCAAATATTTTGACATAGTTACAAATATTATTACTTAACATTATTTATTAAAATGTGCAGTAGTGATTAAGTAACTTGGTAACATGAAAAGGATTAACATCCTAAAAACAAATTCCAGAATGTTTCTTTATCTCCAAAGAATAAATTAGTTTTAAAGAGAGTATTTTTTTTTCAAAATAAATGGGAGAAAAACAAAATTAATAAATGTAGACACTCTATCTAACTTTTAGAGATGATGTCATTCTTTCATAAATAATGCTTCAAGCTGGAAAAAGAGTTACAAAAGCTATCTAAAAAATAAAGATAAATATTGAAATAAAATCTTTGTTTCTGCTTCACCTTTGAGTAGTAAGTTACAAATTACACATTACGCAAACAAGTGAAGCTCAATATTAAAAGAATTATAAAGCTGAGCACTTTCAGGAAATTTTAATTCCCATCTTCATAGCCTATCTTGGGGTTGGCTTGAGCTGTGATTTTTAAAAACTGAATAGTAATTTAAGCAAATTTATTCAATATCTGCTAAAGTAAATACCTAATTCAAATAATTAATAAAGATACTAATTTTATATTAGTTAATATTAAAGTATTTTATACAAGAATTGATTAATATTAAAGAGAAATGGGATTATGTAGCTGAAAAAAAATAATTTTAATAAATCTATTTTATCACTGCATATCTATGGATTAGAAATATGGACATTTAACATACAATCAATAAACGTTTTCAGGAAATACAGTAATTATGATATAGATTTATGTATAATTTATTCCTTTTTTGATGAAGACGAGAACATTTTATCTATTGAATCGATTAACTTTAATTCCAAATTTTAGAAAATCCATACAATGTAAATATATAATGGATAAATTTAATTTGGAGACAGAAGTAAAAACAAATATAAGTTTGTGATTTTTTGAGGAATATATATGATTAAAAAAGCTTATTTTTTAAATGGATTTAGAAGCAACAATATAAAAGACACAAAAAATAAATAATGTCTTAGCTAGAAGAAAGATGTATTCCAAGTATAAAAATATGTATGTGTAACATGAATAAATAAGATTCCATACAAATAATTGTTTTATAAATACTAAGAAATTAAAAACCATTTATCGCTGATAAATAAATACATAGTTATCCCTAATGTTATTGAAAGAATAAAAGGCTGAAATGAAGCTAGGATAAATCCTAGTAGATAAACAAATGAAATCACAAGATGGTTTTCAAACGATTGCAAAAGTTCTAAAAACTGATTACATTTTAAATGGATGGATTAAGTAAGAAAATGTAATGGAGTAAAGCGATGAAAAAAACTGTGGATAGAAAAACAGGTTCAAGACCTGAAGTGAATGTATACCATTGATGATAATGATATATACATCTTTTTTCTGTTTTTTTTAATATGTAAATTTTATTTCTTATGATATTTAAAATAAGCAATATCCTTATTATTATATTTTTTTTTCTAAAGAAACACATCAAGTTTTCTTCTATTTAGTCTGATCTATAATTTTCTAAAATATTGTTTTCTCTTCCTCTACTTTCCACAACAACCATTGTATTATTATTGTATAATTATTTTTATATTACTTTTCCTTATTTTTTTTACGATTTTTATTTTTCCATTAATATGTTTTCAGTCCGCGCATAATCAACAATTTTCTCGGAAAAATTTTTATTTCCAATATCATCACCCTATATCACACAGATTGTTATTTGTAATCTTTTTTCTTTACTTTTAATCTATATCAGAAAGTCTTACCTTTTCTACAAAGTCAACATATTCTTAAATTCTTTACAATATTTATCATAATATATAAATGTTTTGTTTTATAAATATGTTTTTAAATTTAATTTTTCAAATTCTTTTCGAAAAATATATTATTTGTATCTGTTTACAATTTTTCCATGTACCAACTCTAATTAGATATTTTTTAAGTCTGAAAGCTTTGGTTTTAAAGTATTATCGAAATTGATGCGCAAAATATTGAGAACTAAAACTTCTGTTGATGTATTAATCTGTTTTTGTTTTATTTATTTTTCCAGGCTGAGCTCTTTCTTGAAATAATTTATACATTTTGCATTAGTGATATTTTGCGCAGTTTAAAATAAATTAATAAATAAGCTGACGTATAGATTTGAGTAATATATATATATATAATATACACACGTTCAAATGAAATTTTCCTATTACAGAGACACTCCGCTTCTCGCTGAAGCTGTAATTGCACTGAATATGATAATTACTATTATTCTTATAATCGTCTCTAATCGCAATTGGTCAAAGTGAGATTACTGGATTTCAATTCTGAGTTTATTTTCACAAAATCGTACCATTTTTTTTTTTTTCAAAAGCCCAATAGTTCTAATTTAAATAGTAATTGGTATTTTTTGAAGACAAATTAAGTTATTCATTCATATGTGTAAGTTGTGAATGAGACAACGACTGTATATGTATATATATATTGATTTTGTATTTTTCCATGGATTGTTCTATAATCAGTAGCTAGTTGTTTGATCTTGATTAAATTCTAATTTTAAAAAAATGATTGTATGATCGATTAAATGTCATCAATTAAGACAAAGAAAACCAATTGGAATTGAATGTGTTATAAATTCAATACAAAGCAAAATATTTTTGAGATTCATAATATTTTAGACAATTTATTGGAAATCATAAATTGGATAGCAAAGATTTTTACCATCTCTCATTAAAATGAGCAATTGTTATAAAAGAACTATTTGATATTACCTTAAATTTTTATAAAGTTTTAATAAAGAAATTTAAAACGTTTTTAAAAATAAAACTGCACAGGATAGATTTAAGCAAGGTATAACAATCAGCGGAACATTGATTTGTAGAATTTTTACAGAAAAAAAATAATTTAAAAAACCAATTCTAGCAAGGGATAACCATTAAAATATCCAAATGAAAATTTGTATTTTGTGTTTCCAAAGTATTTAATAAAAATCATCAAATATATATATATTAACTAAAAATTAGACAAAGAAAGGTGGAAATAACAAATGACACTTCTACTATTCAGAAATAATCCAGTAAATTAAAACTTCATCTTATAAATCATTTTCTAAAAATAAATAAAAAAAGAATTTAAAAAATATTTTGACTTTAATCCATGAATAAGAATATTTTAGTTTATGCACATTTCCTCAGATTCATATTTTTGAGAGTTTTTTTTTACTTATATAAGCTTTTTAAATTTTGCATGTTGATTTGATTGCAGAAGTAATTTGATTTTTTGGTCACGTGATTTTTACTATTTTCAACCAGGACATTTTCTAATTTTTTACAAACTGGTCATTTTTTAAATTTTAATACATTTCATATTTTAATTTTCTAGAGGTATTTGATATTTTATTTGATTGAGCATAGTTCTAAAAAAATTGCATTTTAAAATTTGATTTTTAATGAAAATTGCGATATTTTAATTAATGGTCAAAATAATTGGAACCATCAATGGCGAATTCCCCCCCCCCCCCAGTGATATCTGTCTTTATCACTTAGCTATGTCATCAGTGGGTTTGGGCTCTTCTTAGAAACCAAAATGGTGAAGCTCACACTCTAAATTAGTACTGGTATCTCTTTCTGTGAGAATTTATAGCTCTAGGAATAGAATCTGTCAGTTATTTCAGATATAAGGATTTATTAATACAAGTAATATTTATAAATACAGTACAAAAAAAAAGTTCAATTATCATTTTTCAGAGAGAATTTCTTTTCAGGAATATTTATTCTTTGTCGAATGAAATATAATAATAATAATAATAATAATTTCTTAATAAAATCTATTATATATATATAATTGAATTAAACGTAAATGAATTTATTGTATAGATAAATAATTTTATTAGAAGTATTTAGTCTAATCCATACCTAATAAGAAATTTAAAAAAGTATCTTTTAAAGCACTTTTACTAATTTTTGTTATATATATATAATGCTGAAGTGCTTTTATTTAACCGGTATATATTTCCAATGATTTACAACTTTAAATCAAAAAAAAAAAGAGTAAAGGAATGCACACAAATCGTTATTTTACAATAGGTCTTTGAATGTTCATCACATAAATATTTATTCTTGACTGATTTTTATTACAATATAAAAAGGTAAAATTATTTTGAAATTTTCAGAAAATTCTCTGATATAGGTAGTAAAAAATAGGTAGTATAAAAGAATGGGTGAATATTTCGATCATTTAAATTTTTTGTTAAGTAATAGAATATCTATGTTATTATTTATATATATAAACAATTCAAGTTAATGTATAAATATAAAAAATAAAAAATTATCTATAATAAAAGAAAAAATATAATTACCTTATTAATAAAGAGAATAAATCATATGATACTGCAGTTATATTACTCATTAAGTGAGACTTAAAGAGTATATTTGGGTTAAAGATAATCTCTAGCTCAATGAATGATTAGTAAAAGTTATCAATATATTTCCATAAAGTCATTTTGCATCAAAGTTGTAAAGCAGATAATTTGAAACTTGTCAATTAAACTATGGGAATTTGCTACCTACCTACCTACCTACCTACCTACCTACCTACCTACCTACCTACCTACCTACCTACCTACCTACCTATCTATCTATCTATCCATCCATCCATCCATCCATCCATCCATCCATCCATCCATCCATCCATCTATCTATCTATCTATCTATCTATCTATCTATCTATCTATCTATCTATCTATCTATCTATCTATCTATCTATCTATCTATCTATCTATCTATCTATCTATCTATCTATCTATCTATCTATCTATCTATCTATCTATCTATCTATCTATCTATCTATCTATCTATCTATCTATCTATCTATCTATCTATCTATCTATCTATCTATCTATCTATCTATCTATCTATCTATCTATCTATCTATCTATCTATCTATCTATCTATCTATCTATCTATCTATCTACTAAACAAATAACCAAGATAAGTGTAAGAGATTGTAATCTTGGCTGCACATCTTGAGAATTTTTTATCTTTTTCATATGTCATTGATCATATGTTTCAGTAATGTGTGATGGAATAGAAGTTTGAAATATATTTAAATACGTATTATATAAAGTTAAGTTTAAATAACTCTGAAAATAATGTGTTTATGAAGTTAAATTGTAACATGTGCTATGCGGATTATTTGGAAAAAAGTGTGTTTCTAATATATCTATAGTGTCAGTGGTTGATGTGACTTCTTAAATGATGGACAGTTATGATAAGATTGAGTTAAAAATGAAAGATGCACTGATAATAACAAAAAAATCTTGCAAACAAAATAATTATCACAAGAAGCAATCATTTGTGTAAAGATAAATTTTAAAAAATAATTACATATGGATTTTTGTTGAAATAGAATAAATTTAGATACAATAAAATAAAATTCGGGCCAATTCACCAAAATAACAATTTTCTTGATTCCCTTAAGTTTTTTTTATAGAGAAATCAAAAATTGTTGTAAGAAATTTAATCACTATCAAGTAATAAAGTTTGCATTCAGATGTTAGAGTAGAAAATAAAGTTTTTTTTCCAGTCATATGTTTAACTTCACAATCAGATGATTGGTAGTTATCATGGACACAATAAAATAATTATTATTTTTGTAAGTTTTAATTTAATGATTCAAGCCTAAAGTTGCATGTACAAAATATTTAAATAGTTGATCATAAATGGAGCTTTTTATAATTTATTATAGAACTGAAGTTTATATTAAAAAATGAATGTTTATAAACTCATTTATAAGATAATAATATGCAGGCCAATAAAATGGGAAACAAATTAAAATAAATATATAAAATCTGAAACTATATATTTAAAATTATTTTGGTTAATCCTTATGTTCAATTTAAAAATTTCAATACAGAGACTGGTAAATCTGCTTCCATTTTTGATTATAATTAATCACACAACTTTTATAAAAATAATATATATATTATTTAAATTGGTATTTAAAATTATTTTTTATTCAAATGTGTATGCCATTTGTAAAAAAGTGGTCTCTTTCTTTTTTATAATATAAAGTTAAGTAAAGTTTTGATAAAGTTCGCCATAATCATAACTCTCTTAAATTAAGTACTGTTGCTACTTTATTTATGCTGTAATATAATTATGCATGCCTTTTTATTTAAATTAAGTCATTTAAATATTCCATTTATTATATAATTGGAGCTGTTTTCTTTTTTGTTTATTACATTTCTATGGTTGGCAATAAAACACACCTTATTGATCTTTCTTTTTCTGCCATGATGCTGCATACACATCAGATTGGCAGTCTGTGGGCTAATATACATACAACAAACATAGGAAAATTTGAATTACAAATACAAACAAGAAAAAATCAATCAATATTAAAACTTTTTTTATAACTTTTAACTAAACTTACTCATCCTGCTCACATTATCTAGATATGAAAATTTTTAATTTTTTGAAACATTCCATTTGCCAATTTATTATACTAATCTTAATACAATGATAAAAATTATATTTTATTTTTATTTAATAATATTTAAATTTTATATCTTTATTTATCAGTTATTTTATTTAATGATAAGTATTTCTTTTCTTTTTATTATTAAT
The DNA here is from genome assembly GCA_028023455.1 of Epiperipatus broadwayi. Classification (NCBI taxonomy): domain Eukaryota; kingdom Metazoa; phylum Onychophora; class Udeonychophora; order Euonychophora; family Peripatidae; genus Epiperipatus; species Epiperipatus broadwayi. The sequence goes on from JAQFVV010000267.1 coordinate 196,537, forward strand.
ATACAAAGTATATTTTATTATATTTTTTTATTATAAAGTTTTTAGTATATTATCAAATAAAGTTTAAATCATTTAACCAATAAAGTAACTCATATCAAACTTCACATCAAAAATACTGCCAAACAGCTTCCCTATGATGCACACGTCACAGATTACAATCACTAATTTACAGGTAGCTGCAAAGTTAAGGAGTAGTATTTGAATATAACTGAACAAAGCTCTTTTCTTTTAGATACCAACTTTTAAAACCGTTAGCTATTAAAGCACAAATTCTTTACTATGCATTTTTATTAAATATTAAGCTTTTTAATAATATATTGAATTATACTAAGGTAGATTTGAAAACAATTATAAATTAACTTATTAAACATTTATTAGATTTTTAACTATAAATGACTGAATACTAACACTTCAAACACATGATAAAGTCTTTGGGAAAAGATAGAATGGCCATCTATCTTTTCGAACCCAAACGCTTTTGTATGGGCAAATCTTAAGTGTCTGAAAGTGAAAGCATGAAGATATTAAATAATCGCTTTAAATTACTTTTACATGCTTGAATGAATGACGCTGGTGAAAATTACTAGAATTTACGATACGTCATTCTTATTTGAAATTAAATGTATGTAAATAAATCAATTATTTTATATAGCATGATGTTTATAAACTGTAATAGTTAAACAGCATTAAGGTGTTGCATATGCACTTTTCAGATTTTAACTATAAATGACTGCATACTAACACTTCAAACACATGATAAAGTCTTTGGGAAAAGATAGAATGGCCATTCTATCTTTTCCCAAAGACTTTATCATGTGTTTGAAGTGTTAGTATTCAGAAAAGTGCATGTGCAACAGCTTAATGCTGTTTAACTATTACAGTTTATAGACATCACGCTATACAAAATAATTGATTTATTTATAAACATTTATTAGTATCAACTAATAATTCACATTTTTATAAACAAATTATATTAATGCTAAACTATAATCATATACACAAATAAGTTATCAATCAAAGTTTAAAGTTTAAAACACACAATCAATATATTCTTATGAGAAAAAAACTTTGGTATCATTTGAAATTTACAATCATGATACTCTTTCAAAACAACCATTTTATGGGGAAAAGTATGACTGTTCAGTTGGTTGCAAACATCTAATAGCAGCCCACCAATTTAATGTTTACCTATTGTTTTGTGCAGCTCTTGATATTCTAGTTGGATGCCACCAGATTCTCCCAGAACCTGGAAGATGATATAAATTGGATTTAAACCCTCAATCTTCTTGGAAATATATTTTTATATTTGGGTTTTTTTTAATATATTAAATGACATTATAACAAACATATTCTTCATTAACACTTTAAAATAAAACAACAGTACAAAAATTAAACTATTATCTTTGAAGCCTTCTTTTCACTTTTCTCCATTTCATGCCATATCAATCACATAACATAAGATTTTTCAGATAGGTTAGGAGTTCATGATTCCTTCTGATCTATGTATTGAATGAGGCACCAATAAATAAAACATATTTAAGAAAACATTATTTAACAAAAAAAATCATAATAAATTTATTTATGTGCAAAACCATTTACAATGTATTCATGGGTTGATGAGCCAAGATTTCCCATTGCACTTTAATGTAATCAATATATAAGCTTTCTATAAGAATTACTTTTCTTTCACCAGGTTTTCAACAAAAGTATCTAGTCATACAAGTATTTTAATTGAGCTTAACTTTCATCTTTATACTCCCTAAATTGATTTTTTTCTTAATTACTTGACATTCAGATTTAAATATTAGGTTTATTTATGCTAATCCTCATTACATGGCCAACTGTATTGTAGCTCTAACAATATTATGAATGCATTAAATTTATTATTATAAATTTAAATTATGTATGGATATATTCATGATTTTGAAGTACAGTAGTTTTGGAAGTCAATTCTTCAAAGTCTCTTACTATGGACTTAATTTCTTGTTCATAGTTTTAAAATAGCTTATTCATGTTTGATACCCTCAAATAGCTTTATCATTAAAAATGTAAACAAAATTATTTTTTCCTTTATTTAAAGATTATTGAGTCCTTGATTCATTATGTATTTATTTCAAGTAACAAATCAAGTTTCTTTTAATTTTTCTGTTATTTCTTTCTGCACAAAACATCTCAACAATATCTGAATAACAATCGTATCAATATAATTTTCATGACTATAAAACAGACGAATTTGTTTAGTTCTAATTCTTTTATACATAGGGGAATGCTAGGTCATTCGTGTTTTTAAATTTGCCTTAGCCACTTTCCTCTATTGTTTATAAATAGCGCTCCAATTACATACACTCCACAGTATATATGACATTATATCAGTCAAATTTATCTACTTTATATTTTGCATTATTAATTAAACTGCCTTACCTCCCTCCCATAATATATAAATGGACAAACCAATCTGACTATTCTCAGTAGAATATACAACATTAGGCCGTCCAATTTATCTACTTTGTCTTTGTATAATAATCAACCGGAATCCACTGTATACACACGAAATTCCAGGTTATCAAATTATTTTTTCTATTATTAAATGTGCATTTTATTAATTAACGTGAGTGGTTAATCAATATATATATGAAAAATAAAATAAATAAATATTACTAATATAATGTTATATATGGTGTGGAGTGTAATCATTAGGATTACCCATTTATAATACTATGTGGAAACTAAAGCGAAATTGAAACATGAATGACTGCAGCATTTGACTTATGTTACAAAAAAGTTAGAACTAATTTGTACAAATGCGTCTGTATTTTATAATCATGAAAAAGAATATGGTCATGGCTTTTATCAAAGTATTGTTGAGGTAGTTTGTGACGAAAGAAATACCAGAAAGAGAAAAATTAAAAATGTTCGGTTTATTGCAGGAAATGAACACGTGATGAACCAGAATTCAAATAAGGAAAAAATCGTTCTTTAATTCTTTTGTAAAATTAGATTTGTTTGGGTTTTTTTTTTTAATGATCATCATTATAGTGGTAATGCATCCAAAATAATACTTTATTTATTTAAATTATTTTTTGTACTTTATTTTTAGTCATAGTATTGTTAAAATATATCATCATCATCATCAACAACCATTATCAATCCACTGCAGAATGAAGGTCTCTCCAAGTTTAATCCATCTTCTCCGATCTTTAGCTTCTCTTCTCCACAACACCCCTGCACATTTTCTTATTTCATCCATCCATCTCACATGTGGTCTTTTTCTGGGTCTTTTACAATCTCTTGGAATCCAGTTTAAACTTTCAATTGTCCATCTATTATCATCTCTTCTAGCAATATGTCATATATATATACGTATTTATAGTATATAGCAGCTTTGTTCAATGAAGTTGAAATACATATTAATGCTAGAACTTGTGTAGACAAAATAACTATGTCTATATATATATGCGTGCACACAATAAACATGTGACTAAAATGTTTTTTTCCCTTTACTTTTTTTATCAAATAGAAAACATGTTAAATCCGTTAGCAAATTTTAATTATGAAAAACAATATTTTGATAATTTTAACTTCCAGTATAAAAACAATAAAAAATATTTTATGTAAATCAATAGGCTAGACAATATAATGCTTATAATCTTAATGAGTTATTAGTAAGCAGCCAGATAAGTTTTAATTCTTTCTTGTTATTACATTTTATAAATAAACAAAATACATTGGTCATTCAACATTAAATTAAAATATTAAAAGGTTTTATTTGTATTTTGTATTATCATTATATATATAAAATTATGAAAATAATGGAAACAATATTTTATTGTAAGTATACGTATGATATTTTTAATTTATAAAGTCATTAAAAATATATATTGACAATTATAACAGTGAATAAAAAAAGTGTAATTAATACTAATTTGGTACTGCAGTAAGTTATATAAGCAATACTTGCTATTATCATAATTGTGAATTATGTAAGCAAACTTAAAAAGATCAAAAGTTGATTTGTACCATATTCTCTGAGCGAATAAAAAAACAACCAAAATAATGTCATTTTTAAATTGTCAGTTTTTGTGGTAATATCTAATTTACATTTGATTTTAAAATAAAGAAGGAAAAGAGAAATGTTACAGAGTTTTTTTCATTTGAATCGATTTTACGATTTGAAAATCTTTTTTTTTTATTTTTTCAAAAACGTTTTACAATAGAGCAGTTAGCAATTTTACGAAAAATTAGCTTGAATCTGAAGCAGGGTCTTTTCAAACATCTGTTAAAAGTCAAAAAGAAATGTGTCATCTTTACATATGAAAAGAAGTTTTTTTTCGGAATTTTTCTCAAGAAAAACTAAAACGAAATATACAAACCTTTGATTTATGTTTTATATATATATAGTGCCAATTAATGATGAAAAAAAGCTTTATTGTGATATAGCTCTAGCTTTTTTATTTTTTGATATAACTCTAACTTTGAAATACCAGAATATCTCGAGTTAAAAATAGCAATCAATGGCAATTTGCTACTAACCGATGAAATGTTAAGATTTAACCATACTATTTAATTACTATATTATAATTTGTATATAACTTATATACATATATCATTTTCAAGTATTTTCGATCCACTGCAGAATGAACATCTCTGCAAGTTTAATTCAGTTCCTCCTATCACTATCCTCTTTTTTCCACATTACACCATCAACCTTCCTTATTTCATCGAATCATCTGGCATGTTTGACAAGTGAAGATTGTTGCAAAATGCATATTTAATGAGAAATCTCAGTCTGTAACTTTTGTAGAATAATGGGTAGTTGCCAAAAATAAATTGATTATAAAGTAAAAGGGGCACTCATAAATTTGGAAAAATTGGATTGATTATTATATAATTTTCTATTTTGACTTTTAATTTCTTCTGCAGTACATTTTTCTGTGTAAAAAACTTGAATAACATATCTAATTGGAGCTCCCTAAAGTATTCTATCTTGATTCATATCTTACTAATGAAAACAAGTAATTATTGCATTTTTTTAGATTGTCTTTAGGATGAATGCTATCCTGCATGTTTGGCATAATTCTAGCCCTTGAACTTCTTAGGAAGCCCTATAAAGACAAATGCCTTTTTAAAAGATAAGTTATAGAATGTAAATGGGATTTCCGTTTACAAGATAACGATCTTCAAGTTCTCTATAAAATATATTTTAGGTGGTCTTACATTTGTATTTGTTTTATGTGCTCAATTTATTAAAAATGATATTATATAATAGTGAATTCTTCAGCAAGTTGAAAAACTAATCCAAGCATTTTACAATCTTATGATTGTATTTTTTAGAGTTTGAATGGGAATTCTTAAATAAAATTTTTATAATGCCTTTATATGTAGTCAATAGACACCTAAGTTTCACATCCATATAATAAATTATGTAAAATAGCAGTTCTATATACATATAATTTAATTGCAATAATTATTTTATTGTGATGAAATATCCTTTTATAATAAGTTGCTAAGAGCAGCATACTGGAATCTTTCCTGAACCTCATCTTCTAAGGTATTTTTAAATTGGCTTATATTATTTTCTCTTACTGGATAATACAGAATTGGGGTTTTTTAAATATATTTTTGACAAACTAAGACTTTATATGTTACATTCTAAATATTAAATGCATTTCTGAGATCACTTCTTGAATTTTCAAGATGAGATTAATCATCATTATCCTGTAAATTCAGAAACCAAGAAGTTGACATTATTATTTTTGGAATTAGTCTATTGACATTAAATAATGTACCATCAAACCTGCCTTATATCTTGGTTTTTGATTCATTAACTATCTATAAATATTATTATAATACAATATTGGTACACTAACTAACCTTGTAAAATACTAGATCATGATTATTTTTTATCTGTAGTAATAATACTTTCACTCATTGCATCATTTAAACAATGTACAATACCAAGAAACCTTGATAAATAACCAACTAATTTCAAATAGTATCATATACTTGCTTAATTAAATGAATCAAACTCTTGCCAAATTCATGAAAGCAACTTATAAATCTTTTTTTTTGTCCCCAATATGTTTTTTACATTTTTTGGAACAAAAATCATGTCCATAAAGCTTCTTAGTTCTCTAAAACTAGACTGAGTCTCTAATATCCATTTATCTATGATTGGAATCAAATTATTCAACAAAATTTTTAAAATTATATTTGCTATAGTAAATAATAATTATATTCCACAATGATTATTGCTATCTGGTCTATTCCATTTTTTTGCAAATTGGGAATCATCGATGCTTACTTAACATCCATAAATCCACATATTTCTTAAAATTTTGAAATCCAATAATTTTAGCTAATATATCACAATCACATTTAGGACATGCAGATTTTTTAATTTTTAAAATTACAAAAATCTGAGTTGTGATTTCATTATACTGGATATAGTTGTTCAAACTGATGTTCATTGGGTCTATTAGAATGTTTTGAGAAATAGAATTATATGATTTAAGCTGACTTCTATATGAAAAATTTTGATAATATAAATTGAACAAAAATGCTATTATCTGCAAGTTCCAGTTTATTATCCTTCATTACCACCCCTCCCCTCTCTCCCTCCTGCTTCTAAACCATTGCTAGGTCTTTATAGAAGGAAAATACAACTTTCTTTGAATAATTTACTTTAAGCTATATTGCTCAAAATAATTATTAGATTAAAATTTAATCCTCATTTATCATTGCCCCACTATCACCACTTATAGCTTGCTTTTGACTTTCATTGAACAAAAATATCTTTGTAGCATGACAGACACATTTAATTGTTTAAAATGTCTTTAGATTGACCAGCCTTTGGCTTTTTGACTCACTCTACAATATTTCTGAAAGATGTCTACTACCCCAACATGGTTTGGAGGATCCAGTTTAATTGTTAGATATAATGATTATATAACAATTAGAAAATGGTATATTTAAAGTATATATTCACATACTTGCCTGAAGTTTTATGATATTAGATGTGATAATATGTTTGACTATTTCTATCATCTATCATTAAATATTAAATATATAGTAAATTTTAAATTAAACTCTTCAAACCCAAACAACTTGTTAATAATAACAAACAAATAGCCAACACAGGTTAATAATTACATAACCTTTTGAATAGTATTAGTCTTCCCTCTTCTTCAGGTGTTGAAGGCCTGCCCAGTGACAATATTAGCATAGGAGTCTAGCTTACCTTTTGATTCTTGAATATTGAATTTTAAGACAATGCTGTAACCGATTGAGCTATTCTGTCAAAGGCAATAGTTAGCAGAATAGTTATTCATCAACTGTCATCAAGCAACCCTTTAATAGACCACAAATAGAGATACCCAAAACAATTATTGGTAGTGTAGTATATCCATACACATCAGGAATGGCAGAAAATTAAAGAAAATCTGCAGTCAATATAACATTAAAATAATTTTCCAAAGTCATACCACCCTTCCAGAAATTCTAACTTCTACAAAGCCTGAACTAGAAATACTGAAAAATAAAAATTGCATCTACAAAATACCATGTGAATGTGGTAACTGACACCATGTTGAATAGTGATTAAAAGAACACAAACTAATAGTTATAAGAGAAAAAACAGATGTATCTGCAATAACAGACCATGTATGTACTAATGAACATATGTTCAATTGGAAAAAATAAAATATTGTATAGAGAGGAAAAGTTGCAAAAAAGAAAATTCAAAAAATCTGCTCATATGACAATGGCTGATAATCTTATATATCAACTCAGTGTGGCAATAAGTTATAATTAACTTCACACTTAGAAAAAATATTAAAAAAATGAAGGAATTAGAAGAATTTGAACCAACCCTTATAGTTAAGTGTATGATTTTTTTTGACAAAATAACTCAATTGGTTAAAGTGTTGCTTAAAATTTTAATATCCAAGAATCTAAATGTGTAAATTTGACTCCTATGCTAATACTGTCACTAGTTAGGCCAGCAACATTCAAAGAAGAGACATCTGAAGAAGAGTGGAAACTAATACTACTTGAAACATTATGTAATTACTAACATGTATTGTCTATGTGTATGTTATGACTAATATTGTTAATATTTAAAAAGCTTAAATACAGTTTACATTTTTCTATACATTCAACATTAAATGATAAACATTTTATTTAATATATTTCCATCTTTTATATAAAAATATTTAATTTAATATAAATATTCCGCCTAATGAAATAAATTTCAATATGTGGTGTAATGTCAAATGTAAAAAAAATGGTTTGATTTTAATAGTGAATGTTGTTATGACAATATTGAAACAGACAGATCGAAGAACCGATCTTCGTTTCATGTGTTTTAAATACGGTAATTCGAACCACTATCTGCCCGCAGTGAGATTTGTCTATTTTCAGTCATAATAAAAAGATTAGTTATATATTTTATGTTTTGTAAATCAATAGGTAAGATTCCGTATATAAATGTCACAAACCATGAAATAATATTCGTGTGTGCGTGGTCTGTGGATTTATATCAATTTAATTTAAAGTTTATTGCGGGCGTATTTGTTGGAATTTTAGTTTTTTTTTAAAATTGTACAAAGTCGTTTAAAAATACTGATCAAAAGTCACATTCCTTTGATCTGTTTTTAATTAAAATCTAAATTACACAAATGTACAGAGTAATTAAATTGTATTCGAAATTAGATAAGAAATGTAGATTTTAATTACCTGTCAATTTAAAATTATCAAAGAAAAAGGACAATGGAATGGATAATTAATGTTGTATGGTCAAGCTGGATGGTGGAATCTAGAGAAGTAGGAGGAGCTTAAACACAAAACAGGCGGAAGGTCAATCATGGTCATCTTAGAGAAAAACTTATTCTAATTTTACGTGGTTGAGAGAAGTAGTCTTAAGACACACTCAGCTGCTAGAGTAATTCTAGAACTTTGTTAAGAACTCACCTGTAAACCGCAATGTTGAGGGCTAAGTACAGACTGATCTCTGTTCCAAATTGAATCTTCGTCCGCTGTCTGATCATGTTGTTGTGCTTCATGTTTCCACTTCCAATCTCCAAATTGACAATCCTACAAATAACTTTCAAAATGCCCCACGTTCGTCGGAAATATCAATCGGAAAAGCCACCGGATGAAGAAGAAGAAATGTGTTGAACTTTTAACTTTCTTCCGAGCTTAATGTGATCAATCAAATAAATTACATGTAAGTTTTTATTCGTTTATAATTATTGTTTAATCTGTCAGTAAATTTTCTTTTCTTTTAATCCTCTGCTCTAGTCTTTAGAAATAAATTATAAAAATTGTAATTAAGAGTAATAGTTATAAAATGTGTAATTAAGAGTAATAATATCAAATGAATCATTTATATTTTTTTGTTGCGTATTCCATAAACAAACGATGCCAATAGTAATATTTCCCAACTCCGTAAAATTAGTGTACAATAATGATCAAGTTATTTTAAAGGTAAATTTCGTTTCCTGAATTAAATATTCTTTTATATTTCGAGTTGGTAAATGTTAATTTTTTTTTTTATTCTAGTTCAAGTTGTCATATAATTGCAATCTAAGGTTCAATGTTAAATATATATATTGTTTTAAAGTGTTATATTAATGTCATGTATGATATGAGAAATAACTCACTGTATAATTTAATACTATCCTATCCCTGTCAACCTGGGGGCCAAGGTTTCAGAGTAAATTTAATTAATTATTGTTCTTTCATTTAATTCCTATATTTTATTGGGATAAGGATCTCAGCCAGAGGGTAGAAACAGACGAATAGATTTCAGTTTTGTATAATTTCCTTTAAAAATCCACTTCAAGCTCTCGTCCTTGATGTCTGTGGCAATGCCTTCCCTTCGCTGAAGTTAGCGTCTCGCCATTCTACCATTGGGGATTGAAAGCAGTTTCTTTCCCAGGTAATCTCTTGGATCACCGAGTTCGAAATGATCCCTGGTTGTTGTCCTGGAGATACTTGGGGCATTAAGCCTTGTCAAAGTACAAGCCGCCCGGTATTCCGTTAATGCACCGCAAGTGATTACCGTACACGGCTCTTCCGATCTAGGCAACCACCAGTACATCTATCTTCCATGCCGTATTTATATAAAACCACCTCCAACTGTCCATCTACGTAACGGCTCGAGTCTATTCGAATAAAATAAGTTAGTAAAACCTTTTTTGATAAATATCTTTTCAATGCTCAATACTCTGATTCTCTTAGCCACCAGTCAATCATCTAACTACACAGCTATTGGCATGAGTTTGTTCACGAGATAAAATGATTGTTAAAGACTAGTAGCTAAATACCAGAGGATTCAGGGAAGTCTTACCGTACTGTTGAATGTTATATTTATATGCTTTATATTTTTCTTATTAAACATTTTATTTAATCTACCTTTTGTGTCCTCCACCTTATTACTCTTGAGTCTAGGTAGCCACTTTCTGTCTGTATTGGCGACTTAAATATATACGTTACATGAATGACCGTTCCAGTATCTAGAGTCTAATAAATCTATATATCACTAACTGTAAGAATTTAGTCTATGTTCTGAGCTGAGCTAGAAAAGGGATAACCCCGTGCTGTTATAAAGTCATCATCGGTTGGTCATACCGGTTTGGGTTTTTTGTTGGTTTGATTTTTCTTAAACGGTGGTTGAATCTGTGAGAGAATTTACACAATATATAATATTAAGAAAAATAAATATTTATTATTAATTGTAGTGTACAGAAATTGTGTATTGACTTTATTCATTTTTAAAAAATAAATGTGTAATTAATAAAGTTTATAGTTTCGATGAAATTATTATTACTTCTTTATTATGTATATTTTGTTACTGCATTCACAATAGTAGGTTAGAAATAATAAAGCTAAATGTTTAATGTCTCAAGTATGTTGGTTATTGTATTTGTATAATATTGTATTGAAAAATATATGTAAAAATTATATTTCCATTGTAGTATGAAAGAACTTAGTATAATTTGTTTTAGTTTATGTTGGAATGAAAGAATCTTATTTGTAATTTAAAAAAAAACTTAAATATTTTTTAAAATATTAAAGATTTTAAGACTTCTCATTCGATAATTTAATATACAAAATTAACAAAGTGTATGACACACTTGAATGAGAAGCTATAAAGATACACAGAAATTATTACATGCTAAGCGCTTTCAAGGCCTTTTGCCTCATATTCATAGTGGTACTGTGAGCTCACAGTACCGCTATGAATATGAGCAAAAGGCCTCGAAAGCGCTTAGCATGTAATAATTTCTGTGTATCTTTATAGCTTCTCATTCAAGTGTGTCATATGCTTTGTTAATTTTGTATATTAAATATTTTTTATATTTAATAATTATAAAATATTTATTTTATTTGTTGGTATTATTGTGTAATAGGATTTTTGTTTATGAGATATTGGCTGGAATCAACCAAAGAGTTAACATGGAGTGTTGCTATAGTATCTTTGATGTCAATTTAAAAAATTGATAAATAGAACTAAACAATTTAAATGCTCTTCCTCTCTCTCTCTCTTTTATCCCCTCCTTCCCTCTCTCTTTCCCTCTCTCTCCCCCCTCTTTCCCCTTCCCTCTCTCTCTTTTGGTTTCCATAAAAGTGAATCTAAGTTCTATTTATATGATTTTTGTGTAATTGTTTTTAAAAATATATGATTATTAAATGAATTGAATGATAGGGTGAAAGCAATAGCATTTTTTCATTAACTGGACAGGATTGTTGGGAATTTGTGAGAGTTCACAATTTATTGAAAGTATGAAAATTAATTCTTAGTGCTTTCAAAAACCATTGGAATGTTTTATTTCTTTAAAAATGGATATTATATACTTTTCAATTATGTTATATAAATGCTAGCAACAGAAAAATGTACACAAAGATGATGTTCGCCTGCTGATATAATATTATGAACTTGAGAGATTATCTATACACAAGTTAGAAATTAGATAAATTTCCACAGCCTCATCATGAATGAAACTAGTGTCTGTTGACTTATAATGTCTTATGAATTAATTATTTGCTAAATGAAAGGATATTTACACTGCATCATCATAGATATAAATAGTGTTTATACGCAGATAACATCATAGATCAAATACCTGCTAAACAAAAGCATAATTTTAATATTTAGAAAATATCAGAATTAATAAAAGGTGCTTTGAATCTAATAGCTTTTTGTGGTAATTCTACCTTCTCTGGAATAATAAAACATCATCAGATTGTGGTATAAGAAATAGACATAGGAACTATGGTACTATTTTGGAAATGTTGTATCTGAGGACAAATAATCAGGTCATTTTATAATATATATATATATAGTGTATATTAATATAAATGGTAATATAATTTTAATTAAGTAGAGATTAATTTCGCATGCTTAAAGTATAAGAGATTTTTTTAATTCAAATTTATAATTCATAACTTAATAATTATTATCTTAATTTTAAAAAAAAAGTATCTTCTTATTCATCAATTATGAATTAATTTCAAGTATTTGTTTTTATTTTATTCTTTTAAAATATCATGAATAAATAGGTGGATTCATCTTTAGTATATTTTAATTTCCATTAATTATATATTTTTTATATATGAAGATTAAGAATGTCCTTGGCTCTCTTATATTATGAAAAGTACATATTGTGCTACAACACATCTGTGTTATATGAATATACAATTTTAGTTTTAGTATTTTATAGTGAAGATTGATATAGAATCATCTATAATTTAAAAGAATTAAGGTCAATTGAAAGCCTATTACACAAAACACAATCATATATATATATATATATATAAAACCATTAAATGTCTGTATTTTAAATCATATAATAATAATTCACACAAATTTATTTAACACAGTATTCAAAATTAAATAATATATTCTTTACCAGAAGCACTTTCAATTGTTTCACTGACAATCTTTATCAACTGTTAATACAAATGTACATAAAATAAAAACTTGCATTACCCATCATTCAATCCATTTAAATTTCCCACAATTCTGTTGTTTTTATATTAGCTGATTGTCTAATCATTCAACCACCTCTATTCCTAGATATCATCATTGCCTCCTTAATTTTACGTTTTTCATTACATCTTTCAATTTGAATAATTTTTACATCTCTATTATTAAATTTAAAACTATAATTACATGCTTTATTATGATCAAAAATAATTGATGGAGTATTCAATTATTTTTGATCATAATAAAGCATGTAATTATGGTTTTAAATTTAATAATAAAGATGTAAAAATTATTCAAATTGAAAGATGTAATGAAAATGTAAAATTAAGGAGGCAATGATGATATCTAGGAATAGAGGTGGTTTAATAAATAGACAATCAGCTAATATAAAAACAACAGAACTGTGGGAAATTTAAATGGATTGAATGATGGGTAATGCAAGTTTTTATTTTCGGTACATTTGTATTAACAGTTGATAAAGATTGTCAGTAAAACAATTGAAAGTACTTCTGGTAAAGAATATATTATTTAATTTTGAATACTGTGTTAAATAAATTTATTTGAATTATATATATATATTACAACGGTTGGTGTTGATGGTGAAGTTTACCATTCTTACCGCATCTGCCGACAGAGCACCACTAGGTTACTTTGAACCTAGAAAATGTATAAAGTCGACAGATATGTGCTGTTAAGACCGCGACCGCCAGCCCAAGTCACTAGCTCAAGTAGATGCAGATACTTAATATATTTATTAAAATATATATTTTAATTATAAAGAATAAAAAAAGCAAGCACTGTCAGTTTTAATAACACAAAAAAAAGATTTTATTTACGTATATAATCAATAATGCACAAACTTTAAAATTATTATATAAGAAAAAACTATATTTTTTTATTATTAGTTTTATTTGTTTTAACTTTTATTTTTAATCTTAGAAATGTTGAGTATAAATGAGCTACCTAGACACACTCACAAATTTTCAAATCAATTGACTCCAGACTAAAAATCCGCAGCCACACCAATACTCGCTTCCAGATATATATCAGCAACCAATGCAATGTGAACATGTTAGCATAGAATCACATAGACAGGAATATGCATCTGAACAGCATGATATTATTGGAGAAACATGGCCTTCATCCTGCAGGAATGTGCATCTGTCAGGCGAAAGAAACATGCATATAAAATAATAAAAAGAAATGCTACATATGGATGGGAGAGTGGTCTTATCTTGCCGGCTTATCATCCAAAATCCATAGAGCTGTAATGGGTCAATGGCGCAGGAATTACCTCTGCGTCCATTTCAACGATATGACTACCTCTTTGGGGTCAAGTATTCAGTTGGACTCATTGTCCTAGGTGCTAACACACTTCACATTACATTGATATAAACATCCATATATCTCTCCACCAGCATTGACACAACTATGAAACAAATAGTCCAAAATCAAAACCCTCTTTAAAAGTAACATATTTAAACTAGTCTAGCAGCTATCTACACTCAACTAACATTTAAATCATTTTATTAATTTAATTCAAAATCTTTAGTTTAATTAAGGTTTTAAAATCATTTTTAAGATAACATTTATATTTTAACTTATTTTTTTACTGCAAATTTATATAACTTACTTTTCTTTTTAAATTTAATAATGCACAAATAACAATGTGTTTCTATTTTTTAAATTTAAGTTTGCAATCGCAAACCCCCACCCCATTACAAACAGATATTAATTAAACATGAATAAACAAAAATAAAATACAATACTTTTTTTTTTAAAAAAAAAAGATTACGTTGAAAACTTTAGCTAAGAGTTTAAAATTGCAAAGTTTATAGAAAGATAAAAGTTCAGGTTTGCTCAGAAAGAAAGTCTATAGTTCATTTTAAAAAACATATAAAGTTTGAAGATTTTAAACTTAAGAGAGTTTATGTTTCATTTATAAATTTATACTTTCCTTTGTTCATGCTCATTCCTTCATGAGGAAGATCCAAATTTATACAAGATCCATTTCTTGTGGGCGATGATGATTTATGAAGACACATTTACGATGTTTTCTGAAGACGGTACCAGTGGTTTGATCCTGGGCTCCATGGAGATGAAAGCTACCTTTGGCCAGCCGCACCGAAGGAAGCACAATGAAGTTAATTACATTTTTTTTGGTGACGGCAATAACTTTTAAAAATTATTTTTACAGATGAATTCAAAACTTTAATTTTCTGATTCTCCAACTAACTAATTATTGTTTTGGATTTTCCTTTTATAGTCCTTAGGCACCTTATCTCTGGAATGCAGGATTCATCAAACATATTCCATATCTCTATTTTATTGGTTAATTCAGTTTGTGGCCAAGTAGATTTTGGGTTTATGGCTAAGTAAATTTTTCCACTGAGGTCTGTGTCTCTATCTCTGGGTGGGAACTCTTATCTATTTCGTAATCATTTCTTTAATTGTGATTTTGCCTTAAGGATCTGTTTGTAATTTTTTTATAATTAAAAAAAACTCTTCGCTATTATTAAAATCAAAAGGTTTTTTATAATATATTTTATTTAAAGATTAGAATCTTTGCTTTGATTCTATAATTTATTTATTTTTTTAAAGCTTATTTTAATATTTAAATCAATCTAACATATTAATAAATTAATAATTCATTATTTGTGCATTTTAACAGTTTGTTTTTAATTCTGCATTAGATAAAAAAAAGTTACTATTAAAATTTGAATGTAACACATATATATATATATCCCATTACAATATATATATTTCCATTCTTGCTATTAAAAGGTGTGAAGGTTGCCTTGACAGCAGTTAGAAATATTGGTTGCTATATTTACTGTGAATGTTTAGGTGGTTACTGGTTGGAAACTAATTATATATATATATATGATTTTAATTTATACCCATTTGTTAATAAATTTTGAATTAAATTAAAACTTGCTTGGTTGTCATTCAATTTTACAATGCAAATTTATTGTTTAATCATATTTAGATGAGGTGATATTCACAAATTCATTATACCAGATAATTTATTAGAAACAGTTACAAATTAGTACAGAAACCAAACCACAAGATAGGTAAGAGGGTATAATTACATATTTTTTATATTGAATTTAATGTTTTTTGTTAAACAGTTATTGATTTTTATGTAACAATAAATTAATTGATTTGACATTCTTAAATATTTAATAAATAATTAGAAGCTTATTGTAATTATTTTATTAGTAACAAGTAACAGTTATATCAAGATTGATTTGATGATTAATCAATGTACAAATATGATACTTATTGAAGATGGGTGAAGGTAATTGCAATAAAATGTTTGTGTATTTTATTTTAAATCATTATTAATTAATATATATATTATATTAAGTCAGTATACAACCATAAAGATCATATTTATATTCAATTATAGAGCTGGTAATAGTAATATATTTTATTCTGTTACAAATTAGAGCTATTTTCTTTAATTATATTTAAAGTTTGTTGATATGAAGACACTAATAATCTTTAATATGCTTTGACAATTATAGTAAAAATTTTTAATAACTTAGCTTTATTAAACTGAAAAATAATTGGATATGATTTGTCAATTGTGTTTCAATAAGCATCAAATAGGAATATATTGTTTATTTTATATATTGATGTCATTGGATATTATACATTTTAATATTATCTAATAAGATGATTTTATTTTATAGTATTATAAGTTGGTATAAGTGAAGATATATGTTAAATTAATTGTTTTTGTATTATAATGTAGTTGACTTAATTAATAAGAGCATATTGGTATTAGTGGAAGGGCATGGCTAAGTTAGCATTATTTATTTTATTTTATTTAGTTATAATTTGAAATCAATTATTGAGTTATACATTTAGTTAGTTATCATTGATATTGAAAAGTTGTAGGGCATATTAAAATTATTATTTCATCCATTTATGAATTATTTCATTTAAATATAAATGTAAATAACATTTAACTTTTAGTATAAGTTTGTATTATTATAAACAGTGTTTTAACTCATAAAAAATATTAAGATTTATCTGCCTAACTTTTGTCATTATTTTCATTATATTATAAGGGATCTATACAATAGGTGTACACCTGGGTCTCTTTTTACACAGATTTATTTAATGTGATTTTGAAGTTATGCATTTCACATTTCTCCGGAAGTAGAACTCCGATAATGCGCTATTACTTTAAATAATAAATTTCACGCATTTACGTCATATTGAAAGTAATAGCACATTATTGGAATTCGACTTTCATCTTAGTAATTTCAATATTTTCAGTGCTTTATAATAGTAAGATTTTATGCAATTATGAAATTAAAATCATGATTTCCACATTTTATGTATACACACATTAAATTTT
Organism: Epiperipatus broadwayi; assembly: GCA_028023455.1. Taxonomy (NCBI): domain Eukaryota; kingdom Metazoa; phylum Onychophora; class Udeonychophora; order Euonychophora; family Peripatidae; genus Epiperipatus; species Epiperipatus broadwayi. Next base: position 213,897 of record JAQFVV010000267.1, read on the forward strand.
ACAAGATTATAATGTAAATTTGTTCAAACATTGTGCGTGTTAATTTTGCATTTTAAATCACATTCTGTTTTTGCTTTTTAAAAAAGAACATAATCAATTATTAATCATTTAGTGTCCGCAAGTTTATTTTTAAAAGGTGAGTAATAGCAGTGGGCACAATTAAAATTGAAAATTAAAAAATTAAAGACAAAAATAAGAATTTAATTTTTAGTTGTTAGATTAATTACTAATTACGTTGACACCAGAAAACCATTAACACAACATGAGAGTGACATCGGGGTTAGTTGTATCTCCTCTTGTGAAGAATCTGATTTTTTACCAGTTTGCAAATGAACCTGTTTATCTGCAAATAGCGATAATAATTAAAATGTGTATAAAAAATGTAAATTACTGTAAATTATGCATAAAAATATATTGTTTTGAATAAAATTAAATATTATAGTTAAAAAAAGTTTGTCTTGTATCAATTTTTTTCAAATTTGAAATTTTTTATTAGTCATATTTTATTTCCTTATTTTTTTGTGCAAATCTTAAAGTAATTTTACATTGGTGCTTTACTTTTATATGATTTTTTGAAAAATCACAGTCTGTATCCCCTCTTTTTCAAGGGAAGTTATGTCTATTTTTGCACGATTTCGTTTGTGCGTGTTTTCTGAGGAACCTATCTATCTATCGCATAAAATGAGACCCAGGTGTATACTGTTATTTAAAAGATAATATTTAGTTTTATTGCTTTATTTTTAATCTATTGCAAATATCACTCATATTTTAGGGTAGTTTGGAATAATGATTGCTTGTTTTCTATGTGTTCTAAATGTTATTTGAATCTATGGGGTTATAATAAAGATTATTATCATTGTTTAATTGCATTGAATGTTAGATTGTTATTCATTGATTGATATTCACTTTAGCTTAGTTTATTATTTTCATTCTGTGATAAATGATGCTACAATTCACAGGCATTAACAAATTAGGATTATTCTTTCTTTATTCATATTTTTATTCTGTTACAAATAGTGATCAATAATTAGGCTATGACTCAGTATGCATCCATAATTTTATTCTGTTATAAATGGCATTCAATGACAGAGTATATTTTTATTTATTTGCAAAGGATGCCCAACAGTTGGATTATATTTTTATGCAGATTATATTAAAGTTTTCATTCCCTATTGTCATCATTTTTATTCAGTTATTATATATATATTAAATAGAGGAATTTGAACTTAGAATTTTCAATCTATATTCATCCTCTACTTCATCTCAAACAACTGATACACATGATCACATATGTGTAAAAAAGCTGCTTGACATATATTAAGATAGCAATTTCTTAAATTTTAATGAACAGACTTTAATCTTTTCACCCTCCAATAATTCAACCATCCACTACATTAAAAAAAACAATGCTGGAAAGCTCAAATCTCTTGGTGGTTTTGATGTTGTATAAGAAATTGCTATCTTAATAGAAACCAAACACTGATTGTATATATGTGTGGGAGATTATGGTCTGGCCCAACTAATGAGTGCTGGTTCTGCATGAAATAGTATGTTGGGGATTATATTTTCACATGTTGTTTGAGATGCAATGGAGGGTGAATATAAACTTAAAATCCTAAGGTTTCAAATTCCTTTATTTACTATAGTAAATATTCACTATACTAAATAAGTTAATTACATATATATAACATCCCAAGCTTATCTACAAACATAAATATTCAATGTAATCTTTATAAGTAAAAAATGAATTCCACTTTTCGCTATAGTCTAAGATGTTAATAAATATAAAAAAGTTGACATTTAGACTGTAAGAGATTGGGATTTTCATATTATCATGTAATTTAATAAATCCCATAAAATCAACAAATATCTATTTTTACAATGTAGATTAATAATTTTTACAACTTTCAAGCCCATTGTTATTTATATAATAATCATTAAAATCAATATTATTAGTCTACTTAACTGTCTATATTAAGATTTTAGACACGAACGAGAGGGGGTTGGGATTCAGTTTTAACTTATAGAGATTGTCTTCACAACACATTGAAAGTCTATTGTGTAGATAAGATTGGGCTGTTAACATGATAATTTATATTTTGACCCATCTAACTTTGATCAAAATCAAATTTTTTTTCATGTGTCTTAGCATCGGCCGGGAAACGAACCTGCTAACCCGGGACAACTGCTTGTAAGGCAGCTGTGCTGACCTCTCGACCACCAACGCTTGACACGATCAAAATCAGATTTATTATCAAAATAATAATAAATAACAGTTAGTTTTAAACGTTTTTAAAATAATTATTATTTATATACTTTGAAATCAGGTTTATATTTATCTGTTTACTGATATTTATTTAAACTTGTAAAAATATAAAAATGTACGTTATTACCATATTAAGATCTTAAATTAAAATAAACAATGCAATCATCTTTGACCTCTAGAGGTTGCCTTGACAATGGATTGAGGATGTTCGTGCTAAAATAAAAACACAAAATGGTCTAATGTTAAGGGATTTCATTTTTGTGTATAGAAAAAATAGACATATTATTAAAAATATTATTTAAAAGATATAAAAGTAGTAATTGAAAAAAATGTTAAAATTAAAAATAAACCTCAAATGCTTGAGGATAATAAAAATAAACAGGAATAATTAAAATTAGCATTCTTTATTGAAATAAGTAGTTTAATCTCTAAAGAAAATCAAAATATATTCCATAGATTTAATATACTAAGAATAAATTGGATATAACTAATATATATGGAGTAAAAAATAAATTTCCTAAAAGAAAAGATCGCCTCTTAAAAATTGAATTTAAATATAATTAATTATGTTAATGAATGGCTAATTAAAAAAATATTTTTAAAAAATAGACATTTATAATGACTTGTTTACTTAAGTAAAGAAGGTAAATAAATATAAGCTCTTAACAAAAATAAATAAAATTTATGAAAAACTAAAAATATAACGGATGAAGGGAAAAAATGCATATAAATAATGAAAATGACATGTCTCTAAATATATTCCTAATGCAAAATATATTGAATATATTTTATTATTCAATATTTATAAAATATTAAATATATTTTATTATTGAATATATTGGAAGACATTCAAAGTATGGATGTAAGGAACATTAATATATTTGAAGATTGGGAAAGAGAAACTAAAGAATGTAACACTGAAAATAATATCTATACTATACCTCTTTTTAACCTTAGAAGTAACGAAAAAAATGGAGATGATTATAGCCACCATATATATATGAATCTAATTGATTTTTCAATAATAATTGAAACAAATATAGAAATATAAAGAAGTTAATATATATAATACTACTAATAAATAAATAATTATAACTTTTAAATATCTGTCATTGTAATGGGGAATAATTACCTCCAACCACCAATGAAAAGATAGAATAACACAATTCCATCTCTGGGCTTTGTCATTATAAAAGCTTAGTCTTTAACTTGGTCCTCAAATCATAAGAGAACCTCGACTATTGTTTAAGTTTAAGTGCAAACCAAAATAATGACAGGTCCAGGATGGAATAGGGTCATTTTATTTTTTTATTGTTTTTGATGCTATATAACTCAATGGGAGATAGTTACTTCTGCTTTGCAATGATATATAATGCTATAAATTATTTAAAAAATGGATATTATAGAAATTATAGAAAAGATGAAGGTGTATTTATTTTTATTAGAGGAAATATTTTTGCAGAAAAACTAAAGTCAATTTTTACCATTTTGAAGTAATTCATATAATTTTTGACTAAATAGCAAAAAATGTTATGTTACTAGAAGTATACAATTTATCAGATAATAATTAAAAGTGTTTATAGATAATTAAAATCATGGTTAAAATATTTTAGACACATTAACAATAAAATAATATTAATAGGTGAGATGAATATTGATTTATGTAAAAAGTCTAAAATTGTTGAAAATCATATAAATGCATTAGCTAATTACAATGTCTTTGGTCATATTAAAACATATATAGGTGAAGATATAATGAATAATGTAGTTTTTTATATATGGATCACATTAATATAACCATAATTACAAATAATATATTCACTTCTGTTATTAAATTAAAAAATTCTGATCTTTATATTACATTTATGTCTAGTTCAAACAAAATATAACATAAAGAAATTATATATGAAATAGTTAAAAATAAATTAATATTGTAAAAATAATAAACTAATTAGAAAATCTTGGAATAAATTTAAAAAAATAATGACTTTAATATTGTGATGAAACGCTTGTAGAAAGATGCAAAGAGATACACAAAAAGTCATAAGAAATCATTGTGAGAAAAAAATAAAATAAAATGTGCAATATAAATTGGATAAGTAAAAAAATATTGAAATTAATATATAAAAAAAATTATGGAAAGAATGTACAAAAATGAACAAAACAATCATTTATTTCTTAAATATAAGTTACTAAGAAATAAAGTTTAGATAAGAGCAGAGAAAGGTTTGTTTGTAATAAATTTTTTCCATGAAAATAAACTTGAAAAAAATATCTAAGAAAATTCAGTATAGAAATAATTAAGATTTAAAAAAACAATCTAATGTAAATGATAGTTTTCCTCTAGCAACATAATTATATAAAAAAAATCAAACTAAAAAAATGTAATCATGGTATTAAAATTTCAAAATATATAATAACATAGGTTAGTAATTACACAATGTTTCAAGTAGTATTATTTTCCACATAGCTCAGTTAGTAGAGTGTTTGCCTTAAATTTGATATTCAAGAAACTAACAGTGCAAGTTCAACTTCTAAGTGAATATTCTCACTGTGCATATAGGCCAGCAACACCTCAAGAAGAGTGGAGAATAATACTACTTGAAACACTGTGTAATTACTAACTTGTGTTGTATACAATAATCACTCTCATTCAATATTTGAGTCAGAACTAAATGAAGATTTATATAAAATAATAAAAAAGTATAGAATTAATATAAGCCCAGTTATAGATAAATCAGAAAGTCTGACTAAAAAGGAATATTGATATTCTATCAGATATTATAATTTACAAGATTAATAAAATAATAAAAAGTAGTGAATATTGTACATCATTTAAAACATCTATATTAAGACCAGTTTTTACGTCTGGTGATAAAATTGATCAGTAACAAGATAAATCTATTCTCATATCAATTGTTGGAAGTAATAAAAAATTATATTTATAAAACAATAATGTGTTCATCAAAGGAAGAAACCCAAATATGTTATTGCAAAATTTTACAGATAAAATTAATAGCGCATTAAATGACAAAAAATATAAAACTATAATTTTTAAAATTTTTTATAAAGTGTTTGACATTAATAAACTTAAACAACTGATTTACAGTTTGAGAAAAATTGCTTAATATTTTAAAAAAATTATTTAAATAATAGATATGTTGTATCAAAAAACAAATGTATTGAGTAATGAACAATAAAATGCATATGGAGTTCATCAAGGTTCTATATATTGTGCATTATTGCTTTCAATTTTTATAAATGACTTTGGAAATATTAATATTGAAGGATCAATGTATCAGAATGCAAATGATTCCATTAATATAAATTTAAATAATAATATTGATATTGCTATTAAAAAAGGAGAAAAACCTCATACAAAATTGTTCTTTGCTGCTTTGACAAAAGAATTTATATAAATAGAGATAAAACAAAATTATCTTAACATGTTCTCCTCATATGAAATATAAAAATATTGATATATATATCTACCTTCACATGATTGAATATATGATAATAATACAATATGGAATGGTAATAAATATATAAAAGAGAAGCAAATAAAATAGATAGATGAAAAAAATGTCTTGATTATTAATTTATAACTTAACATATTATTATCTCTTGTAATAAATAAATCCAAATACTTAATAGTTTTTTTTTCACTAGTCCATATCAAGCCACTTAAATTATTTAACTCCTCTGCAAGAAAATGTAGTACTGATATTTCTATAAACAAAACATCAATTACATACCTTTTGTAAATTTTAGTATCTTTAAAAGTACACATATCTAAAATACTACTCTCATATGTGGATAAAACAAAAGTTCAAATTTGTATAACAGGTAGACCCAGAAGCCAACATTTAGAAATTTTATAATATTCACCTTCAAAAGAAGCAACAATGTTATCATCAAAAATCTTTAAAAAGTCAATAACAAATTTTATAATGTATTTATAAAAAACCTTTACTTTTTAATGCATGTTCAATTATGTTTATTACTTTTATTACAAGAATTTTTAATTAATGAACATTTTATTTATATATATATATATATAGAGAGAGAGAGAGAAAGAGAAAGAGGTATATCTGTGATGGAGAATATTTCTTTTGTCAATGTCCATTTGGATATTTATAATACCATTCATGGGCCATACACAATTATTTAAAAAGTAGTCTGCTATATTGGATCTAATATTTAATTAATTTACTCATCATCATCATTAGGGGTGAACAATCTTTTCAGGCCAATTTCAACTTGCTCTTTTTAAATTGAATTAAAAATAAAAAAATATCATTATTACTAATGACTATTATACATTTAATGGCAAAGTTTTTCTAATTTTTCTTGTAACTATTCTTCATGTCATATTTATATTCTCTATTTTTTAATGTCCTGGACAGATTAATTCTACAATAAATATGATATAGTCATTTATATATTCTCTTTCAGAAAATAGTTCTGTCTTGTTTTTTTTTTTTTTTTTGTAAAAAAAAAAAAAAATTCAATTTACCTTCACAGAAAATTTTTACTTGTTTGGACATTTCATAAAACATGTCAGCCACTTATTGAAGCTCCTTTTTAAATTTTCTATTTTAATAAATATTTCTCTTTCACAAAATTTGTTGTAATTATAATATTTTGGATAAATAGTATTTTTTATTAATAGAAATCCTTTCCAGATATATCAGGCATATCAATTTACTATTTTTTTTTATTTATAAAAAAACAATGTATCGATCCATTTCTATTGAAATGTGCAATTTTCTCTGTCAATTTTTTTTATCTTACTTAGTTTAGCCATAGTAATAATAAATAAAAAAAGAAAATAATAATAACAATAATAAAACAAAGGAAAATCCTATTTTTATTTTTGTGAAGATATAGCTAGTCTGCTAAAATTGCTATAAAAATAGGCAAAATGCCATTAAACATCATAGATTAAATCTGTAGTCAGATAGTCCACACATTATAGATAATTTGTTGAAATATTGCATCTCTGATAGAATAAACTAGAACTATTATAAAGATTGGATCTAGCTTGAGAAAATAAATATTTTATTTTACTTAATTCTAAATTCACTATTGAAACTATGCATGTTTAAATAGAAGTTGTATCCAGGGTCATTTTATACACCTTTTTGAAAGCATCCAGGAACAATATTGAGAGCTTTTCATGATCACAATTGAACCCAGGGCCAGAAGTTTCCCACCCCTGATTTAGATAGATAGATATAACTTCATAAAAAATTGAGATCATACAATCTTTCCACTTTTTCAATTGATTCACCTTAGTAATATATTTGTAAAAAATTTAACTAATGTTTACTATCACTGAAAAAAAGAAAATGTGTTATCTATATAATTAATTAAATTTAGTGAAAATGGTTCTAAAAGACTTTGCCTACAATTTTTATGCATTGAATATCACTTCGTTCATTAATACTATTACACGCACAGGTGCACAGTCACATATTTGGGAAATATAGATATATTTAAAAAACAAATTGCATTAACAAACTGATGAAACAATAAAATTACTAACTGTATGAAACAGTTTTCTCATGCAAATGAATAAAAATTAAAACTCAAATTGAAGTCAACCTATTCAACAACCATATGATGCAATCATTTTTGCTACAATTACTTGATTGTTACTGTTTTTTCACTCACTTGGGAGAAAGTGTTAAATTGTTGAAACGGTTTTTCATTTTACTTTAATTTTATAAAACATGTCACTCCTGAAAGCATGATTTATAAAATATCATGTGCCAATAAAAGTACTCACTTCTATATTAAAATAAACTTTATCACAATCTATAAAACATTCATTGTCCAATTTCATATGGTGTAAAAACTGATTGGTCATTTTTCAGGATGTATTCATTTTAGGAAACCTCATTCTTCAGATGCCTAGAAAGTCACTAATCTTCCTAATATATACAACAATTATTTAAGTCATGTGACATCTGACTTATTATTATTACTATATCAATAATTAACGTGAAAGCTAAACACCTTCAAACAGATACGCTTTAAAAATGCTTAAGTGACAGCCAATCAGATGGAATAATGGCATCACATGGGACTCTAAATTCTAAAACACAAGCCAGAACTATTAGAAAAAGATGGATCCATCTTAATCTATGCCTCAATTATATTTAAATAAGCCAGACTCAAGCATTTTGAACTAAGAGTGTGAAGCTTAAATACCTTCACATTTAATCCACTAAATAATATATATATAAATTAACAACGTGAAATCATCCGATTTACAATGAAGAAATATTTTTAAATATAATTGAAATATTTTTAAATATAATTGAGGCATAGATTAAGATGGATCCATCTTTTTCTAATAGTTCTGGCTTGTGTTTTAGAATTTAGAGTCCCATGTGATGCCATTATTCCATCTGATTGGCTGTCACTTAAGCATTTTTAAAGCGTATCTGTTTGAAGGTGTTTAGCTTTCACATTATTATATTATCTGTTTACGCTTAAATTTAATATATTTACATTTATTAATATCATTTCATTAGATTTAAAAATATTTCTTCGTTGTAAATTGGATGATTTCGCGTTGTTAATTTATATATATATATATTATTTAGTGGATTAAATGTGAAGGTATTTAAGCTTCACACTCTTAGTTCAAAATGCTTGAGTCTGGCTTATTTAAATATAATTGAGGCATAGATTAAGATGGATCCATCTTTTTCTAATAGTTCTGGCTTGTGTTTTAGAATTCAGAGTCCCATGTGATGCCATTATTCCATCTGATTGGTTGTCACTTAAGCATTTTTAAAGTGTATCTGTTTGAAGGTGTTTAGCTTTCATGTTATTATATTATCTGTTTACGCTTAAATTTAATATATTTATATCAATAATTGTAAATAGACCATTTTTAAATATTTATTTGAATGATTGACAATGCTTTAGACAGTTGTATAGAAAGTTATCTAAAATACATAATCTTGCAGAGCTGAGAGTTTGCTTTACATGATACAGTAACTGAATAAAGAATTGTTAATGCATTGTGATTGGTATATATGTCTACTAAAAATGTGGTAGGGCATCCATCTACCATACCTATGATCTGGAGTTGAATTTGGGCTAGATAAAAATTGATTGTTTTTAGGTTACCAAACAGACATAGCATTTATTCCAAAATATTGATAAATATCCAAAAAATCTAACCAATATTAGTCACTAAATGGTAGGTAGAAATTCTTAGGTAAAAAATAAATAAGATTAAAAAAACAATCCAAATCATTTCATACAAAATATTTGAAGAAGGTTATGAAAATAAATAAAAGTTTCTCATTGTTTAGTGTAAAATGTATTATTAGTAATTTATTGTTTGATTATTATTACAATAATTAATCTATAACATATATTTGATTTGATTTTTATATATAAATATTATGCTATAATGGGATTTTTTCTCTATATTAAAGTTAAACTATATAAGTCTGCAAAAATATTATATATATATATTAAATATTTTCCTAAATGTATTTAATTTCAGTTTTATTAATAAATGATAGTGAGCAGAAAATGTTACTCTTGCTTGGCCAGAATATAAGCAATGGTCTTATAAATTAATAAAGCCTTCAGCATGCTTACCACAAATGTTTGGATTGTAATTAATTTCAAATCCTGTTATATTTGTCTCCCAATACGTGCGATTTTTTGAATATCCCAGCAATCTGTTTGTAGTCAACATAATTAATATTGGATAATAAACACAAACTCTGAGATAAAAAAGTGATTATTTGACAAAAGAAATGCAGTAATGGAGAGGAGGCTATGTAGTTGGACAAAATAATAACAGATAAAAAAATGTAGAAGGATAAGATAGGCAATAAGAAATATATTAGAGAGAAGTAAAATTAGACATGGTAGAAAAACAGGGATACTAATGGTGTGAGAAATGGGCATACTAATTAATTAATTAATTATTGTTAACTATTGTTTTATGTTGTGTTAGATAATATTTTAAAATATTTAATTTTCAGTGGGATGAGCTTTTATGAAATATTGTGGAAGGTACTATAAAACTGACATGCAATTTCCAGAAAAATAAATGTTTTTAAAATCATAGATGGTTCATCTACACTTAGAGCTTATTCTTTAAATAAATTAAAATTTATTGGTTGTGCTTGAATTTACGGTTTGATTTTATTGAGTCTGGTTTTGACATTAGCATATTACTTGTATAAGATCAAATAATATATCATAGAAAAAAGTTTCCATTTTTAATAGCCTGAAACATGAACCTTATCAATTGGTATATATTTAATAATTAATAATTTGGCAATTTACATGCACATGAGGATCTCTCAACAGAAACCAATGACTCTACAAATACATAGCAGACTGAAAATACAACTTTAAAGCATGCATGAAATATCTAAACAATATAGGTTACAATTAAAAAGCATTCAACAAAAAAATGTAATAGATTTAACATCAAACAATATTTAAAACAACAAGACAACAATAAACTATAAATTACAATGACTTATATACCAAAAAAGGCAAAATAAAAAAAAATTATTTGCAGATAAAGGTACAGCATCAGTTTCCAAGTAGCAGATAGCCTAAACCGATTGTTCTACAATACTAAAAGCAAACTAGAAAAAAATCCCTCAAATAGTCTGTAAGGTGTAATGCAATGTTCCAGGATTCAGAATGGCATATTAAAGGTGTTTGCAGACCAACATTACCACAATAATCTGTGAGATGTAATGAATGGCCCAAGAGTAACAATGATATATTAAAGAGATTTATAGACCAACATTATCACAAGAATAACTCACCACAAGTATCTACATAAACTGGCCAACAAAAACCCAGAATATAAGTATGGGTTCTTACATCATAAAAAAGAATATGGACACAGATTTTATCTTCAAAATGTTAAACTAGTGTAGTTGTATTATGATAACAGAAAAAAGAAAATAAAGGGGGCTTCATACATTACAAATAATGATAATGTTATAAACAAAAGAGCTAAAAGTATTCAATTATTTGACCAATAAGAGTATGTCAATTATCCCATCTACATATTAAGCATAATAAATAACACTATAAAACAAACTAAACACAATAATATTATTATGGTGCTCAGTTTCAAAAGGGCACTAAATCAAACAGATAAAAAAATTTGATATCCATTTCCAAGTATACTAATATATGTACGCAATGTTATTACAGATAAGCAATGAACAATTAATAGCACTTCAGACCAGTGTTTTATATAGGCAAAATCAATGCACATATACAAGAGTGGATATCATTTCTCAATAAATGTGTAAAGAACCCAGTAATTCCAAAATATTGGCATGTAAAACTCAACAGATCCATCCACCAGAACAATAAAGCAATAAACTATAACAAGGCCAATTATTAAAATGCATAATAAAAGAATGGCAGAGAAATAAAAAATCAAGAAAAGATGGTCAATATGTTACAACAAAATACTTTAACAAATAATAATTATGTTGTAAAACTTTATTTAAAATCATAGCCATTAAGTCCACCAGAAAATAAGTATTGTAAAAACAAGAAATCGGAATAAATACTAGCATCATCAACCAAATAAAAACAAACATACCTGAGAAAATAAAAATGGTGGTATATGGCCTAAAAAAATCTACCCTAAGAAAACAGCAAAGTTTGAAGCTACATATGAAAATGCCCCAACCAAAGATAATATTTAAATAATTGGCACAAACACTGATATCAGTTTCTAACAAATTTACAAATAATAGCTATAATAAAATAATCCAGAACTTTAATAGATTCACAACCAAGAACAAAATATTATGCCTAAAAGAAAAAAAATTATTTATATTAATGAACAAAACAGATTATTTACAAAAAATTAAACAAGTTGAGAGGTTAAAATTCAATAAAATAATGTACAACATAAAAACATGGCAATTGAGTTTATAATAGAATAGAATATTTAAAGATGTACCCATTACTTGAAATACACCCACAGATGTTCTTCAATATAAAACTATACAAAGAGGACCACAAGCACCATTGTGGATTAGTTAAAAGGCAATTAGGGTTTGGTAAACACACAATCACGTGACTATTTGAATTGGTTCAATCAATCAAATACGCACACACATATATAGTAATTAGTTCATTACATATCAGCATTAAAAATAATTAGATAGTTAGAAGCATGTTTCTCAGGTTTAGGTTACGGCTATTTAATTAATGGGAAAAATATTTAATTTCCCATGCATATTTTATCTATAATAATAATTGATCTGAAATTAGTTAAATATTTTGTTTTCTTCCCCTATGATAGTAGGAACGTGCTAGACATTTTAAAAAAATAATTGCCAATTTTCTTTTAATTATAATAGGGATACTATTTTAATATTTATTGTAAATAGTAACTGTTGGTAGAAGAGAAAGAAAAATATAAAATCATATACATATTTTTTTTTGTTTTCACTCTTCCTACCTAGTTGTTGAAGACAATAGTCAAACTTTAATCCAGCTGCTGAAAAAGGCAGTAGGAGAAAAAAATTATTCCTAACTAGCTGTTGATGAGAAATCATTCAAGTCTTAATCTAGCTGATAAAGAAGAAAGAAACAGAAGTCTTTTCCAAGCTCTTGCATAGAATAGCAGAAATTTTAATCAAATTTAGTCATAAAAAGTTTGTACAATGAAAACCATGTGCAAAATTCAGCTAAAAGATAGATATCATCTTCCTCCATATAACATGTCTTTACTAAAATAAAATGTCCCCTGAATTAATCTACAACTTGTCTTCAACCAAGAGCATTTCTCTGTATATGTTTGTGTTACCTGGAAATTTTAGTGGAAAGAAATAGATAAAACTTGCTATTTTTTAACCCGTAAATATTGCATACCAGTAAAAGGATAAATTGATCATGTTTATGTGCAGAAGCCCTCAAGGAAAAAAACACAACTAGCAAAACGGGAAATTTTAATTGGGAAGAAGAATTCCACAGAAAAAAATAAAACCATGGTTGAAAGTATTTTGTTGTGTGTGTACACTATATTTTATTAAAAAAAAAAAGATTTTTTTTTTGTTTATAGTAATATTTTTTTTGTAAGAATTGATAATTTTAGATATTTTCATTAAGTTAATGTTTTCAAATTGTGAAACATATTTTTTTAATTTAATTTTTTCTATGTAAAATATTATTTTTCTCTCCTAAAAACTTAAAAGGCGAATTAAGCTTCAAACTCTTACTTATTTTAAGAAAAATAACTTAATTAATTAAAAGTTAATTTATGAATAGAAATCAACAGATTGATTATAACTTTATGAAAAAATATTTTTTGATGAAATGAATGCTTAAAATTTTACGTTATTATGTCATTTTTTGTTTATTGTTAATTAATTAGTTATTAAATAATTATTTTTAAAATAATTAATAGTCTTAATTTCTATATTCTATCCAATTATTGTTTCATAAATAGCAGTGTGTGAGACTTTATTTCATGACAGCTTAATATTCTATGGAGTTTTTTAATGATCCCAGTAAAACTATTTACTTATTATATGTTAAATCTAGGAATTATAAGGAGTGATTTATAATAAGCTACTTTATTTATTTATCTCTTACAGTAATCATTTATAAAGTTCTTGCTTCCTAAGCAAGATTTGTGCATAACATGAAATTATATGGATTGGGAGTTTATGTTTAGTATTATAGACATCCAGTTGATGATGATTTCATCACTTCTTAATCTTGGTTGGCTCGAAGGGATATCCTTTAAAATCCAAGCACTACATTTCATTTTATTAGTATTTCTTTAGACATTTAGTTTATAGTTGGCCAGTAATTAATGGTACTAAGTGGCCAGAGATTTGATGATGGTCATGATGTTTTGAATATCTCAACATTATTTGACTTATTGTTGTATTTTGATGGAGTAGCACTTAAGTATGTGCCCCCAGATAATTATTGTTTGTATTCCTGCCCTAGGTTTGGCAGTGGCTAAATAATTAGTCTGGTCTATAGTGGATCATTTTGAAATTCAGTCACAAGATTGACTATTGATTTATTTTTATTGTTGATCATTCATGATGATAAATGTTTATTACTTTTGTGTAATAGTGGTGAACTTATAGTTAGTTCTATGCTGATCCCTCATGCTCATTTCTTTTACATTAATTTTATATTTTGTTTATTTGGGGATGATAATGATTTTCCATCACCTCATAATTCAGTCCTAATGTGGTGGATTGTTACAAATGTGACTACTCAATTGTGGGACAGGGTAACCACAGATTCTTTCATATTAACTCTAATTTTTCATATTGCTACTATATATATTGTACACATTTTAATTGTGTCATAATTAAAATAGTTAGATGGACAAAATACTAAAAACTTTAAATTTCAATTCATTAATATCCTTTGAAACTAAAATTACAGCAATTACACTTAAAACCACCTTATATAATTTTATTAATGCATTAAGTAATATTTAGAGTGTATATTAATAGTCAGTTATAAATATAAATTTTATTAATTATGTTGTAAAATATAAATAATGTACTAATAGTTATTAAAATAATGCAGTTTTTATTGTAAGTAAATCTAAATTTTAATAATTATCCATTAAATTTATAGTTAGTTAGCTTAAAATATTTTAAATAAATCATTAGATAATATTAAGTAAGATAAAGTCTTGTCCAATTAAAGGAGTTCTAGTGATATATGTGTTTGTCTGTGCTTGCAAGTATGTTATTTTGCAATATTTAATTTGACAACAATAATTATTATTTTAATTACTTTAGTTAAAAAAAAGTATTAAAAATTGATTTGTATTTAATACTTACTAAATACTAAATGGATATAGGAAATAATTTACTTCATGCGATGTTTATTTAATAATGTTTGGATTATTAAATAATTATATTAAAAAATATTTATTACAAATTTAAATATTATTGAAGTTAAATTGCTATTTTTAGAATATTTTAAATTTTTTCTCATGTGTCAAAGCATTGGCCATGAAGCGAACCCGCAAACCCGTGACAACTGCTTGTAAGGCAGCAGTCTTTCTGTCATTCTTTAATTAAATCTAAAAATAGAACTTTGTTAGTGATTTGAAATCAATTTTATTGGATGATTGTTTTCAGTAGTCAATTGATCAATTGGAGTTGGCCATATAAAAGAGGAAACAGGTGTGTGGTGTGAAGAAAATTATTAAGAAATTGATAACAATTTTGGAAAAAAAAATTAATATTTTTATTTAAAAATGCGTTTAAAATGTTATCTTTATTTCAAGCAGCATTAATATGGAAAAAATAATAATAACTAGTCTACTATTTGGAAAACAATATTGATATTTACTTATTATAACAATCGGGGAAAATAAAAATACATGAATGGCTTGGACAAAGTTACAATATTACTGGAATCTTCACTTCAATCTATAGAAAAAGTTGACTTGTGTAGAAACCATGGACAACACAAGGATGTATTATGTAAGAATTTGTTTATCATATTATAGAAATATTTTTCTATTTGTTTACAAACTTTTATAACATAGTATTAATTCCTTAATTGAACTATTTAATCTTCTGCTTTAGTGTATAATTGCGGAACTAATATTGTAAATGTTTTTAATGACTTACATTATAAGAAGTCATTTAAAACTTGAATTACTAACTTATTTATCTAACATGTTATGATATTATATAATGGAACTGCTAAAATATAAGTTATATTTAAATCAATACTGATAATATTGTATCATTCTGTTATTTTTAAAAGGAAAAATATGAAAATTTATGTTAAGATTATACTCGAAGAAATAAAATATTTCAAGATTTCATCTAGCTGTCTGCACTAAAGCTAAAGATTATAATCCATATTAAACAACTTATAAAAGGGAAGTTTTTTTTACTGTGTTTTAAAGTATTTTCTTAAATATTAAAAGAATATACGCAGATAATTAATTAACTTTATCTAAGAGAAAATGGTTTTTGTCATTTGTAATTTTCAAACTTACTTTCTTACATTGCAAGCAGACAAAAAAAATGAATTGTCTGTTCAAACTTCTGTTTAAACTTATGCTTCAGGATATGTTTTGGTAAAAGAAAATTAACTTTCATTAATTTTATTTTTTGGGATTGTTATATTTAAAGAAATTTACATTTAATGTTTTATATTTATCATTTTGAATTTTAAAAAATATTATATATGTGGGTATAATATAATTTAGTATATAATAGAGTTACCTATATTTTAAGCCATGTCAATTGAAAGTGTGGTAAATGATGGGTTATTTTCAAATGGATCATCAACGGACAAGTGTTACTGAATTATAACATTTATTGGTAATTTTTATTGTTTGTTTTAATATATGCTTATTTAGTTTGTTTAATATTATTCTATTTCAAATTTTAAAAAGATAAAATAACCTAGAATGCTTTGTTCTGAAACATTATTCCTCATATCTTGCAAATTGCTATTTTAAATTTATAATGAATCTATGCTTCTGAATGAAATATGTTTATTTGGGGATTAATTATTGGTGCAGTCATGATTTTTTATTTATTTTAGATAATGAATTATTTTATGAAACACTTATTTGCATGTGTCAATCTTTCTTTGCCCTGTGTGGATGCTATTATCAATTATGTTATGCTAGTGCATTCTGATAATCCTAATATTGGGCATTTATTAATTTTTGTAGTGGAATTTAGTGGTTTAGTTCTAAGGAACATTTCAGCTGTTTTATAAAATGTATTAAGCTGTCATATCTTCAGTTTACTGCCTGGATGTGCTTATGGTGTTTAAACCTAAAGATTTCTTTTCAAATGTAACTGTTTGGGTTTAAATGGGGATTCAGTCTTTATGTTTTATTCTGTAGCACATAATGTAAGTTGTAGGGAGAACAAAGGTCATCTAGTCATGAATGCTGATGAGTCATTTGATATATATCCAGATTATTAAAAGTGCTTCTATAAAGAACCTGGTCACAGACATCACATCTACTATAGCAATGATATATATTTAAAAATCTTGACAAAAGTTATTCCATCAACATAAGCTTGTATATATTTACATAGATACAAAAGCTAGGATTTATGACCTTTATGAGTATAAGGTTGTTAGTATCAAGAATGTTAGCATTACACATAAGCAAAATTTAATAATAAATATTTAAATATTTCTAAGTGCATAATTATAATTTTGCTAAATAATCCTGAGTGCCATGGAAACAGATAATTAAATTACAATTAATTTTGAGAGATGTTTAATAATTGCTGTTTTAAGAAAAAGAGGATTTGTTAGAAAAAGAATTATAATAAGAGTAATTCCTATATGCCAATTTTAAACCTGCATGTTAATATGAGATATGACTTAGGTTAATTTTTAGTTCAAAATAGTTGTTTTGTTTTATGTATATGAAATAGTATTTTAAAATTTATATTTTAAAAAGTTTAATTATTGCTAAGTAATTGGTAGTCAATTAAAATAGATTACATTTTTAATTATTTTCTGGTTAACTCAATAAAGTAGCCATAAAATTATTAAGAAAAAAGTAAAACCTGCTTTTCATTATGATGAATGGTAATTTATAAAAATTACCAAAAGTGTAAGAATATTTTATATTGTTTGTTTTGCTTTATTTAAAGTAAAAAGGGAAGATATAATATGATAATTTAAATTATACAAGTGGTAATTCAAATATTTGCCCACTTGAAATACAATCCTATTAAGAAATAATTTTAGTTTTATTACAAAAGGTTAAGTAAATTCATTTTGGATAGATAAATGTATTATCAAACTGATATCTTGTTCAATGTAGTAGGAAAATTTATAAATATAAAATTATTTTATTGGAATTTAAAGTTGTAATTATAAATTTATTAAACGCACATTGATTATGTAAGTAATATTTACTGAGGCTATAACCTCAATAATATGCGTATAAAATGCGATAGTAGGGACCTCTACAGGTGTTTTAACCACAAGCTTATGCTATGGAAGAAAAGAGGGGAACCCAATGGGGAACTTGTAAATAGTCACTTTAATTGAAAATTGCTCATATTTTGTGTGTCGTAAAATAAAACTTAAATATTAATATGTAAATTTTAAATATTGTGTTGTAAATAAACTGATTTTTGTAGAATTTAAAATTGTGTAATTTGACATTATTTATGTTTCCACATTTCTATTTATCATTCATTATAGGTACTGATTGAATTCGTATTTACTTTATTGCACACATAATAAATTATTCTATTTAATATGTGTATTATACTTATGAAATTGATTATTTTATCAAGAGGTATATGAGAATCTTTATATGTCAAAGCGTTGACCAGGAAGCAAACCTGGGCCTGCTAATTGGAAGGGAATTATGCTAACCGCTAAGCCACCAACACTTAAGAGGTATATAAAAATTGATTCATAAATTATCATAGATTCAGAAAAACTATTGAATAAATTCAAATTTATTTAATCGTGCACAAAAGTTATCATTTTCAATGGTTACATATGTTCCTTTCATAGTAAACTTAAGAATTTTTATTTGTTTCAAACTAGTAACAATCATTACTGTTATTATTATACTTATTTTACATTCAAATACAGAACTTATTATTATTTTAATATGTGTAAACAGAGCTATATTTGGATATCCATATGCCAATTACTTTATTCAAGAAAATAATAAACGTTACTTAAATATTTGAATTATATGATTAGTTATACTATTAGAAATTAGTATTATTATCATGAGAGATTATTACTATTTTAATATCTCAAATTAAATTTTATTAGATTTCTTAAATTATAATAGAAATTTTACTTAACTTAATTCAAAACCCTATAAGACCTAAAGTAACTATTTTTGCAGTTTAGTTATCATATTGCAGAGCAAAGTTGTGATAATTTGTTTAATAATATTATTATTTTACATTTTTCTAAATATTGTTTAGATTATTGTATTTTCATAAAATTGTCATTTGTTATCCAATATACTCTGCTTTGTTCCTTCTGTAATATGATATTCTTGAAATAAAGACTGGAATACAATAAAGATTTAGATCAAGATTTACTTTAAATTAAAATTAGAATATAAATTTATTTTTATAATGAATTTTAATATTATTATTTTTAAATATTTAGTTGGAATATTATTTTAGCTTTATTTAAATAGCATTATTATAATTAGTCATAGAGATATGATTGCAATTCTTAAAGGATTGGAAATCAATGGTATTTCTATGCAGTAAGGTATGTGTCTTTGATACTTATTTGACTTTAAGATAGTCTGTACACCTTGGTATGGGAACACAGTCTCATGATACAATTTATTATTATTGCTGTTATTATTCTGAGCTAGAATGTTGTTAATTAATAAGTATTTATTTACTAAAGCAGTTTGAAATCAGTGGTTATTGTTATTTGATTATGGATTTCACATTTTTTGGTGTGTCTAGCTGCTTACCTTTACTGGATTGTGGCCATTTCCTCAAGTTATAATATAAAGAATAAATTTAGGCTCATGTCATTGGACATAACAGAGCTGTATGAATCAGTATTTTATAAAATAACAATAAATGATGTAATTAAAAACTTTCTAGATCGAAAGTGATTATAACTAACAAAAAAAGTTCATTATTGATGTATTAGAATGGATTGATAAGGACAGCTCAGACATATCAATAACTAATATATGCAGTATAACTCTGGCTAAAACAGAAAAAAATACCATGACCTTCTTAGAAAAAGATCAACATATACAAAGTATACATAGACAGTATACTCTTATATGGACCTGCACAGACTACAATAGTAATGCACTAACAATTAACCATAATTGACAATTGAAAGTGAAAATACCACAAAAGACATTAATATTTAGATTTAATAACACAAAAATAACTTGGATTACAAAATGATGGTAAAGCTATTGGAAATAAGAGGTTCAATCACTGACAATCAGAATTCTTGATGTCATACAACTTGGATTTAAAGAATTTTTCAATAGAACCAATGACTCTTCAAATATAAATTTTACCAATAACACATTATTAAAACATATGTGAAAGACCTAGGCAGCATAGGTTTCAGTTAAGAATCACTCAAAGAAATTAAAATATTTAATATCAAAATAAAACAGAATTTAAGATGACAAGATGACAACAAAACATAAATTAAAATGCTTATATACCAAGAATGGCAGTTAAAGTAAAAAAAAAACATTTACAAAACAAAATCAACTTCTGATCACCAGTCAATCTCTATAGACTGTTAAACAATACCCAACGACAAACTACAAAAGGAGGAAATTCTGAAAATAGTCTATATATGTTCAGTGCAAAGCCAATGGTGTGCATTGACAGTATATTATAGAGAATTATGAACCAACATTACCATAAGAATTGCATATCACAGATCCTTATACAAATGAGCAAAAGAAAACATAGAAAGTATGTCTGCTCTTTTTAAGAACATGGACATAAAGTGGAAAATAGAGGAAATTTGTTATAATGTAAATAAGAACAATGTTATAAGCAAAATAGATAATAGCATGTAAATTATTTAATTTACATATTAAGATTAATAAATCGATACTATAAAAGCATCAAACTGAGCAAAGTGCACTAAGCCAAACAGATAACAAATAGAGAAATGTAATACATTTTTCCAGGCATATTAATATATATATATATATATATATATATATATATATATATTATAACCTACACTCCCAACACCACTCATATACATTACATGAGCGAAATGCCCAGGCGCAAGTTCTATTAATGAATAGAACAATATAACAAGATATATGATACAAAATTATTATTGAGACTCTTCACTTAAGTCTATGTTCAGCTCAGCTCAGTGGGAGGCTATAGGAAGTTCATAAGATATATGATTATAAGTAAATGAAAGAAGAAATATTACAAAACATTAAATATAATGTAAATCCTTTTTATTAATTAATTGCGTGATAAAGAATCACAATGTTTATTTGTACAATCTATTAAAATATTCTTTCAACTTAATTTCTTCCTTCATCCAAGTACAACATATATCAGCTTGCTATAATTATATTACTAAACAATTCTATGACTTGGCATATCATAATCTAAACATCTACTTTAATGCCAATCAAGAAATAAACAATAAGATCTCAGGGAATTTAACAAACACAGTTGAATTAAATAAAATACATTGGCCCATAAGTTATAATTCTAAAGTATGATAAAATGTAATGAAACAAATTGACTAAAATATTTTACTGTGTTTCAATAATAAGATAATGACAGAAATAGGGTATTTTAATCTCATATCATCATCTAACAAATATACCAACTTGGCAACCTTTCTAATACGTTTATCCAGTGGCAAATGTTTCTCATAATGTTTGGATTAAGAAAAACAATATTGTCAGACACCAGCAAATTTGATATCATAATTATAAAATAATATATCTACTCTATAATAGATTTATGAAATGTGGAGATGTGGAAATTGAAACACGAATGTACACAAGAATAACTTAAGACACAGTTTTTAATAAATAAACAAATCATTTATTACACTAAATTTAATTTAAGTAATTATTTACAATAAGACTGCTTGTCTTAATGATTTAAAATTCTTAAACAAACCTTGAGCATCAGTTTGGGATTATCCCTTTTATATGACATTATTTATACCCTTTTGAAATTAGAAATGAACAACAAAATTTGAATCTTCTAACTTTGCATACTTGTTTTGCTTAAGTATTTCTTTTAAACATATCATTAACTACATAATATATTACAGTGTTGGCACAATAAATATTTATGAGAGGATTTCTATTAATTAATAAAATAAATCAAACTAAAATATTTGGTCATCAACAAAGGAACTTTTTCTAACTAATGAAACAATCATTTTTAAACACATATACCTTTTCACGCATAACAATGAAATCACATTCATTCTGATGGTTTGATGATTTATAATTCTGTATTAAATAAGTATACTGTAATTTAAAACACTTATTTCCTGTTTTAATTTCAATAACTCTATACTTCTATTTAAATGAATATAATGTGCTTCAAAACATTTATTTCACAATTTAATTTCAATAACTTTAAACCTTTATATTCACAACATTATTCATATTACGTGTGTGTGTGTGTCAAGCAACAATAATAGAAAACAATCTTTTCTACAAACTCTCCATTCATCAAGAAAATATTAAATAATTACTTCATTTCGGACAATGTTGTAAACCATCAATAAAATAAGACACTAATATTACATCAAGAATTTGACTTATCTATTTATCTGGCCACATTTTAAATAACACAGAGCTATATTTTCATGATTATACAGACACGTTCCAAGAGAAATTCACATGAGAAGTAAATAAACTTTTTACTTAATACTTCTACAATAATTCATCTAATCCTAAATACACTGTTGGTGGGGAACCTTTTCCTCATTACCAAGACTCTAAGAAAAACATCACATAACTTCAAAACTATCATTTCATAATACGCACACAATATAAAATAGACTCTACTCATGGAAAATTATTAAAAATATACTATTTAGGCAAAATCTCTCATCCCTACAAATACAGAATGCAATCAGATTATTTTTCATTTACATACATACAGATAACATACTAATCTGTTCAATTCTATAGAATACGACACATCTGAAATTTATACATAAAATATTCACAAACTGAACTTTATTAAACAAATGTCATCATTGTGAAAAAATAGACACACTCACACATGAGCAAGAATATAGAAGAAAAAAAATTAATTCTAAGTTATATAATATGTGAACAATGCGGTAATTAAATATTACATTAAGGTATAACTTTTAATTCAGAATAAACTTTAGGTTACTTTTAAAATTTAATAATTATAATTAACTTTCTTTATCATATTGAGCAAACTATTTCAATTATACGTTAGTTGATTTTAAAGCCAAAATTCTCACTTTGAGATAATAAAATATATAAAATAAATGTAAACCTCTCTCTAACAATATAATAAAAAATATATATTTCTTTTCTTTACCTTCATAAAAGAAAAATAAGACATATTTGTATAAAATCAATTTTTACCAACATATCCACTGCTCATGAATACGCATTCCGAGATGATCTAGGAGATCATAATAACCCAAATTATAAATAAAACATAATAATAAGTAAGCCTACCTATCTATAATATACATTAATAATGACAAGCAATAAAAAAATAAAGAAACAAAAGTTATTGTGACTAAAAATAAAAAGTTCGCTTGCAAAGTTCTACTCCGGGTTTATGAAACGATATGGGGATGGATTCCAAACTGAATTTGAACATAAAATGAATTTCTGTAGGATAATCAAAAAAGAAATATATATATATAATCACAACTTAAATATGATCCAGCAACTCCATTGTTTATAGCAGAGCTATTTTGAGTTTACTATATCACACATAAGTAATCAATTTCTCTTTTATTATGACGAAAATATAAGACATTTTTTAGCTACAGTTGGACAGGAATTATTTCATTTACTCCATAGTAGTTTTAAATTAAGTATGCAATTATTTTTAATAGTTTTCTTAAATAGCATTTGACACTTTATAATCTAGTATATGTATAGTTTATTTTTAAATATTGCCAATTAATATATTATGATTCATTAGTAATTCCACAATTAATAATACTTTATTATTATAGCACATCTTTATCGTAGAGAACAAACACAAATCACACTCCCGTCCTTCCATCCGATTTAAGCAAACATTTAAAGAGTAGCATCTTTTGATTATTTGAGTAATTCACATTTTTATTTCTTTCATTAAAACATATATTATTTTTAGAAATACCAAATAAATAAATACTGTCATTTTTTTGTAATTAATTTAAGCATGGCATGATATATCATAATACACATATCCTTAGTTTTACCTTTAATTTTCATAAAAGCATAATACAAAAGAGGGAGAAAAATCAAAATAAATTCTGAAAAACAGTCCTGCATACATTTCCAAGATATATTAAAGAAAACACATGGATTAATTATATAACAATAATGTTCATGCACTCTATATTCTTTCTTAATTATAGATAAATAAAGTAATGCCATCTTAACACCAACAATATACATTTTAAATATTAATAAGTATGAGGTGGTTAATTCAAATGTTTAAATTAAGGAGAGTAATGAAAAACTAATGTACCTTCTTAAATTTTTTTAGCCTTGCATTTCCCATTGAAGACTTTTCCATAATGAATTTCTTATAACTTTTCCAGAAGTTTACTCAAAAGTTTCTTCAAAATTAATTTGACTTCAAGAAAAAAAAATATTTGTTACAGCAGGGAAGAGTAATTTACTTATAACAAGAATGAGCATTGGCTGCAATTATCACAATAATGAGCAATTTTTACTGGAAGCTATCTGTTAAATAGATATCTCCTTTCTCCTAGAAAAAGATCATTTCCCTTCCCAAGGTTAACTCCCATGTTTTTGCACCCAAGTTAATTACATATTCAAAAAAAAAATCTTTTCTTTAAAAAAAATAAATCATTCTGATTTTTACAAGTAAATCAAGACAAAAAAAAATAATAATAAAATAAATAGCTTTTACAAACTTGAAAGAAATGAATATTAATTAACTGTTAAACAAAATGATGAATAATTTATTTAATTTATAAAATAATTCACCTATCCAAATATACATTAATCATTGAAAATAAATATATTTGTTAAATTATTAAAGATAATTTCTGTACCTTAAATGTCTTCATGTTAAATGTACTATTGCTTAATGTTATTAAAAGATGAAAATGAAATGAAACATAATACAGACATACATGCATGCACATGTACTGCAACCTAAATATTAAACTATCTTGACTAAATATAATTGAGGTGACTATTAATGTTGATAAAGGGATAGGTATCAATCAATAAGGGATTAGGAAAACATTCAAATCAATACTAAACACTAACATAAAATAACTTTGCATTTTCCTGCCAAAAAATATACTGATTCCCATAATAAATAACCCCTCTTCCTTACATTAAATACTTCATTAACCACAATAATAATAATGAATACTTATAAAGTGGTCAATCAACTGCATAAGCAATCCATATCTAAGCTTTAAACAATCTCCAGCAAAAAATTTTAAAATTCTAAGGCTATTTCATTTTTTTAATACAATATAACTATTCAATGCAGATACAAAGTATCTCAATTTCTTGTGCCCATTCAGATGGTCACAATATATATATATATATATGTTGATACAAAGATTTTCACAGGTTACATATATAAAAGACATATTTTGCAGGTTCATCCATATTAAAAAATTTAAATATTGATATATCAACATTTCAACTTGATCACACAAATCATCCACCGGGTGATGAAAGGTAGAAAGACCAAAAGTTTTCTCTTTGTAGAGGTTAATAATGTTGATACAAAGATTTTCATGGGTTGCATATATAAAAGACATATTTTGTGGGTTCATCCATGTTAAAAAATTTAAATATTGATATACTACCATTTCGACTTGATCACCCAAGTCAGTGGATGACTTGTGTGATCAAGTTGAAATGTCAGTATATCAATATTTAAATTTTTTAACACGGATGAACCCACAAAATATGTCTTATATATATATATGCAAAATTATAACACATAAACAATGAAATTGAAAAATATTACATATGAAATATTGTGGAGAGCAACTATTCTTTATGCTTATGCTATAAAATTGACACCCACTCTTCTACCAATAAATTTATAGTATATGTGAAGAGTAGTTATCTTCCATAATATTTTATATGTGTATAAATTGATAATTATTATTAATATTACATATATACCCAACTAATAGATTTCAGGGTCACAAGTAATTAAAAATGAGAAAATTTCTATTCCATGTGATATATAATCTGAATTTCCATAAGCAATATTCCAATAAATTCAAAAATGATCAGTAAATCTTGGTTTATTTAAAGAATAGGCTTTAAGCATAACTGAACCAACCATTCTCTTAGCATATTTATTAACATAAGAGGGTGTTTAAATTTATGTTACTTGAATGAATAATAGTTACTTTCTACCATATTTCATATGTATATAAATCACTATAATATAAAATCATTAAAAATTAGAGATGTGAATGCCTTGGCCCATAAACTAGCTGAACTCAAAGGTCTTCTAGAACAAATCCAACTCTTTGTTAGTATGAAGCCAATATAAAAATGAATATAGATTCTTATGTTAAAGATTCATGCCATATAGGCTATGACAAAAATATTCTAATAAATCTTATCAAATAATTTTATAAATATATAAAACATCTTGCCCAATCTCAGGATGAAACTAAACTATGGGTTAGAATGCTAGATTCCCTAAATTAACAAACAAATTAAAGATTTTCTCAACATTAAACATCTGTTTTTGCATAACACCAAAGATAAATTTAAAAAAAAAGAAAATGCTGCAAATTATGCATAAAATCCCATGCACAAACCCAAATTGTACTGCCATATATTATGGGATATTGAGAGATGATATTGCTACAAGACTAGCACAGCAACTCAGTAGAAATTATTCTGAACATAAATCTATCTTTTGAATATATGAACAGAATCTTGTATTCATGCAGCAAGATGACAGAAAAAAGATTATGGAGGCATACTTCTTAGCCAACCATAAGAATATAATTCAAGAAAGAAAACAGTGTTTGGTTATCAAGCAAAATGGAATATGTATATTTTATAATTTCAATAAAGTGCCTTCATATTCATCTCACTGTTTAAATAGAGAAGCAGATTTAATCAATCTATAAGAGATGCTTATTGTGGTGGATTTCTCCAAAAGTGCATTCAGTCATATCTAAGTTGCAAAAAAAAAACTATTTTTTTCTAAATAAAATTTGCCTTAACAGTATATTGAAAATTCTTAGCAAGAGACACAATGAAATTGAAGATTGATAGTGAAGATAAGTTTTGGCCTGCTGTTGTGTGATTAAGATATTATGTATGTAAATCACATGAAATCACTCCACCCTAATCAATGCCAAGGAGCTTCAATCTGCTAAGCAGACAACATTTTTCATTACATAAAAAGTATAATCCCATCTCTCTCTGATCAATCTTTTGTATATATATTAAAATATTAGACCAAAGAAAAAGAAAGGACCACTTTTCTTATAATTAAACATTTGCTTAAGGAGCAGACTGAAAAATTAAATATTCTTGGTGATGATAAGTTTTTTTAAATGATTTGCTTTTATAAACCAATGTGGCTTTGAGCAACATCAACATTAATATATGAAGCCAAATGAGTTATTAAATATAAAAATTGAAACTAGAGTGGCAAAATTAGTTATTGAACATAAAATGCAAATAATCTATATTCAAATCTAAATCTAAATATGTAAAATGCTTTTTATACGATCAAATGATATTTTAAATTGTTATGGAATTGTTTAATATTGGAATAAAAAAGAATTGGAAATGGAGATAAAAATAAAAAAAACTAAGACTTGAGAAATTTGCTGAAAAAAGAAATTAACTATATTAGGGATTAAAATGTTCAAGTATGAATTGGTCATGGTAATGTATAAATAATTGTACAGAAAAGATATTGTAAAATAGTCATATATTTAATACATTCATTATAAAAGTGATCATAAAGTAGAAATATTAAGTGTAATATTATCAAAACAATAATCACTAAGTATTGAAATTTCTTTACAAATACTCCAATAAATTTAAATTTGATGTTGCAAATCTTTTAAAAATATTTATAGGCTTCAATTGATGATTCAGAATTATCCGAAATCAATAATAAAAAATACTTATGCTCTATAGAAAACTCCTACATTAGAGAGTTGATTATGTAGATAGTTGATAAAACGTCAGCAATTCACTAGTAAATTTTTAACAGATTTATGACAATATATAAAACAAAAAATCAATATAAAATGATTCATGTAAAAAAATTGAATATCTGGAATTATGTCAAACTGCAGAAAAAGCTAATGGTGATCTTAAAACATATGTGTAAGTTAGCAGAAAAAGATATAAACGAAAGCAATAGTGTCTAAAGTGGAATATATATATCTTGGGTATTGGAAATGGTTGCTTATTGCAAATATGGTCTTCATAGCATTGGGAAATATTGAAAGAGCTTTTAGAAAACAGCAAGAAAGTATAGTTAAAATAAATGCCAAAAAAATTAAAGAAATGTCCAAAGGCTTTTCAGGAAAAAAAATAAACATTAAATAAGAGTAATTAAATGGTTTTATTATTTTTTTATTTGATGATTATAAACAGATTTTTTTTTTAATCCAATACCAATTTTAATGTCAGTAATTTCTTTTAAAATAAAAAATAAAATTAAAGATAATTAATAATGTAATGTTGTCTCAGGAAGTCATTTGACATTTAATCATAAAAAATAATTAATTAAGCTGCGCTATAGGAACCCGTGGATCTTGTGTCTGTTACATTCCATCACTACACTAAGACAAAGATAGACGATTTAGAACTTTATAAGAAGTCATTAATCTGTGTTCGGTATTTTTTCTCTCTTGATTGAAGATACACAACATTCTAATTTTTAGTAGTTAGTACACTATATTTAATAAATAATTTAATTATTCTGGCTCTTTTATTTTTGACTTACAATTAATTTTATAATCACTTCTGATTATTATTGGATATTTATTTATGCTCACTATAGTGCAGATATTTGAAAACAACCTCAACTGATTTAAAAACTTTTCAGATTTTTAAAAAGTGCCCTAACTTTTCCTAAATTTAAACCCAGTTTTTGGCTTGGAGAATAATATCATATCATTTTTTTAAGAAACACTTTTTAAAAAAATAGTTTGGTGGTTGAGGATATTTTTTTTACTTTATAAATAAAAGCTAGAAAAATAGATTGTTTAAAATCATTTCTTTTAAAACAAATCCATTTACTTTTGTAGGCTAATTGAATCTATTCACACTTCTAAACTCAAAATTGTCTTTTTATGCTTTGTACATTTTGGTGAATTTGTTATTGTAAAAAGTTGCTTTAAATATATATATATAATTTCATTTTATTATTATATCCAGATAGTTTTATTAGTTATATATTATTTTATAATATTATTAAATGTACTAACAATATCTGCAAATTGAAGTAGGTTTCAAAATAATATAAAAACTTATAATCATTTAATCCTTTTTAAAAATCTAATTCGATTTAAAAATAAAAAGTAAAACAAAACTTTTAGTAAACCTTCTTTGGAATGATTAAAAGAAACTGTTTCCCTGGTTTACTCTTAAATTTTAATCTTATTAGAATGTTTGTTGTTTTAGTTAAATTGTTTTCTATATTGTTTTTTAGATTGCATCTGTGCCTTCTAAAAAGCCAGATTTTTGCTGGGCTTTAATACTTGCATGTATAGTAAATTTTTAAATTGTTATTGTTGAATGCTTTT
This sequence comes from Epiperipatus broadwayi, assembly GCA_028023455.1. Lineage (NCBI taxonomy): Eukaryota > Metazoa > Onychophora > Udeonychophora > Euonychophora > Peripatidae > Epiperipatus > Epiperipatus broadwayi. Next base: position 243,667 of record JAQFVV010000267.1, read on the forward strand.
TTTATTTAACGCATGGTGGTATATCATATTCATTTATGTTATTTTTTGTCAAATGAACTTTTATAATATGCAATTGAACTTTATATGTTAAATGCTATATTTGTTTTGAAAACTATCTTCATTTTTTCTTAGTATAAAGTCTAATACCTATTATAGTATATATATTTTAAATAATTTTAAAAAATGTTCATAAATTTCATTTTCATTTTCTTTTTCCTCTCTCTCTCTCTCTCACTATCTCTCTCTCTCTATATATATATATATTATATATATATATATATATATATATATATATATATATTATAACAGATTAAATATATGGGCAATGCTGTACTGTATCCTGGGGAATAGCCTAATTATTGCTCACCATTTATAATAGAATAAAAATAATAAACTAAGGAAGAACAATTCTAATTTAAGCTTCATTTGTAATAGAATAAAAATAATAAACTAAATTAAACTAAAATGAATGTCAATCAATGAATAATAATGTAACACTTAAGCTAATAAATTGATGATAATAATCTTTGTTATAATCTCATAAATTTCACTACCATTTACAATGGATAGAAAACAAACATTACTTCAAGCTATTTTAAAATATAAGCATTATTTGCAATAGATCAAAGATAAAGCAATAAAATTAAATATCACTGTCTTATAAATAATAGTATGTGCCTATAATATAGATCACTTATATTAGAATGAAAATAATGACAAAAAATTACACAGATAAACTTTAATATTCCTTATGAATTGACATACTGCTTATAATAATCCATGATTGCATTAAAATTTAAACATTCCTTCTGTTTATATTTAAATGTAATGATTCATAGATTACTGAAATAGTAATCTAATATGCCTTACAATTTTATAATATCAATAATATCTAACAAAATATGCAATTAAATAATTGATTTTTAATTTCAACTAAATAAAATGAAAGTACTGCTAACTCAACTTTGATATTCCACTAATATCAATATATTTTTATTAACTAAGATAAATATGATAAGATTAAATACTTAATAATAATATAAAATCAATTAACCAAAGTGTCTTTATATTCTCACCATTATAATATGTTATAAAATATAATTATTCTTTTAAATAACCATAAGACTTTCAATATCAAACCATAACAATATATAAAATAAAATGATAAATTCCTAGTTAATGCTTATTTCAACAATAGCCAAATCACATCCAATTATTCTTCATTTTATTAAAGCTAAATTATTAAAACTTTAAATTATAACTGTCAAAGCATATGAAAAATTGCTACATTTATTATAATCAAATATTAATATTAAAATATAATATTTAAACTAAATTTATGATCCATACTAATGAACTTTAAATATAATTAAACTAAATCACTCTAATTTGTAACAGAATAATATGTATTACTATTACCAGCTTTATAACTAAATAAGATTACAATCTTTATGGCTATATACTAACTCAATATAAAATTTACTTTAATCAACAATAATTTAAAATAAAATATGCAAACATTTCATTGCAACTACCTTTACTCATCTCTAATAATAATCATATTAGCACCTTTATCAATCATCACATCAATATATATATATATAATTTCTGTTTTAGTATATCTATCATTTGTTACTAACAAAATAATTATTACTGTATAAGATCTATACCTGGTCAGATAATAAGCATTAAATTCAATACAGAGAAAATGATATGTAATTACACATTTTTACCATCCTGTGTTTTTGATTTCCAAATTATTTTTATAACTACTTCTGATGAATTATATGGTATAATAAATCATCCAAATATGATTAACCATATAAATATATATTGTAAAATTGGATAAACTTTATTACCAAATTGATATAAATTAAAACCAAAAATATTAATATGGCAAATAAACATTTAAAACATATGCATATAATTCAATTTTGCTTTAAGCAATAAGTTTTCAATTGACATTAGCTTCATATTTAAATCAGTGATTGTACCTCAATGTCTACTTATTAGATGTAAATACAAACCCGTGTTAATTTACCACAACAAATATTGTTGAATGTTTATATTTTCCAAAAGATAAGAGAGTTCAAGATATATCTTCCTTTTATACTTTATATAAAAATACAGTTAATTGATATATATACACATACAAAAATTAATCTACTTATTTGCTAATATAAATTTAAAAGAACAAAATAAAAGAAATAATTATTAGGATATAAACGTTTTGAACTCCTAATATAAGTGGCATACCTAAAGTTAATTTATAATCAGTAAATAAAAAAAAAAGAATATTTTAAACTAAAATAATAATTACTATGCAGCAAGATATAAATTTACATTTAGAAAACAACTCTCTTTCATTTAGCTATGTAAATAGATCAATATTCAACCTAAAATTATATTGATACTTCTATCAATAAATACTATACATTTTAAATGAAGAAAAAATATAGCAATAATAATGATAAATTTAAGCAAACAACCTGAGTAATTGTCTTTACATATAGCACTTCAAAAAAAATCCCATAATTCTAGTATTTATTCCTTTTAAATTGAAATCTGATATTTTGTTATTCCAGTGAATGTAGAAATATTACAAAAAGCTATAAGATTCAATGTACATTTTGTTAATTTCATTATTTTTCAAATATTCAAGTTATCTTTCCATTCATCTCATATTTGATTTATATAAGGTTATAAGAGTGCAAACACTAATTTATATATACAATGATGCAATGTAGATATTTTTTCATTTAGCAAGTAATCAATTCATAAAATATTACAAGTGAACAGATGCTATTTTTCATCCATTATGATAGTATGAAAAATGAATCAATTTTTATCCTATGTGTAAATAATGCATCAAGCTTATAAAATTATATCAGTAACTGAACATAATTGTTGTGTACATTTTTCTATTGTTAACATTTAGATCTCATCATTGAAAAGTAGGTAATATTTATTTTTTAAAGCAAAGCACTTCTGATGGTTTTAAACACAAATAATTAATTTTCAATTATTTTTTATTTTTATAATAAATTGTTGCTCATCACAAATCCTCAACACATGATACAGTATCTGGATAAATATCATTTCTTTTCACCCCATCATTTTGTCCAATTAACTATATACTTTTAAAATAAATAAAAAGAAAATCACGTTTAAGAAATTTAGATGTATTGCTGCTGTTGAAGCTAAAACAAGAGTTTTATCTCTTCAGTTTTTTTTATGAGATAGTAACTAAGCAATATCTTTTATCTACTCTTCAATTAATTCTTGCTAGTGTTCCATAAATAAAAATATTATTACACAATAAGGACAAATAAAAATAATAATTCACAATTATTACATATAACAAACATTTACATTTACAAATACAATTATTTCATTCTAACACACATTAAACAATTGATAATCATTCTCACCATACTACACTGGAAATGTATTTTCACATATATATTTTCCAATACAATACTATACAAATAAAATACAAATATATTTTAGACATTAGACATTTAGTTGTATTGTTTGTAATTTATTACTGTGAATGCAGTAATGAAAATACATATAATAACAAAAGAACAATAATTTTATTAAAACTATATGCTTTATTATTCACATATCCATTTTAAAATAAATAAAGTCAGTTCACAATCTTATATAATACAATTAATAATAAACATTTTTCATATAAATATTATCATTGTCATGTCAATACAATTCTATGTTTTATAGATTAAGATATTCACCATCAAAATCAAACAAGAAAAAAATATGATTGGCATTTTATCACATACTGAAACTCATCTCAAACTTCAGTAGGTACAATATATATGTATATATAATAAAGAGCATGCCAATATTTGTAAACAAGCTTATTTTATTATTTTTTTAATTTTTGTTTTATATGATAAGTGCTACAAGAGAAAGCATTCAAATCTTTATCTATGATTGTCTCATCCCCAGACCAGTTTTGAGCTATGTCTCTCTTCAGTGAGGAGGTAGGACACCAGATTCAAAAATACTAACTCTAGCCAAGCATTTATCTAATACTTAACCATTAAGAAGAGGATATGAAACTTTCAAACATCTAATGTCTTCAAATTTAGCTCTCCAACTAAAATAGCTATATGGGCCTGAGCTAAATTCAGATACTCCATATATTAATAGTCTTAGCAATTTAATATAGCCAAAGCTTCAATAGCCAAAATTATAATAATAATAGAACCAAGTCACATGTCACATGGCCTATATAGCTTGTATTTAGCAATATGTAATAAAGAGCATGCCAATATTTCTAAATAAACTTATTTATTATTTGTTTTATATATGATAAATGCTATAAGAGAAAGCATTCAAATCATTATCTATGATTGTCCCCATCCCAAACCTCTCTAACTTATCTGCTATGCCAGAAAATTTATAAAAGTGGCACATACATAATGGGGTTCAACTTTTATCTAACCAAAAGCCCCAGTCACTAGTTCAGGGAAAAGCTGAGTTTATAATATCATGCTGTATATTTAAAATGTCTAATTCTTGATTTTTAAGTATTATTAAAAAATATATATATAAGTTACTGCCATTTAATTAAACAAAACATTTTATTATTACACACACACACATTAATACAAAATTCTGGACACTAAATTAGCAACTGAATAAATTTAATTTACATTATATGTACAGATGGATACATTTAATAGATATAACATAATTTTAAACATTTTGCTAAGCGTAAATACACTACATAGAATATGCATATAACTAACCCAATTTTTTTTAACTTTAGGTTAAAATTTTACATTTAAACCAATGCTACCTTACTGATATACCAATGTGACCAAAGCAAAATGAGTTTGTTAGCATAACACAATAATGCTGACAGTAATTTACACCTGTAGCATGATATCATTAGAGGAATTATGAATCATGGTGGGAAGGAATGAGCATCTTCTCCATGATTATTAATAAATTTCACCAACAGACATGAATGATCCACTGTCCAATTAGTGATGCAAAATGAAATCATTTGAAATTTATATAAAAAAGATGCTCTATAAATGGGAATAGCAGTCTTTGCTGGCTTACTGTCCTGACCAGAGTGTAAGAAAATCAATAGCATAAGAAATACATCTACAACCATTGGCAATGCAATGACTATCATTTTAGTCATGCATTCAGGTGGGTGTTATGTGTTGTATACTAACATGGCACAAGGGAACAAGTATCCAATGTGTCTACCCAGATTACATTGATCTAAAACATTTGTACATCTCTTCATCAGCACCAACTTAACTATGAAACAATTAGCCCAAAGTTAACAAACCTAAACTAACATAATCTTATGAATCTATGCAGCCATTTATGCCTATTTTAAAGTTATTAATTTAAATGAAATTAATGTGAATGGAAATGATAGAAAACATATATATATATACACCTAAACTTCACTTAGCAATTGATTACTTAGCGATATTTCACAATAGTGATCATCATCAATTTGTACCCACTACTTCGATTTACAATCAATTATTCACTATAACGATCGGGAAATTTTTTTTTTTTAAATTTAGAATGTATAAACTTAAAATATATATAATTAATGAATCTATAATACTATATGCTGTTCATATAAGTGTTGGATATCTTTAGAAAAATTAAACTTTATTTAAATGTAATGTACACTACTTGGATTATTTAAATTAAGTTTAATTTTTTTAAAGACATTCAACACTTATATTAGATGATGAAATAGTCCAATATATAAATACAGTAGAGTACAACTAAAATACTATCATCACAAACTTTCAGGAACACACTAAATACAAATATTTAACTGCATGTGTGTGTTCCTTAATTGCTGTATATATTTCTAGAACATCTGGTAATTATGTAAAAATAGTTATTGGTTTTGTAACTTTGTTAAAAATGTTGTTTATACCCAAGTGGTTTCAAATCAAAAGAAAAACAATATTTTAAAATGTGAATGTTGAAATAGAAAAAAAGTTTAAAAAGAAAAACAAATTGCATTTAAAATAAGTGTTAGTGAATAATTTTTTAAATATGTACTTTATTCCTAAGTTAGTGTAATTTTTTAGTTTTAGGAACCAACCAATTTTTTTTCCATTATAAATATGTACTCTGTATACAATATTCTTGCATAATGATGAGTTTTGGAGAACTATTTGCCATCACTAAAGGGGGTAAAGGTGTATATATAAATATAATAAGTTAAAATTTTACTTAGATGCATAAGAGATTTCTTTTAAAAATTAAGTGACATTTAAATTCACTAATTGGAAAAGTTTGTATTATATAATTAACATTCATATGTTGTTTAAAGCAGAAGTTCATACTTTCCAATGGTGTAGGTTTATTGAAGTCTGTCTTTATGGTACTTAATATGTCACAAGGTCCTTCCATCTTGTATGAAAGCATTCATAACTTAAACAATACCAATATCAATAATAACCAATAATCTCAATCTATTGTCAAGGCAATCTTCTTTAAAACAATAAAAGTGTAAATCCACCTAAATACATAGTCTAATATGTTTGTATTAGACACTAAAGATTGCAACTTTGCTATAAACAATTAAATTAATAATTCAAAGAAGTATAAATAAATCTCATTAAACAAGTAAAGATAACATGTTCTAAAAGAAAACTACCAAACAATCAATTAAAACTTTCAAACTGCAATTGTGCTCCAACTATGTATTACTTAGATAATAAAGCTAATAATGATCAAGGCTCGATGGGCAAATAGCATTAAATATATAAAAGCACTCAACACTTAAACAAAACCAATGTCAATAACAATTAACAATAACAATTTCATGAACAACAAATGTAAAAGATTGTACCAATATTTAGACTAGATAACACCTTCCATCATCTATATATCTATAACATGAATATTTTTTTTAAAAAAATGTAGAGTTGTTGTCAGAAATATATGAAAAAAAAAACAAGATTAAATGTCCATCTAACAAAAATGCAATGAATTAAAAAATATATAAAAAGTTATATTTGTAAAAGTGAGTGATTAATCTAATGGAAAATAAATAGTTATTTTAATTTAAAAGTTCATTAATCAAAACAAATGTTAATTTTATACCAGACTGTTCATCTATTGCCATTTCATCAATCTTTTACATTAAAAATATTTTTATTGGATAGATATTTAATTTAATCCTCATATTGTTTGTTACACTTCTTGAGCATATTTTTTTAAATACTACTTTTTACTCAGATAAAGATAAGTCTAATCCAATTAACACATGAGTACAATAGTATGCATCTATGAACTAAAACACAATATCTTATCTATACATAAAACTAGTCGCATATTACTAGCTTAAATGTAAATCTTGAAATATCAATATTATCATAATCATCCATAACCAATCCACTGCAGGATGAAGGTCTCTCCAAGTTTAATCCATCTTCTCTGATCTTTAGCTTCTCTTCTCCACATCACCCCTGCACACTTTCTTATTTCATCCATCCATATCACATGTGGTCTCTTTTTGGGTCTTTTACAATCTCTTGGAATCCAGTTTAAGATTTCAATTGTCCATCTATTATCATCTCTTTTAGCAATATGTCCAGCCCAACTCCACTTCAATCTTTTAATTTTTTCAATGAGGTCAGTAATACCTGTTTGTTCTCTTACCCATATATTGTGTTTTCAATCTCTTCTTGTTACTCCCTACATGCATCTCTCCATACTTCTTTGAGTGGTCTGGAGTCTCTGTATTTCTCTTCTATTAAGTGTCCAAGTCTCAGATCCATAAGTAAGAACTGGTAAAACACATTTGTTAAAAACCTTCCTTTTCAAACACATAGGCATATTTCTTTTTAGTATCAAGTTATTTCTACCAAAAGCACTCCAACCAAGTTTAATTCTATGATTAATTCCATCCATTATGTTTTCATCTGTATTAATAATCTGACCAAGGTATTTGTAACTGTCATATTTTGAACAAATTGATTAAACATTACTTTAGGCTTTTTAACATTTATCTTTAGTCCTACTTTCCTACTTTCATCTGATCACTCCTGCAACATTTCCTGCAGCTCTGAAGCATTATTTGCAAAAACAACTATATCATCTGCAAAATCTAAATGACTTAAATAATCTCCATTTACTTTCACTCCTTTAGTTTCCCATTTTAATCCACAAAATACTTCTTGCAACACTGCTTTAAAAAGTTTTGGAGATATGGAGTCACCTTGTCTTACGCCTTTCTCAATGTTGACTTTCCCAGAATCATTATGTAATCTAATTGTTGCTGTTGCATTTTAATAAATATTCTTTAAAATATGACAATATCCTGGATCTATACCTTGATGATCCAATGCTTTAATCACTGAAGAAATGTTTATAGAATCAAATGCCTTTTCATAATCTACAAATCCAAAGCATAATGGCAACTCATATTCATTTGTCCTTTCTATAACATATCTCTATACCTGGATATGATCTACTGTACTAAAACCACTTTTAAATCCAGCTTGTTCTTTGGTTGGTGGAAATCCAATGTTCTTTGTAGATGAGTTTTAATTATCTTGGTAAAAATTTTGTATAAAACTGATAAAAGGCTGATAGGTCTGTAATTTCTAATATCTTCTTTATCACCTTTTTTAAATATTAATATTATTACTGCATTCTTCCAATCATCTGGTACATCTTTATCATTTAGACATTTGGTATATAACTTTGCTAAAAAAAATTATATTTCTTCACCTGCTTCTTTTAATATATCAATTATAATTCCATCATTACCTGGAGTCTTTCCTTTCTTCATACATTTAATTGCATGTTTCACTTCTTCATTTAAAATTCTGGGCAATTCAGAAGATGTAATAGAAATAGGAGGTACTTGTTCTTTATTACTATATAATTATTGATAAAAGTCTTCTACCCATTTCATAATGTCATCTCTTTTTTTATCTTTTTTATTGCAGATATAAATTTCCTACCAATACCAAAATGTTGTTTTACATTCTTGAGACTTTTATTTTCTTCTACAGCTTTTCTTGCTAGTTCACAGTTATACTTTCTTATATCATTTTCAACTCTTTTCCGTACCATTTTACAAAATTCAAGATATTCAATCCTTTTTTTTATATGCCATAGCATCGGCTGGGACATAAACCCACAACTGTCTGCAACCAACTACTTGCTTGCAAGGCGGTTGCAATGACCTCTCAGCTAACAATGTTTGACTATTCAATCCTTTTTAATGCATCATTTTTATATATCTTCATATTCCTTCTTTTCTTCATAAATTCTATAGTCTTAGTAGAAATTTTATTGGTCAACTGCTGCTTTTTTCTATCAGCTATCTTTGTTGCAGTTTTTAAAAGTGTATCAGTTATTTTCATATTAATTTCATTAAAATCTGAATCATGTTCAAAATCTACTAATACTTGAAACTGATTTGTAAGTTCTAATTTAAATTCATCAGAATGTTTCTGAAGATTAGGAATATCAACTGTAAAAATTGTTTTTCTTAATAATTTTTGTCTCTCTAGTTTTACATTAACATGTATCTTACATCTCACTAATCGATGATCACTTCCTGTGTTAAATTTATTAAGAACATTACAATCTTGACATATGTATTTTCTGTTAGTCAAAATATAATCCAATTCTGCAGTACCTTCATTGGGATGCTTCCATGTCCATTTCCTTTTAACATTTTTCTCAAAAAAAGAATTCATAATATAAAGTTTTACTTTTTCAGCAAACTCCACTAGTCTTTGCCTTCTCTCATTTCTATTAGCATAACCAAAATTACCTACAGCACTTTTATCTTTCATTTGTTTACCAATTCTAGCATTAAAGTCTCCCATAACAATTTTAAAATGTTGTTTACTCTGATCAAAAGCCTTTTGTACATCCATATAAAAATCTTCTACTACTTCATCACTATGAGAACTTGTTGTGGCATAAACCTGAATTATCTGCATTTGGTATCTGCTATTAAATTGTATAACTAATCTTGCCACTCTGTCCGATACACCATCAATCTCCACAATATTGTTCTTCCACTTTTTATTTATAATGAATCCTACTCCACTTGTATTTCTAATATTTGTGCCTTTATAATTGAGTATATGTCCACTTTTTAAATGAATTGTCTCTTCACCTTTTCTTCTAACTTCACAAAATCCAATAATGTCCCATTTAATATAAGACAGTTCTTCTAGTTCTTGAAATCTTCCTTGACTTGAAATTGATCTCCAGTTGTAAGTACCTAAATAAAAAGTTGTCATCAGATGGCATCCATGGTCCGCAATCATGGGATTTTTAGCACCCTCTGCCTTTGGCCACCAACTGCTGCCTTGGTTGGTGACTTTACAGCCTCCTGGGAATAAGGGTCATGATTTATTTTTGTCTGTCGTAATTGTATATATCTATTGGGAAAATATCATTTACACAAATATTCATTCTGCCTTATCAGGCAACTGAAAGGAAAAACCATGGTGTTTCTTGATCTTAAACTCTGAGGTAAAAAACCAATAAACTCACCATGCTGGCTAATGCGTGTTGGTGAGCAGCCCATCCATGTTCATATACTATATGAATAAGCACATAGTAATAACAGCTGCAATGACAAAAACGTATGGAGTGGACATTAGGAATTTGCCCTGCTCGGTTCCTTTAAGGCCTCCAAGAGGAATCAAAGGATATCCTTTCAGTTAATAGCAAACTCCTTTCTGCTGCCATATCAATATCACATAACATTATTTCAGTAATACTTCCTATAGGACAAACACCATGTCTGAATAAAGCAGCAGAGGTGATCTTTACCTATGCTGTTTTATTCAGATTATATTTTTTCTACAAGAACATTGCTGAAGAAATGTAACTTCAGCAATATATGTAAATAGAAGGTTTTGAACAACATGTATATATGTGCGTGTGTTTATCATATAATGAAATTCATCAAACAAGAATTAAAAAAGAACAAATAATAATAATAATAATAATAATAATAATAATTATTATTATTAAATATAAATTTACATATGATTCAGAATAAATTTATGCAAATAAAATAATTAAAAGTTATGAGTTATTTTAAAATGATTTTAAAAAGTATCAATAATTTTTTTTTAAAATCAAGATATATCTTTATTTTCTTTATTACAAATTTTTATTTTCGACAAGATAAATTAACATGATTTAATTTTAAGTATTATTTGCAGTTGATATAATTCTATCCGTTTTAAAATGCTTTTAATTTGGATTTATTTTAAAAATCAATTAGAAATAACTAACTTTTATTAAAAGCAATCACATTATTTACTTTAAACTTCTATTTTGTAATTAAATATATATATATATAATGTATTATTATTTTTGTAATTACACCATCAACTGTTGTTAAAAATTAATGAAATTATATATTTTGTATAATTTTTATAACTGCATTTTATCCCTTACATCCTACAATTAAATAAACAAATCAAATTAGTAAGAATAGCAAAATCAGGTTTTTATTATCAATTCTGCAAATATTACAACATACAAATTTATTTCCTCTACATATTCATATTATTCTTATTTTTAATTTTATGACTTTTACTATGAAATGTTTGTTTAGTATCTTATATTTTCATTTATAAATTATAACAATTTTTTTTCAAAAAATTTTTGTATTAAATTTTTAAAATATGCTGAATTGAAATGATTTTTTAAAACCTATTTTATTATTTTTGGAAAAAAGTTACCTTTTGGTAATTCAGAATATTATTATTATTATTTATAAATTTATTATATCTGTCTATATATTAATTAGATTAATAATTCAATGCTGGTATATTGAGCATGTAAAATATTCTCAATGCAAAGCACAAGATAAGTCTTTTTAAAAAGATAAGAATGGACTGTCTTATCCATTTTACCTATATTTATTTCTATAGGCCAATCTAAAGCATTGTGGAATGTAGGGATGAAGATCTTAAATTGATCACATTACTTCTTTTAAAGCTATATTTTTTTAACTATTGACATTAGCAAAATCTTTCAATTTACAAACTGTCAATATTAGACGAAGTAACAAAGTATGTAAATATAAATTTTTCTTAGTGGTTAATATTATAATAATTAGATTGATAACTCAAATCTGGTTTGTTAAGCATTTGTATATGGTATTTATTTATGTGAAATACTTACAATACTTCATTCCAAAATACTTTAGATTGGCCTATACAATTGAATATAAATAAAAAAGGATAAGGCAGTTCATTTTTATCTTTTCAAAAGATTTTAACTTGTGCTTTGGATTGAAAGTATTTTACATGCTCAATAAGCTAGTGTTGAGTTAATCTAATTATTATAATATTAACCACCAGGAAAAAGTATATATACATATGTGTGTGTATTATTTAAACATAGTAAATATTTACCTCTGTCAATATTAAAGCAAGAATTATATTTATTTATATTTAATAAGATTTAGATAGCTTTTTCTTTGCAATATTTGGCAAATTCAATCATTTCTATTTTTAATTATAATGTTAATTTTTAACTTGTGTTTATACCATAGAAATGATTGAATTTGGTAAAAATTATAAAGAAAGAGCTATCAAAGAATTATTATTTATTAATAAATATAATTCTTGACTTAAAATTGACAAAGGTAAAATATTTATAATTATTTAAATTATTTATATACATATATTTGTAAATATAGGTGATTTGAACTCAGACTTTCAAGCACCTTTCAACTATCCACACTATCTAATATCACTGATACACATGATCACGCACATGTAGAAAAGATCAATAATCACCAATATACATATTTTGTGCTGGACCGGCACTCATCAGTTGATCCAGATTATCATCTCTCACACATATATATAATCAGTGCTCAGTTTTATAGTAAGATAGCAAATCTTCATACTTTAATGGACAGGCTTCAATCTACTCCAACTCTTTAGCCATCCATACCATTGAAAATCTTGATGGAAAGTCCAAATCTCATGCTGATGTCAATATTGTTGTCATGCCCATGTTGACCTCAAGTCATCCTGATCTTTCATGTATAGAACCATATTCATTTAAATATATAGAAGAGGGGTGGGCAGGATGCAGGCTTAATATGCATATATTTCAAATATTGCACATTAAGCTTGCATCATGCCCATCTCTCTTCTGTATATTTAAATGGATACAGTCCTGTACATGAGGGGTCATAATGACTTGAGGTCAACATGGGCATGACAACAATATTGGCATCAGCAAGGGATTTGGGTTTTCCATCATCAGATTTTCAATGGAATGGATGGCTGAAGAGTTGGAGGTTGGAGTAGATTGAAGCCTGTCCATTACAATATGAAGATTTGCTATCAATATAAAACTGACCACTGATTATATATGTGTGTGAGGGATGATAATCTGGACCAACTGATGAGTGCTGGTTCAGCATGAAATACATATATTGGTGATTATTGATATTTTCTACATGTGTGTGATCATGTGTATCAGTGATATGAGATAGTGTGGATAGTTGAAAGATGCTTGAAAGTCTGAGGTTCCCTATATTTACAATTAGGCTCCAGGTGTGTGAAGTGTGCCTGTATTTCAAATATTATACATATATTTATAATATTTAAATACAAGTATACTGTCTATACAGAACTTAATGTAATAAGAAGGGATTTAAACTCAGACATTCAAGGTCCCTAAAGCCATATCTTTCAGTTGTATGTGAGTGTATGGCTATAGGGAGCTTGAAGTTCTTAGTTCAAATCTCTTCTAAATATATATTTATAATATATGTAAAACAATCGATTTATGAAAATTATTAATATTAGAAATTATCAAATGAATCAGTTCACCAAAAATATCAAAATACATTTAAATAAAACATCTTAATTCGGCATACTTTAAACATTTAACAGAAAAATTTAAAAAAAAAATTTAAAATAGGTTAAATCATAAATTTTGTTATAATTATCAATTGAAAATAAAATAGTAAATAAACATTTAATATCAATTGTAATCAAATTAATAGTATAATAATGAAGTTTATAATTTATGTGAAATATAATTGTATGTAATAATATTTGTAGAAGTGGTGATAAAAGTGTTTTTAATGTTTTCATAATTTTGATGTGTTTGTTGAATTATAGAATGTATGGTTTAATATTCATCAAGATAAAAACTGCACAAGGAATCAAAATGTAAAACATAACCAGATGCTGAAAGATGAAATGCAAAAATTATAATTCATTAAAAATATTATTGAAGGGAAAACAAAACAATAGCTTGAATCAAGTATAAAAAAACATTATTTGCAATTTTTAATAAAAATATATTTAGAAGCATCTATAGACACTTAAAAACAATTGAATAGGTGCAACTTTCCAATCTTATCTCTGTAAACTTTGTTTAACTGCTATACTATGAGAAATAAACAATCAGTTATTTTGCAAGGTCCAATTAATTTTAAATTAAACAATTTTTATCAATTTTCTATAATATGATAATCTACTACATAACATAGCAATTTTATTTTTTATATTATGAAATTAAATATGAGCCTAAAGTATTTTTTAAAAAATAACCAATAATGGCTACAACTAGTATGTGACATTGCTATCCATTTTCAAATATAATTTCATATTATTTTGTTAAATTGAATAGGTGCTGTTCTTAGTACTTTGTTAAATATGTCTCTATATTTCAAAAGCCAAATTAGTTTGAATTTATCTCATGTATTTTTAATTTTATGATCTAATCCTACTTCTGTTTTAGGGGTAGATCATACTCATTGTAATCTGCATAGTTGTAAATTTAAATCTCCCTTTGTCAAAACTTGTTACCTTTTTTCTACTTTTTAAGACAAATATAATAAAATTTATTGTAACTAATGGCAAAAATAATAAGCAAATTTATTTTGTTATAATAATTGGTTATAAAAAGTCATCAACTAATTGTAAAAAAGCTTCCAATTAAATAAATTTAAACAAATGTAATCTTATTTCATTTTCTGGCTATATTTTTTAAATTTTTTTAACAAATAATGCTTATAAAAAGTCATATTTAAACAATATATTTGTATAAAACAAATACATATCTTAAAAGTGGGATGAGATCAGAATTGTAATTGGAGTGTCACAAAACCACATTGTAGCCAATAAAGGTTAATGAAAAGTTTTTTTAATTTAGCATATTTTTATATGCTAAACCAAAATCAAAGCATAGTCTTGCCAAATTTATTTTATTATATAATCTCTGTAAAGTGATATACAGTCATATAATAGAATTATGATATTTTATTGCTTTTATAACAATTCTGATAACCGAATAAATTTGCCTATAAACCTTTAAAAAAATAAGGATACCATGATATGTAGATAATGAACCTGGTTTCAGATCTATATGATTATATAAACAAGTTGATTTAGATTAAATCCATTTATATGCTTTCCAAGTTGGATTGATAGTTTGATAGTTAAAAAGAGAGATAAATTAGTTACTACTACAAAGAATATGCATTAGATCGTAAAAGTCTAACTGCACTGATCCAAAATCCAAAATTACACAGTAATAAAATCCATAAATTTGCAAGTAGTTTAAGGATATTGGATAGGGATTTATTCAGCTATATCATCAACCATTCATTACTTATTATAGTAGTTGGCATGTAGTTGTGAGGAAAATATATGCTGGTGAAATTGCAAAGAGTAAGCTGAAGACATGTGTTAGAGACATATGACATTATTTATAAAATATGTAGAAATAAGTCTGAATATATTAATTAATTGTATTTTATTTGCTTACTTTGTATGGTATATATATTTTGAATATAAATGTGTATTAAAATCTTGAAGATAATTTATGTATATATATATATATATATATTAAAGGAATTGAACTCAGACTTTCAAGCTCCCTACAGATATGCAATCCATCTTACACAACTGATACACATGATCGCATAATGTGAAAAAGATAAATGATTTTCAATAAAGATATTTCATGCTGAACCAGCACTCATCAGTTGGACTGGATCACCACCTCCCACACATATATACAATCACAGTTCAGTTTTTATTATGGCAGCCAGTCTGCAAACTTTAAAGGTCAAACTTTAAATTTTTCCACTCTTCAATTCCTAAACCATCTATATCATTGAAAATCTGATGATGAAATGCTTAAATCCCTTGTTGATGCCAATATTATTGTCATACCCATGTTGACCTCAAGTCAGTTTAACCCCTCACACATAGGAGTCTAATATTTCCGCTTAATTATACAGAATAGGGATGGGTACAATACAGAGTGAATATATAATATTTAAATAGATGGATATTACCTGCACTAAATTTAATTTAGTATAGATCTGTGATCTTCAACCCTTGGTCCACGGACAGGTGAACAAAATAATAAGAGTTTAAACTTTTAATTAATATAAACAATTTTTATTTATTTTTTCATCTCATTTTTACTCAATTAAAAAAAAAAAAGAAACAGAACGAAAACAAAATCTAATCAATCATACATAAATTAATTTGTTTTTTTAGTTATCACAGATGTTTATGGGGGGGTAGAATTATTTTTTTTATTATACAAACTCCATATATATATGATTTCATCTTGTATATTTAACATTGTTGTTTTGATCAGTTATAACAATTATGCTCATCTAAAGCTAAGCAGTTTACATCTTTAAGAAAATTTATCTATAGACGTCTGCCGATCCGTGAAACCTTATCCTTATTTTTACCAGTCCGCAGGTGTGAAAAGGTTGAAGACCACTGGTGTAGATAATATACATGCATTTAAATATTATATATAGTGATTATTTTTTACTACAGATACAGAAAAAGAATATGTATAGAAATAATACATTTATACCATAGAATGAAGGCAAATAAATAGTTTCCATTCCCATTAAGTATGAGAGAAGTTTGTTAAACAAATTATCAGCATTTACTTAATTAATCAGTAAGTTAAAAATTACATATAATGTTGGAAAATCGATGTATTTTATTATAATTACAAATACTTGATTTAAAATTCTTTATTTGTTTGGCACTAGAATAAGTATATAATGAACTCTACCTTTAAGTTGGAAATAAGTTAATACATAAAACTGATGGTCTTTATATCTGAAATATATCAGATTTCACTTTATTTGAAAACAATTAGATATACTGCAGAGCATAAACCAATCAATATACTCCAACTTCCTGTATATAATATTAGAAATCCATTATTATAAGATCACATGTTTATTGGATGATATTCAAAGCAATGAACAATACAAGACCTTCTAAAAAGAAGTTTAATGGAGACATTGAGCATGGTTAATGTGTGATAAATAGATTCCTTTTACATTATATTTCAAAGATATTCAGAAAAAATATAATGTTGATTGTTTCTACTGGGAAGAGATAGGAGAAAATATAATATAATGGGCAGCAACAATTAGACATGATATTGACATATTTTAGAAAGAAAAGTTTTCTACTGAGGAAGATAATAGCATTTCAAAATAGCAAAAAAAAATCAGCATGTTCAATATATGGATGTATTTGTGATTTATTGATTGATTTATATATGAATTGCGAAATTAATTTCTAAAGCATTTTCCCTCTCTTTTTTCCATTGGAGTTAGTCGGGTTGTACTCATTTATGAGTGGCTAATCTATGTAAATTTTATTAGCTGTCTTTTATCTGGGCCTATTGATGCAAATAATCATTTTACATTAGTATGACAATCTAGTAAATACAGGTTGCTAAAATGTGATCAATTAGTCAATAACAATATTCATTTTTAATATGATTTTGTATTAAAAAAACCCCAGTTCTTTGTAATTTACAGGCAATAGTTAACTTCAAGACTTGAACTTGCAAACACCATTACATATTTTGAATTGTAAAACCTTATTTATTACATAATATTAGTATTTAAATCATAATTGGCAAGATTAAAAATGAAAGAGATTTTATACTTGTGAGATATATATGTCACTTATGTTTAAAAATAGTTAGAAATACATTTCTAATTGATTAAAAAAATCTATCTCTGCTAGAAAAGGTATTGTATATAATCCTCTTCATACATAAAGGAGGGGAAAAGATAAAGAGGCATCTTTTTTGCCTTTAAAACGTTTTGTTATATGCTGAATCTAAAAGGTATTTTAATTATATAGAAACAGATGCAATGAGGTAAATTCAAAACATTACACAAAAATAATTAATACTATAAATTTTTATTTATTATATATAACATATAAATGTCGAATTTCCATTTATTTAAAACAATAAAAGTTAGATGTTTACAATCCAGTAACCAATAAAAATAGCACACTGTTAATACTTATTTGTATTCAAAAGAAAATTCTTTCCTTAAATGCTATCTTTAGTTCTTATATAGAGATAAATGTTGCAGCAAAGGTATATTTTATTACACGATTGTTATTTAAGCTTAATTAGTTATACACTTTATTTGGGATTATATTTAAATATTTATTTGTTTATCTAAAATTAATATTACGTATACAAATAACTTCAATTTTTCATAGTTAATTATTAAAAATTTGCTTACCTTGTCCATTAATAAAATTTTATTAGGTTTTATTCAATCATTAGTCAGAATGATCTGCCTCAGTTATCTCTAAATGTCTTTCAGGTGGTTCATAAATTTTATTAACTATTATAAGTTATTATCTATCTTTGGGTTAGATAACTGCCAATAATCATTTTCTATAGTTCAATTGTTATAAAATCCAGTTTAATAATTGATTGACTGGAGATTTAAAATAGTTGTATAGGATTAGTTGATTATAATTCAATAAATATTCAATAGAAACCTACAATAAGTGCATGTGCATTAGCCTGATCATTAATTTACAATTACAATTTATTAACATAGTACTATATAAATAAATACCTTATTAATATAATGATTTGATTGAAAATTATAAAATGCAAAATTATCTAATATGTTTATTGATAATAAGTTCTTATAGAGTATTTACTTTAGTATATAACTTAGGCAATGGTTGTATATTGATATAAAGTAGAATATAAATAAATTATTAATATTATATAACATTTTATTAAACTTAATATGAAGTTGATTAATGGGTTTATTTTTTTAAACATTATAGATATTATAGATTTATAAAACATTCTCTAAATGTTATCATATCCAGTTAGGAACTAGTTTATTTAAATAGAGATATCATTAAATGTTAACATAAATTTTCATTACTGTATGTAATATTAGATTAGTAAATTATATCAGAACTTAATTATTTATTGATTTGAAGTGGGTCCTATTCAATTATAAATTAAATAGATATCTTAGGGATATATCATTGTTTAGGACAATGATATACAATTTCACTGCTTATCACAGTTTTGGGATAGTGAATAGATTTGGTGATATCTAATGTGATGACCTTGTTTATTTTATTTTGTTTTAAATGGTATCTAAATAAAGTTTTAACTCTTCAGCTGCCTGACTCGTAAAAAAATGAGAAGATTTGATGTCACTCTAAATCGGCTACTTTTTATCCCACGTATACATATTATACGTCATTGAAAAAAAAATCAAAAGTTCTGTAAGATGGTGCCCTCTTCAGAATTATTTTATAAGTAAAAAATCAATAAAAATGACCATATATGTCAAACAAAACCAAAGCACCGCCTTCTCACCACCTTTTCTTGAATCTTATTGGCTGTCAAACTTCTGTCAGAAAGGAAAATGGCTGCCAAAAAGTAAAAAGTTATGTTCGTTTTGTGTTTTATTTTGAAAATGATAAACGAATGTTTACAACATTTTAAACAATATTTGAATCGAATTACAAATTATTACTGATAAAATAATACTAAAAATCAAATTATTTTAAAAAAATAGTTAAGATGTTACCAAGAATTATTTATTTATTGCTACATATTTATCGTAAGGTAAAAGTGAAAAAAAAATATTATGTCAGAAATCTTTTTGATTGGTCAAAATAGCATTACTTTAATTTCACTGCAATTGAATATTTTTTAAATTATAAATCAAATTTTATTTTTGAAAAGACTTTCATTTACTTTCATAATCTGACAAATTATTAATATACTTTTTACAAACGAAACTAACGTATTTATATTATTAAAAGATGAATCTATTTTAACAATTGATTTTGTTAAAGTTGTGAGTTGGCCAATTAAAAGTTTTGATTTTTAACTCATTCAGCCAATTATATAATCAGCACTCAAAAGGTTAATAAAGATTGTCATTAGATTTTTATTTTAGTGTAGTGGACAATCTAAATAATTATATATTGAAAATATTCTTATTGCATAGTGTGACCAATGACTGAGCTAGATGATTTTATACAGATCATAAAATGGTTACTATTTATTGATACATGTTTTGCTCTGTTATAAGCAATATTTCTTCATTGTCTTTTATTTTCATTTTGCATCAGTAATAGTTGTTTGTGTAAAAAACATATGCAATTTATTTTATTTTGTGACATGCTGACTAAACCAAGGTAGAGAGATAGTAGGGTAGATGTTCCATTATTATTGTTACAAAATAGCTACCTGATCCTGATCAAAACTTTAGGGTTGTTACAAAATGACTCTCCACATTTAGACTAGATTTATATTATTATAAATGTCTTAATTCTAAGACATTATAGGAATGTTTTTATATTCTCATCCCATATTCTAAATTATTATTCCATTACACAATGGTGACCAATGATTGGGCTATGTTTTATTAAGATTATATTAAATGGTCACCAATGATTGGGCTAAGTTTTATTCAGATTATATTAAATGGTGGCCAATGATTGGGCTATGTTTTATTCAGATTATATTAATCATTTTCCAGGGTCATCATTTTATCTCATTACAATATATATTAAAATCTAGATTATATTGGTGCAGATAGTACAAACAACTCAAAAAGTGCAATGAGCAATGTATGATTCTGTAAGATTTATAAGATTCTTGCTTTAAAGATATTTTAGAATCATAATTTTATTATATCAAGGAAATTACAACTTTCACTTCTCACCACTAAGTCTAGCCAATGTTTACTGTTCTTTGCCTTAGTTTATCTTGTTTAATAGAAAATTCAAAAAAGGTAAGTTACAATTGAAAAACATACTATTGTAAAGAGAAAAACTGTATTTGTTTTACATATACAGTTATTATTAACATAATAATATTAAATCATGCTTTCACACTTCCAACGTAAAGCTATAACAACAAATTGAAAACTATTTTTATTAAATGGCTGAGTGCTTTTAAGAAGATGTACTTCTCATATTCATAGCCAGTTATGATCCTTTCTTTGGAATCATTATATAAATAAATCTGATATGCAAATTATATGCAAATGAGTCACTAAGACCATTTTTTAAATATTGCAAGACATGCATCCTTATGATTAATGGTGAAAGAGTCCTCTGCTATAAAGTATGCTTCTTTTACCTTTTGCCTAATATCATGTCTCTCAGTACAAACTAATTTTGCAGATGTGGGTTCGAACACGTGTCCTGAAAATTTTTGATGTTGAGCAAAAATTGAAGTGCATTCTGGATTCGTATGTGCCTTATTGTATCTATACTTGTGTTGTGATATCCTAGTAGCTATGGTGACTCGTTTCACCATAGTATGATGCTTTGCATCCATTATGAGGGCATGCTACTCTGTACACAGCCCGTGGGATCTGATCAGAAGCTATGTCTTTTTCTTACATCTGGATTTCACATCGCCTGGTTTCTATTTTTTTTTTCTGTTTTCATCATAGCTGAACTGATAAAGTTAAATAAATTTAACTTCATTCATAAAAGTTTCCAATTTCCTTAAATTGGAAAAACTAATTGACTAATACATATCATTTAACAGTTGTTGTTTTTTTGTACTTGCTATAAAATTATTTAGTTTTTTCTTCATACATAAAAATTATTTATTTGCATACTAAATTATTTCTTAAATTTATTAATAGTTTGCTTATATTTGTTAAGAAAACATTTAAGATACTAAATAATTTTAACTTTTAAAAATAAAAATAAAATGTTATTAACACTTTGATCTTTCTTGTAATTCCATTATTTCTTAATTTCTAATTCCCTTTACAAGTAAAGTTAATATTTCATTTATATTTGACAATTAATTAATTACTAAAAATTAAATTCATAAAAAAATAAACACAAGAAAAGCAATGATTTTATTAATTTATCAGTGAATATTATATTATAATAGTAATCATTTATTTACTGACTAGAATTAATGCTTTAATTATGATAATTACTTAACATCTGTAAATTTTACTACACAAGAAAAAGCCATGCAATGGGTTTTTTCTCAATAATTATTCATATTTGGATTAAAAATATTTCACATGCTGTATCTAAGTTATTTGTAAAATCTCATAGTAGTAATATATAATTCTTATGTTTATAAAAATGGACTTCATTTATGAGACAACAACTAGATGTAACTGCTGTGATACTTTGTATGTAATTTAGATAAGATAATTTAAAATGTCTTTTCTCTAGGTATGATTTCATAATATTTCATATTGTGAATGATTTTGTATCCACAGACAAAATATACTCTGCTAAGGTATATAGATTATTATAAACTATTACAGTAATAAATTTTTGTTATAAAACAATATTATTTGCTTTGATAAAAATACATTGTATTGAAAACCTGGTTCAAATAATAAATATTGTTGTATACCAAACATTTATTACCGTAATAATTGATAATTATCTATATACTCTTGTAGAATGTACTTTATTACATATTTTCTACATTAAATACATATATTATAGTTTAATCTTATATATGTATATAATATTAAAACATTGCAACAGAGAATAAAAATAAAATATAATTAAATAAACCAATTATACTTTTAATGTGTGTCATAATCATGATTATCAAACAAATGAACAACAACAGCAAAAAGAACATTGATTTCTATTGGCTTTCTGATTCATTACCTGTTCATTTCGCACAATAAAGGAAACCTCTTTAATCATTTGCTTTTAATAATTCCTTTCTTTACTCATTATCTTAACTATACTAGGATCAAATCCATGCTCATTCTTCTTCTCATGATTGTAAAGTACAGACACATTTGTTAAATATCTTTTAACTTTATTATACTTTAATTAATGCTGTGTCATTTTTTGTCTTCAAATTTGCTTTCATTTCACCATAGTATATATAAAGACAATCCAATTGACTTGCATCCCTCCATGTACACAATATTAGACTGGTCCACTTTATCTATTTTATTTTGATATTATTTATTAACCTATTCAAATTAATGGTTGTTCAAGATCCAACATTGAACTTATCTGCACTCAACTTTGCAATTTTATATCCAAAACAAGGTATATATGGTAGTGAAAAAGAAAAATTAGTCAGGGAAACATAATTGTTAATATATTTGACTAAAGTTTTGTCAAATTGTGATTTTCTGAAACCCACAATATATAAATAGATTAATGATTATTAATAATCATTTACTAAGTTACAGATTATTGTGTTATTTCTAGCTCAGACATAACCTGTAAACTTCAGTCAAAATTTAAAATATATGTTATTTCTTTTAAACATGATTATTTGAAGTAAATAGTATCAGAGTTGTCTGTGCAAAAAGGTTGACATCTATAAATCAAATTGCAATAAATTTAATACTAACAAATATTAAACAAATGGTGAAGTCACATGGAAACGATTGAGATCTGGGCCTACTAAAAATATTGGTTTATCAAAAACTGAATTTTGTAAAACGTTTTTTTAAGATATTATTTACACATTTCTAGAATATATGGTGGAGTAGAAATTTTAAGCATTAGTAATCTTCTTATTAAATACAAAAATATCAAATAGAAAAGTTGTTTATTATTTATGTTGTTTAATATATAATTAAA
The DNA here is from genome assembly GCA_028023455.1 of Epiperipatus broadwayi. Taxonomy (NCBI): domain Eukaryota; kingdom Metazoa; phylum Onychophora; class Udeonychophora; order Euonychophora; family Peripatidae; genus Epiperipatus; species Epiperipatus broadwayi. The sequence goes on from JAQFVV010000267.1 coordinate 267,615, forward strand.
ACCATTTTAAATTAATGTTATTTGGATAATTATGAAGATAGCATTGGAGATTGTAAAGGTCAAGTATTGTATTTGCTGATTATCTGTCACTCCTTGTGAATAGTAAAGATAAATCTAATAAAAATTAGCAAATATTGCAAAAGGTTCAGATAAAATTAGATTAAATAATATTATTTTTTAAAGACTAAATGAGAATGTGAATTCAATAAAAATGAATATTGAAAAAAAAAAGACAGAAAACTAAGTTAATGCTTTTAGATAATAGACATAATTATAAAAAAAAATTAATTGAAATATTTAAAGAGATTTTTAGGGATGATGGGAGATTCCATGTGGTAAATATTTTATTTAAACTTTTATTTTATATGTAAAGCAATGAGCAAATTAAAAAAAAAAAGACTGGACACTTTTGATATGTAGATTTGAGATAAGATAAAAAAGTTAATATAAAAAGATAACTTTAAGAATGAAGAAATCATGATAAAACTTATTAAAAAGTATATACACCTGGGTCTCTTTTTACGCAGACTTATTTAACACAATTTTGAAGTTACGCAATTCCATGTTTCACCGGAAGTCGAACTCAGATAATGCGCTATTACTTTAAATAATAAATTTCGCGTATATTGAAAGTAATGGCACATTATTGGAATTCGACTTTCATCTTAGTAATTTTAATATTTTCAGTGCTTTATAATAGTAAGATTTTATGCAATAATGAAATTAAACTCATGATTTCCACATTTTATGTATATACACATTAAATTTTACAAGATTATAATGTATATTTGTTCAAATATTGTGCATGTTAATTTTGCATTTTAAATCACATTGTTTTTACTTTTTAAAAAAGAACGTAATCAATTATTAATCATTTAGTGTCCACAAGTTTATTTTTAATCAGTAATAGCAGTAAGCACAATTAAAATTGAAAATTAAAGACAAAATAAGAATTTAATTTTTAGTTGTTAGATTAATTACTAATTATGTTATCACCAGAAAACCATTAACAACATGAAAGTGACATTGGTGCTAGTTGTATTTTCTCATGTGAAGAATCTGATTTTTTTATGAGTTTGCAAAAGAACCTGTTTATCGGCAAATCGTGATATTAATTAAAATGTGTACAAAAAATGTAAATTACTGTAAATTATGCATAAAAATGTATTGTTTTAAATAAAATTAAATATTATAGTTAAAAAAAAGTTTCTCTTGTATCAATTTTTTTCAAATTTGAAATTTTTTATTAGTCATATTTTATTTCCTTTTTTTTTTTGCACGAATTTTAAAGTAATTTTACATCAGTGCTTTGCTTTTATGCAATTTTTGAAAAATCTCAGTCCATATCCCCCCTTTTTCAAGGTAAGTTATGTCTACTTTTGCGCGATTTCGTTTGCGCGTGTTTTCTGAGGAACCTATCTATTGTGTAAAACGAGACCCAGGTGTATTAAGGAAATTATAAAAAAAGAAAAAATGATATTTTGGAACAAATTATAAAAACGTCAGTAAGAAAGTCTTTAGAAAATAAATAAAAAGGAATACTAAAATATAAGTATTTAAACAACAATTTTAAAGCTATGGTTTAAGTATTTAATAAGAAAAGCAAAATTCAATGAGCATTAAGAAAGTAGTCTGGTATTCTTTATGATTTGTGCTTATTGGGAATAACTAACAATAATGACTATCTCGAATTTTATATTGAATATTTTGAATTTTGTAAAATGAAGCTGAAGAGTTGAAAATGATATAAGAAGTCAAGCATTGGTGGCTGAATGGTCAGCCCAGTTGCCTTACAAGCAGTTATCCTGGGTATGCGGGTTTACTAGCAAATGTGGGTTTACTTCCTGGCCAATGCCTTGACCCATGAAAAAAAATATATAAGCAAGTATAACTATGAACTAGAATGGAAAGCTATAGAAGAGAATAAAAGTCTCAAGAGTGTAAAACAACATTTTGGTATTGGTAGAAAATTTATATCTGCAATAAAAAAAAAATGGAATTATTACTAAAAAAAGAGATGACATCATGAAATGGGTAGACGACTTCTATTTAAAATTATATAATAATAAAGAACAAGTACCTCCTATATCTATTGTATCTTCCAAATTGCCCAGAATTTTAAAAGAAGTGAGACATGCAATTAAATTTATGAAGAAATGAAAGGCTCCAGGTAAGTATGAAATTATAATTGATATATAAAAAGAAGCAGGTGAAGAAATATAAATTTTTTAGCAAAGTTATATACCAAATGTCTAAGTGATAATGGTGTGCCAAATGATTGGAAGAATTCAATATTAATATTAATATTTTTAAGAGATGATGAAGAAGATATTAGAAATTACAGACTTATCAGCCTTTTATCAGTTTTATACATTTTTTTTTACCAAGATAATTACAAGTCATCTACAGAGAACATTGGATTTCCACCAACCAAGAGATTTAAAAGTGGTTTCAGTACAGTAGATCATATCCAGGTATTGAGAGAAGTTATAGAAAGGAGAAATGAATATGAGTTGCCAATATTCTTTGGATTTGTAGATTATGAAAAGACATTTAATTCTATAAACATTTCTTCAGTGATTAAAGCATTGGATCATCAAGATATAGATCCAGGATATTGTCATATTTTAAAGAATATTTATCAAAATGCAACAGCAACAATTTGATTACATAATGATACTAGGAAAGTTAACATTGAAACAGTATAAGACAGGGTGACTCCATATCTCCAAAACTTTTTATAGCAGTGCTGCAAGAAGTATTTTGTGGATTAAAATGGAAGCTAAAGGAGTGAAAGTTAATGGAGTTTATTTAATTTAGATTTTGCAGATGATGTAGTTGTTTTTGTAAATAATGCTTTAGAGCTGCAGGAAATGTTGTAGGAGTTATCAGATAAAAGTAGGAAAGTAGGACTAAAGATAAATGTTAAAAAAATACTAAAGTAAAGTTTAAATTAAATTGAAAGGTTGCAAACCTTTCACACTTATTATAATACTTATCTGACAGCCAATCAGATGTTATGATAGCTGTCCAATGTATTTTCTCAAAATATGAAAATAAAGATTGATTATGATGAGTTAGAAGAAGTTAGCAGCTACAAATACCTTGGTCAGATTATTAATACAGATGGAAACATAATAAATGAAAGTAATCATAGAATTAAACTTGGTTTGAGTGCTTTTGGTAGAAATAACTTGATACTAAAAGGAAATATGCCTATGTTTTTGAAAAGAAAGATTTTTAAGAAATGTGTTTACCAGTTCTTACTTATGGATCTGAGACTTGGACACTTAATAGAAGAGCAATACAGAGACTTCAGATCAATCAAAGAAGTATGGAGAGGTGCATGTTAGGAGTATCAAGAAGAGATTGAAAAAATAATATGTGGGTAAGAGAACAGATAGGTGTTAGTGACCTCATTGAAAAAATTAAAAGACTGAAGTGGAATTGGGCTGGACATATTGCTAGAAGAGATGATAATAAATGGACAATTGAAATCTTAAACTGGATTCCAAGAGATTGTAAAAGATCCAGAAAGAGACCACATATGAAATGGATTGATGAAATAAGTAAGTGTGCAGGGATGATGTAGAGAAGAGAAGCTAAAGATCGAAGAAGATGGATTGAACTTGGAGAGATCTTCATCCTGCAGTGGATTCATAATGATTGATGATGATGATGAATGACTATACATTGTCAAAAAATATTTGTCTATAAATATTGTTGTTTCTGTTGTTAAAGATTTATAATATCATGGCATCAGCTAAAAATATCAGATTGACTCGAATAAGTTAGTATTACAAAAAAATTCAGGATAATTCAGTTTTTTTAGGATTTTTAGTTAGGTTTATGGGAATTATTTGATTTATTATTATAGAAAGTGAAGAGTGTAAAACTTAATGAAGATATTTTGTCATTTTGCATGAACATTGCTTTAAGTAACAGGACTGAGATTATGAATATAGATTAAATACAATGGCTGAAAATAATCATAAATTTGAAGTTTTGATGATAAAATAGAATTCTAATTCACATATAACTGAAAGAGATAATTTTATTTAGACAATGAAATTCCTAACTGAATTTTAACAAGATGTTAAATGGCCTATATAGATATGATACAGTGCTATGAATATTTAAATTAATTTTCTAGAATGATATACCGAGAAACCATGATCGTATATTTTAAAATTAATTTCGAAAGACATTCGATTGAAAATGATGAAATTGATAATAAAAGTAAATATTTTCGTTTTTAAAGACAAACGTATGAAATTACTAATTAAATCTATATAGTAAATAAAATTCAATATATACAATAATTTTAATATTGATTTTTTTTGCTTTTTGTTATTAATAAGTTCATTGTAATTTCAATAAATATTAAATCCTTAAATAATTAACCTATTCCCCTTTAAACCAAAATCTACTAATTACTGTTTTAAACGACACCATGGGAATTATAAAATTATTTTCGTTTATTAAAAGTTAATTTCTCATGAGTATAATTTATATTGTAACGTTGATTCAGTGAATGAAAAGAAATTTCATTTAAGATTTTATTGTTTTTTTCATTTTGGCGGTAAATTGAATAGCTGTATTAAAAGAAATAAAATTGAGGCTGGATAAACATAGGATAACATGTTATTCTTAATATTGGTTTTTCTAGTTCTAAATACACATTAACCATTTATTCTCATTTCACACTTATTTGGTAAATAAGATATAAATTGTTAATTTAACTAAAACAATTTTTATAGTTTATTTATTTAAAGTAATAATCAATGGAAGTAAAAGAATTTAGTAGTCTTTTATTATTAAATGTAATGAACTCAATTTTCCTTTTAACTTAAAAGAATTTCATTTAAAACTATCTATGTTTAGTAACAAAGTATTTATTTAAGTCTAAACAATTTTTTCATTAAATTTTCTTTTTGTAGCTTAACAATTACTATAATTATTTACTTACTATTGGTATTTAAATATTTTATTACACATTTATGTTTTTGAAAATATTAATAAGAAATATGTAAAATTATATCGTTTTTATTTTCCAGTTGATATCTTAATATGATGAGTGCAGGAAATGCTACAAAATATATAAGGCAACATAATATCATATTTAGTTATTTCTGATCATTAAAAAAGCACATTTTAAAGTTGAATAAGATGTGTCAACCTATGTGAATTGTTACAAATGTAGGTACTTTTGTATTATTCCTGCTATGATGTATTAGTCCTGTGACATTGGTATCCTGTAATCTTTAGTCAAAGTTTCCATGGCAACCAAGAATCCTGGAATGACTAATCCATGTCATATATATATATATAAATTATACCAAATTTTATATATGCACAAGTCACTAAACTTGCTAACATGTGAGATTTTATGTTATAACTGTGATTTTTTAATTTTACTTTTACAATTTTGTGCTATCACATTGTTAAGAAAATGAAAATTAAAATTTAGCAGTTACCTGCTACAGAACAGAAAGTAGTCATTTTCTTCCAGAAATATGGATTTCTGCCATCAAAAAAATTTGCAATAATGTTGATAATATAAAGATGTGCAGTCATAGTTCCATCAAGCAATGTCAGAACAGGTTGTATAAAGAAAGTGGCCACTCATAAGGGAACATGGTTTGAGAGCTACAAAATTAAGTTTGTTACTATGCTAAGATTCATCTATAGCTGGCCATAACAATTGACATCCAATAAATGGTGCAAAGATCATCTCAAAATATCAGCCAAAACTATCATTGACTGGAATAACTATCTATTTTTAGTGTGAACATGGAACTTGTTAGATGCAGAAAAATGAAAAGGTAAAGGTCTGGATAAAATTGTTGAAATTGATAAAAGTCTATTTATGAAATGTAAGAACAAAGTTGACAAAATACTTCCAGATCAGTGGATCTTTGGCATATGAGACAGATGAATGCTTTATAATTAAATTTCAAAACAGGAGATTGATCATTCTTATGCAAGCTATCAAAGAAAATGTGGAAGGGTCTACAATTTATTCTGTTTGTTGGAAAGCATACCAAGCAGAGGAATTTCAAGCTGCCAGGTTTAACAACTTTAGAGATAATCATATATATATAACTTTGTCAACCTGTAAACTGGTATGCATATACAAAATATTGAAAGACTTTGGGTTCACTCAAGTGATGGAATAAAAACAAAGAGGAACAGCATGTCAATATATATTTCTATTTGTCTGAATTCATGTGGAGGTGAATACATAAAGTACACCCTTTCTTTTTTATTTGGAACAAATTATAATCTTCAGTCCACCACAGTGATTTTTATTAAATTTAAAAATACATTATTAATACCTTTACAGCTAAAAGTTAATCTATTTATGTTTTTTATTATTTTGCTAAACATTTATTTACATTTATAAGTCAAAGTTTTTATATTTGTGTTTTTTTAAGTATTTAAAATATATATGTGATAGCATGAAGTTCCAAAATAAAGCGGCACAATTCACAAGTACCTGTTTTATTTAATATCGTGTCTTTTTTTTTTCCATAATAAATATATTACTATATTATTTTTTTTAGATTTGAAGTTTCATATTACATGTGGTATAACATATTACTGCTGGTGATGGATTATTCTTAGTTTGTGAGATCATTAAAATAATGTATCCATGGGATCTGCAGACAAATTTTATCAATTAAATTTTTCAGCACATTCCTTGAAGTCATTAATTTAAACACATCACAAACTTAAAGAAATACATCATCAGACTAATACATTATAGCCGGAATAATACAAATATACACAAATGTATAACAATTATTTGCAATTTTTAATATTTATTTCAAGAGATACCTTATCAAATAATCATTTTCAATAATATCTGACCTTGGTTTCACAATTTGTTGATCTTTAACAAGTGCATTTGAACATTGTTTCTAATGAAGTTTTGATAAAATACTTGCTTGAAGGTTTTGTGGTTATCAAATATTAGATGTATAAGATGTTTGACTATTTCCATCATCTTTCATTAAATGTTTAATGTCTAGAAAATTTTAAACTTTATTTAAAGTTTTCAAATACAAACAACTTATTAGTAATAATACAGACATAGACAAAATTGAAATTACTAATATGTTTTATCTATTTGTGTGTTATTACTAACAAGTTGTTTATATTTGAAAGATTTAAATCAAATTTAAAATTTTCTAGATCAACATTTAATGAACGATGATGAAAATAGTGCAACATATTATCACATTGCTAAATATCTAGTTTTAAACATCAATATTTTCTGTATAACTGCCATAGTTTAATTCAGCCACATTAAATGCAGTTTGTTCATTGCATCTGACTCTTCTAAAAAATTACAGTTAAAAAAACTTTAAAAAAATCCTTGAAAAAGATTAATCACTTTATTAAACTAATAAATAATTAAATGGTTTTGTTGCAGAGGAGTTGATATAAAATGTTGAAAGTCAGAAGATTTAACTAGAATTGCTCAATTATTGCTCAAAATCACTTGATTAATACAAATTAACTACACATTTTGAAAGACATCATGCTTTTGTAATTTGTAATGGATTAAATGAATATTTAGAAGAGTATTAAAATTATATTTATTGGTAAAGAGTCGACTACTTTTGGCTAGAATTTTATTACGGATTCCATCATCTATTTATCCATCCATCTATTTATCTATCTAATTATTTATATTTATTTAATAAAATCAATAGTTTTATGACTTTATGATCCAAGTCAAATTAATATTTTATATTTAGTCAGTATAAGATAATATTATTTAATTAAAATATAATCTACATTATCTAAATATTTAAAAAAACCAAGAACGTAGAATTTTATTGTTTGTAATTTTTAACATTTGCTAATAATAATAAACAACTTATTACCAAAGGAGATTTACTGTTACTGACGTACCTTGATCAAAGTAATCTATTACCTAATCACTTGACTTACATTTAGATAGCAAATTAAATCTATGAAAAAGAGAAAAGATGTAATTATAATCGATATCTTTAAACAAGAGTGTAAAGAAATAAAAAAAATGTTGATAAATTTATGTATCAAATCTCTAAATATCAAAGATGTTTTGTTATTGGAAGAATGCGATAGTAACAGTGATTATTTAAAAAGGGCCATAAAACAGAGTTGTATCTCTCATCTAACATTTCTATTCAAAATTTTTACCTAATAATTACAAGATATCTGCAGAAAACTTTGGTTTTAATTCAACTAAATAAACAAGATTGATTTAAAAATGATTTTAGCATAGTAGATCATATTCATGTATTGAGAGAAGTTTTAGAAATAACTAGTGAACATGGACTCTCATAATGCTTTAAATTTATATATTATGAAAAAACATTTAATTCTTTTAAGTATTTCCATGATATTTATAACTTTGGATGTTTAAGATATAATTATGAAATATTGTAGAAGATTTGAAATGCAGGCATTCTTCATATATGTAAATATGTACATTGATGATTATTTATGTTTTCTACATTTGTGTGGTCATGTGTATCAGTGGTATGAGATAGTGTGGATAGTTAAAGGGTGCTTGAAAGTTTGTGTTCAAAAAACCCTATATTTGAAATATTGTAGATTAACTCTAAAAATTATTTATTAAAATATAACAGCTGTGATTATATTACATGTTGGCATTAAGAAAATTAACATTTATAAACATGGATAACGAGATAATTTCAAATTTTTTTTCCAGAAGTTTTGCAAAAAGTATTTTGTAGATTAGAAAGGGAAAGCTTAAAGGAAAAAAAGTATAGAGATTGCTTAAATCATTTAGATTTTATAGACAATTGTCTTTTGCAAATAAAGACTTAGAGCATTAGAAAATGTTGCAAAAGTTTTAGATGAAATTAAAAAAGTATTCTTAAAGATAAATACCAAAGAGATTAGACTAATGTTCAATACATTATCTCAGAAAAACTAATGATAATTATGAATTAAAAGAAAAAATAACTACAACAAACTTGATAAAATTATTAATGTGGATGAAAATATAATGAATAAAAATTTATGATAGAATTAAAATAGGATTGAGTGCTTTGGTAGAAATAACCCAATAGAAAATATGTCTATTTGGTTGAAATGAAAGTTTATTTATGAGATAATTCATGGAATTTAGTCTACATACTGAGGTATTGGAAAAAGTATTTTGGGAGCAACAAGATGGAATCAAATGTAAAGCACTAGGTTGATTCCACAAATAAGTATTATTGACATCATTAAATGAATTAAGAAATTAAAATGATGCTGGGTGGATAAATTTCTAGATGAGAGAATAAGAGATAAAAAGTTGTAGACATAAAGACAGTGCCAAAGGAATATAAGAGCCATAAAAAGGGCACATTTGAGATTGGTAATAATACAAATGAGATTATTGGTAGGTTAATGGCATGATGTTAACAAGGAGAGACTAGAGATTGGAGAAACCCCATTATACTTGGAAAAATAATATTTATCATGCAATTGACTGATAATTATTGAAAATGATTATATATAATGTAATGGTATGGAGAAACTGGGATAACCCTGGAATGATGGAAAATCATTATCATTGATCCCAGTTAATTAATGAAGTTTAAATATACAATGAATATAATGAGAAAATGAATGTAATTAGAAATGAGCATGAGAAATCATCAAAAAATAAACTAAATACAAGCAATAATAATCATCAGCATTACCAAGACTAATAATCATTCATCATTGTGAATCATCAAAAAATAAAATCAACAGTCAACTTTGTGACTGGATTTGAAAGTGGTTCCATTAAAGACCAGGCTAATTATTTATCCCTTGTAAAGCTTGGGGCAGAATATATAAACAATAATTTGAATGCACAAACTTAAATCCATAAAAATATAACAATTAAAATATGATTGTGGAATACTAAAACATGCTAATCATATCAATGCCCTCTGTCCATATAGTACTGGCAATTATAACCTTAATGTCAAATTAATAATAAAATAAAATTTAATACATAAACAATAGACATAAACCCCAATCCATATAACTGACCATTATGCATGAATTCAACTCAAAGAACAAGAGCTCTGTAACTATTACTGTGAGCAAGAGATAAATAAAACATATAATATTTTAAACCTATTTTAGGATTAAATAAATTCACTAGAATAACTTAAACAAATATAAATTTCATAATAGCAATAAAATTAAATTAAGGTCTATTGAATTATAAATACAAGTTCACCATTTTTATTTTAAATAGAATACAATATATGCCTGGGTCTCATTTTACATGATAGATAGGTTCCTCAGAAAACATGCACAAATGAAATTGTACAAAAATAGATGTAACTTACATTGAAAAAGTGGGGATGCAGTCTATGATTTTTCAAAACTCGTGTAAAAGCAAAGTACCAACGTAAAATTACTTTAAAATTTGCACAAAAAAAATATAAGTAAATAAATTATGACTAATAAAAAATTTCAAATTTGAAAAAAATTGATACAAGATAAACTTTTTTTAATTATAATATTTAATTTTATTCAAAATAATATATTTTTATGCATAATTTACAGTACAGTAATTTACGTTTTTTTATACACGTTTTTATTTGCCGAAAAACACGTTCGTTTGCAAACTGGTAAAAAAATCAGATTCTCACAAGAGGAAATACAACTAGCACCAAGTTCACTCTCATGTTGTGTTAATGGTTTTCTGTTGACAACGTAATTAGTAATTAATCTTTGAGACAATGATTTTATTAATTGTTTATGAACTTAGACTTATGATAATAAAAAGATATTTATTCACCACTTGCTGGGAAAAATTTAATTAAAACTAACAACTAAAAATTAAATTCTTATTTTTGCCTTTAATTTTTTAATTTTCAATTCCGTTTAAAAATCAAATTTCATTTTACATCACATTAATTTCAAGTCGCCGTAAGTAATTTTTAAATTGTTAATTACAATTAAAAATCAGATTTTAATTTTTAATTGTCAAATTTAATTGTGCCCACTGCTATTACTCACCTTTTAAAAATAAACTTGCAGACACTAAATAATTAATAATTGATTATGTTCTTTTTTAAAAAGCAAAAACAGGATGTGATTTAAAATACAAAATTAACACGCATAATGTTTGAACAAATTTACATTATAATCTTGTAAAATTTAATGTGTGTATACATAAAATGTGGAAATCATGATTTTAATTTCATTATTGCATAAAATCTTACTATTATAAAGCACTGAAAATATTGAAATTACTAAGATGAAAGTTGAATTCCAATAATGTGTTATTACTTTCAATATGATGTAAGTGCGTGAAATTTATTATTTAAAGTAATAGCGCATTATCGGAGTTCGACTTCCGGTGAAATATGAATTGCGTAACTTTAAAATCATGTTAAATAAGTCCACGTAAAAAGAGACCAGGTATATATATATATATATTACATTATTATTTATATATATATCTCAATAGGATTATATAAAACACCTATATATCAGCACACAGACATATCTATATAATATAAAAATGAACATATTTGAAATGTGATAGACATATAAAAAGATCAATTCATTTCAACAACACATAAATAATGATTGATTTTAAAATATGTGTCTACATTATAGATCTATATAAGAACATAGATGTGATTTAACATATTTGAATTTTTTATATAATATAAAAATTCATTTTAATAATATATAAATAATTAATTTTAATATAAATGTGTTTGATATTGATTTTAATATATATGTTTTTACACGACACATATCTATATAAGCACACAGATATGCTTTATAATAATTTAAAATTAACATCTTTGAATTGTTATAAACCAATAATAAAAATTCATTTTTATAATACTTAATAATTTTACATATATATGGTTGTAGACTGATTTTAAAATATATGTGTGAGTCTACATGATGCACATTGAAATGTGTTTATATCATAAGGGTTTTTCATTTGTCAAATGAATTTCTTGATGCTGGTTATAAGATTGAGCAGATTAACAATACTTTGTGTCAATTTAAAAAGAGTTAAAGGAATTGAAAATTAATAATAGAAAATAAATAGTTATTCGTATATTTCAAATACTCAAGTAAAATTTTTTAAGGATATATATATATATAAGAAGATGTGTTATGTTTCATTTTGTGTTACAAGTAACATTAATAAGATAGTGAATAATTCCAATAATTCTAAAAATATCATACCTGTCAAGGAGAATAGTAGTGTTGAGTGTCAAATTTTGTTGTGAATATATGTTATCATATATAGGTGAATTGAGCTGCAGTATTGAGAAAAGATTAAAGGAACATGCATTGTTATATAAGTGTGTAAAAAGTAAAAATAATAATAATTTAATGACTTCTTTTTTTTTGAATGTGAAAAGACATGTAAATATAAATTTAAGTTTGATATTGAAAGTGTTAAAATTTTTTATGAAGAAACCATAATAAAAGAAAAAATCAGGAGGCAATTTTAATAAATAGAAATAAAATGAATATGATTAATAGACAAGCTCTAACATTAAAATTCAGGTTTCATGGGATTTGAGTTGGGTTGTGATATTTGCTTCCATTGTTTTTTTAATTTAACTGCAGTTGAGGAGCGTTAAGAAATTAACTGAAAATACTTCTGCAGATTGAAAACTGTATACAATAGTTAATTACCATTATAATTATTTTGTTATATATATATATATATTGATATGAAGATTTTCATAGGCTGCATGTATAAATGAAATATTTTGCAGGTTCATCCATGTTAAAAAATTTAAATATTGATGTACCAACATTTTGACTTGATCACACAAGTCATTCACTGGGTGATAAAAGATAGAAAGATGGTTGTAGAGGCACTACAATCAGTGATTTGAAAAAAAATGTTAAAGTTCCACCAATAGCAAAAATGTTAAATTATAAATGTTTTTAAAAAAAAATCTTTCCAAATAATAGGAAGTTTGCATGTATCATCTTGATTATTGATACAATATGGCCCTTTAAGTATCTCAAAGACTTCTCTAATTTTGCACTGGTAGAGATTATCACATCTGGATATGATCCTGATATTAGAAAAATCAATTTTATAACCTGAATCTATAATATGGAGTGAGAGTGCAGATGATGATGAGTGTTTTTTACTAAATTGTATATTTTGTCAAATCCAAGATGGCAGATGCAACTGTTAATTGTCCAAAAATAATAAAAAAATTGGAAATATAATATTGTTTTAATCTTGGGAAGGAAATTTTAATTAATGTTTTACAGAAAATAAAGTGGGGAATAATATTAATAGATTTTACTTTTATTATAAACATTTTTGTCAAATTTATTTCAAATCTGGAAATATATTTGAATACATTTTTAAAACAACTAAAAATTGCAATTCCAAAAACAATGGATAAAGAAAATGTAAGATCTCCGTTAGATCAAAGATTAAATTTTGATCTAGAAATAAGAAATTAAAAGCATTCCACAAATACTTGAGCAGGATAAAAAATTGACTGATTTTAATCACCAAGAGTTAGCTACTATTGAGAGAACTGTGCAGTTAACAGAATCCACACTTCTTTAAAACTTAAAATGATGATCGAGTTGAAACTAATCATCCTTCCCCATCCTTGTGGGGTCATCTTCCACTGTTGTATTATCCTGCTGCCTAAGAATGAAATAAAAGCCTGACCAGAGAACTTTGGAATGCTGACCAGAAGCTTGCTGTTACCTAAGAACTCACAGGGATCCTTGAAATGCCATGCATGAGCCAGACTTTGAAAAATAAACTCTTAAAATGCTGGTGCAAGGTAAATTATTTTCAAGCTGTCCCCTGAAAGTAAATCTAGCCTAACTAATCTTAACAAGATTTCTTTCATGACTAACTTAACTTAGTATCTTCCTATTATGTAAAAATGTAATTTGCTCTCAAATAACTTCTATATATCTAATTTTCTCTCATATGATCTAGCTTTCTTTAACTTTGGTGTGGTCATTTATTTCTATGTAGTTATTACTTGATTTAATATATGTTTTACTTATTATTAATATGCCAATCTCAAGCAACCTGATGAGCTGAATTTCTAAAAAATCTTTTCTTTTCTCTATTTAAGTAAATCTCCATGAATTAAAGTTATTAACATCTCCTTAAAATATAATGTATGATTAATTAATATGCTCCCCAGATTGTTTTTATAAATCAACATTTTATGTTGGTTTTTATTATAAAATTTGTTATATGTTCAACTCCAAATAAAATGAAGTAATTCGACATGGGATGAATCCAACACTCAAGCTAATTAACACTTTGAAATCTTTTAAAATGTTATTTATTTAAATTCTGAAAGGATGACCTATTAGTTGTTTTCTATACAACTGCTAGTTTTACTTTATTTTTTATACTCTTAAAATATCAAATGCTTAAATATTCTCAGTTATTATCAAAATTCATGAAATTATTTTAAATATCAGAAAAGGAAGGGTCAAATCTTAATGTATATTTTATTAAATGAAATCTTCTGTATGTATATATTATAGTGGCATAGCATATTATTTCTATAAGTTATAGCATTAAAACAAGGGTAATTTATTTTAAAGCAATAAATCCTATTCCATGTCATTTAGTGACATTTATCTGTACTGCATTACTGACATTCATCATGTATGTGCTTCTAATATGGGGGCTGCAACAGGATCGAGCCCATAGTTTTCTCCTTATGTTCTGTCCCATTGATAGTTGAGCTTTCCAGGACCACTTTTGTATAAAAGGCCTCTGCATGTCAGTGATTCCATAATGCCTGGGCCACACCATGTCTAATCACATTTCTCTAAGCACTGGCCTAAAGAGGCGGTCTTAGATTTCATTTTTCATCCAGAAGCACAACCTTTTCTTGTTATTTCTTTGCCATTATGTCAGTATGACCACTTATCATTTATTAGTTCAATTGCTTCATGACTCAGTTTTTAGCACTGTAATATAAAATTGCTTTCTACTCAAAAATATATGTAAATGCTGAGTATTACTAATTTTATTAATTAATAATGTTATTTCAATCTTATTATACAATCTTGCTGTCATAGTTTGTTTCTGTATTTAAGAGTATATGCCTTGGGGAAAATCAAGCATTCTGTCTTCTAAATTTTGATTAAAAGAATTTTCAATAAATATTTTGTCATAGAATCAAATATAATTTTCAAATGAATTTTATTTACGTTCACGACCATAATGGCATGAAAATAGTTTTTTTTATGTATATATATATATGAATCTCAAAATGCTCCCCAAAATAATGTTAGTCACCATGTTTCAGAACCATAAACCAAAGCATTACTAGAAATCTTATGTAATCTTTTTAATAATTGATTGGCATATTAATACTGTACCCACCAAAGGTGTGTGTTAATGTTTATACACTGTTTAGTTAATAAAAAAGCATATGAGAATCATCAGTGTGAATCACAATATGTAATAAACTATCATTTGGTAGACGACTCATTCACACATGCATTAATGTATATAATTAATTCATTCAAAACTACCCCAAATCTAAAATTAAACCAGACCAGCATAAAAATAATATTAAAATACTACTACTACTACTACTACTACTACTACTACTACTACTACTACTACTACTACTACTACTACTACTACTACTACTACTACTACTACTACTATTACTATTATTATTATTATTATTATTATTCAATAATAAACTTTATTTGTCTTAGAGAGTTACAAGAGTTTTACATAGCTTAGATTGCTGTGTTTATGGATAATCTGTTGTTGTAGGTTTACATATATAAAAGTTGTATTCATTAAGGCTGTAGCCTCAAGCACATGCACATAAAAATGTGATAGTAGGGACCTCTACAGGTCTTAAACCACAAGCTTACTCTATGAAAGAAAAGAGAGGAACTTTTCTTTACTTCAACCTACTTTCTATTTAAATAGGTGAAGCTGAAGTGGTTCGATCTGAGTGTGTGAAGCTATTCAATACTTCACTAATTAAGTCCACATTTCTTATTACACATTAATACTCATTAAATCTTTCAATTTACAACAAATCAATGGAAAGATTTTATAGTGAGAAATCTATTACGATAATTTAATGTTGTAATTATAAATTTATTTAAACGCACATTGATTACATAAGTAATACAGCCTTAATCAACTGATTATTATGAAGAGACCCCGTAGTTAAAAATTTTTTGGATGTAGCATGCACCATCTCTTGGTCAATTTTGGTCGCAATTTCTTCATTTTAGGCTTATTTGATAAGAAATTCAATGTTTAAAATTGTAGTTCTAAAAACATCCCCATAAAGCATTATATTTTTTTTTTAAAAATCAATTTTCTTGACTGCCTATTGGTTCATAGGTGTGTTTTTTTCTCTGATTGGATACCTACCAAATCTGGAAATGTCTTCTAGGCATGTTTCTAAATGACAGATTCAGAAATGAAAACGAATATGTTGTACACGTCGTAATTGATTTTGATGTAAATAATTATATTTATTGTAATTTTTTATGTTCACAAATAAGATAATATAGTACACTATTAAAATATAAACTTTGACTCAGAAAATTTTAAATATTACAAAAAAAAACATTTGGAGAAATAATCCGTAACAAAAAACAATTATCGCTACAGACCATAGGTATGTTTCTAAATGACAGATTCAGACACGAAAACGAATATGTTGTACACATCATAATTGATTTTGATGTAAATAATTATACTTATTGTAATTTTTTATGTTCACAAATAAGATAATATAGTACACTATCACAATATAAAGTTTGACTCGGAAAATTTTAAATATTACAAGAAAAATACATTTGGAGAAATAATCTGTAACAAAAAACAATTATCACTACAGACCGTAATCAGGCATTTCTGAACTAAAAATTCAGAATTAAAAATGAAATGTAGTACGCTTTCATATTTTGAAGTAAATAATTATATCTATCACAATTTTTCATTAATTTATACAAATATAAAGTTTAGTTCCAAAAATGTTACAAGAAAAATAAGCATGCTGGAAATAAAAAGAGAATTATTTGACAGCTGGAGAACTGAATAACGACACAATCATTGGTTGGAATATAATTCTTTTGTTTTACTGCTATTTTTTACACATTTTTCTTATATTTTTCTACAGTTATTAACATTATTTTTAATTTTTCGTTACATTTAATCAATTTGAATCTAAAACTATTCAATTTTTAGAAGCTGAATTAAAAAAATTCTGTGTATTTTAGATTAATATTTTAACAATAGAAACTGGCTGGAAATGAAACGGACAAATCATATTGTTCTCAGATTTAAGTAGTTGGCCAATAGAAAATTAGACAAAGATT
The DNA here is from genome assembly GCA_028023455.1 of Epiperipatus broadwayi. NCBI lineage: Eukaryota > Metazoa > Onychophora > Udeonychophora > Euonychophora > Peripatidae > Epiperipatus > Epiperipatus broadwayi. The sequence continues at coordinate 284,985 of JAQFVV010000267.1, forward strand.
AAAAAGTTAAAAGAATCAGTTAAAGAGTTCATGAATATTACTTATGTAATCAATGTGCGTTTAAATAAATTTGTAATTACAACTTTAAATTATCGTAATAGATTTCTCACTATGAAATCTTTCCATTGACTCATTGTAAATCAAAAGATTTCATGGGTATTAATGTGTAATAAGAAATGTGGACTTAATTAGTGAAGTATTGAATAGCTTCACACTCTCAGTTTGAACTGCTTCAGCTTCACCTATTTAAATAGAAAGTAGGTTGAAGTAAAGAAGGGTTCCTCTCTTTTCTTTTAAAGAGTAAGCTTGTGGTTTAAGACCTGTAGAGGTTCCTACTATCGCATTTTTATATGCATGTGCTTAAGGCTACAGCCTTAATGAATATTACTTACATAATCAATGTGCGTTTAAATAAATTTATAATTACAACTTTAAATTATCATAATAGATTTCTCACTATAAAATCTTTCCATTGACTTATTGTAAATCGAAAGATTTCATGAGTATTAATGTGTAATAAGAAATGTGGACTTAATTAGTGAAGTATTGAATAGCTCCACCCTCTTAGATCGAACCATTTCAGCTTCACCTATTTAAATAGAAAGTAGGTTGAAGTAAAGAAGGGTTCCCCTCTTTTCTTCCAAAGAGTAAGCTTGTGGTTTAAGACCTGTAGAGGTCCGTCCCTACTATTACATTTTTATACACATGTGCTTGAGGCTACAGCCTTAATGAATATTACTTACGTAATCAATGTGCATTTAAATAAATATATAAAAGTTGATATATTGGTTTACACAGGATTGCAAATTTTTTTATATACTGTGGATTAGTGAAAAAGGTTTTACATAGCTTGGATTGTTGTGGTTACATGGGCAATCTATAGATGTATGTTTACATATGTAAAAATTGATTTACTTATTTACATAAGATTACCAAAATGTGTATGTGCTGTAGATTAGTTACAAGGGTTTTACATATCTTGGATTGCCATGGTTACATGGGCAATGTGTAGTTGTAGGTTTACATATATAAAAGTTATTTTATTGATTTACACAAGATTACATAAATTTTATATGCTCCTGCTGTATCTACAGATCCAAACCAGGTTTAGTTTTATGTGGTTGGGTTGACCGTAATTTAACATATATGTAATTGTAAACGTTAGTCACATAAAATAAAATACTTTAAGCATTGATCTGGTTAATTAAGAGTTAAAGTTTTAAGTTATTATAAAGTTCTTCTAGAAATAAAAGAAACACAAGGTATAATGTGATCTTGGTGGAAATATAACTGAATTATGATTTGAAAAACTAACAGAAGTGATGGAAATTGAATTTTGAACAAAAATAGATATTCTGAAAATCATTAAATCTATTGTAGGCTTAACTTTTGAATTCTTAAAAATATAAAAATCTTTAGGATATAAAACTTTTAAAGGCTTTTAAATCAATATAAAATTTAAAAACTTTATAATAAAATTGTAATACTTTTTAACATTTAAAGCTACTAAATATAAGTATATAAATTATTCAAAAATCTATTTTATTTTACAAAAAGAAAAAAAGTAAATAATCTTACAAAATCAGATCTTTAAGAATGACTTTAACGGATGAAAAGTGATGGGATATAAAGTGTGAATAAAAGAAAATTAAAATGTGAGAAGAAAGAATTAGTAATATAATTGATAAGAATTCACTTCAAAATTATATTCTATAAAATTCAAGATGACTCAAAAGTTCTCTTACAGTTTTAGTTATTAATTACCAAAGACATAATAGAAAAGAACATTATTTTTTTAGTAATATCTGAAATTAGAAGCTTAAATTTATTTAATTAAATTGTTACATATTTTTAAAAGAAAGAAGTAATAATATTTAAAAGATATATAAGATTTACTTTAACTTTTTTTTTTTTTGTAATAATCTTTAAAACTAAGTAACATATTAAAATAAATTATATTTCTTTATGAGTTACTGTTTTAATATATGTAATGAGGGATTGTTAGATGCAGAGCACACAGACATTTATGTAGGTGGAGGCAAAGATATATATTATTGCATTCAAACTACATTTAATTTAATAACTGAACTCAAATGTAGCCAAATAATAACAATATTATAAAGTGAAATATAAATTTGTCTTGTAAAAATATTCTTTAATATATAAAATGTTTTTCAGAGATATCAATGCATCTTCTTGATATATATGGTGATTAATGGGTCTGATTATGAATTTCATTTGGGCAATATGACAAAATAAAATACTTTACTTTATTATATCTCTGGTTAAACTAATATCTAAATAAGACATATCTCAGTTTTCAAACTATGCATATGTATGATCAAATACATGGGAAATAAATAAAGATCATTTTAACTAAACAAAAATATACAAAGTTAAATTTAATAAATAAATAAATTATTGACATAAATTGACACAAAGAAAGAACTACTGGTTTATTTTCTTTTCTTAAACAAAATGAAATTGCTATAAATAAAGCATATACTTTTGTGTATATGAAAACATAATATATGACATAATTGTGGATATACATAAATAAAATTAATAAATCAGATTGTCTTACTAGAAGCAAATAACTTGGTTAAATTTGACTAAATATATAAATTAATTTAGCATAAATCATTAAGTATGTTTTCCAAATTTAAGATAACTAAATATCATTCTTAATATAATTAAGCATAACAGCATGTAAATTTATAATAAAGTATATATGTAAACTGCTAACTAAATAACAATCATTGAAGAACTTTAATATAATGGCAACAATATGTTTGCTTACAACCTATTATTTTTGTGTTTTAAAAGAAAAAATAATTCTAAATACATTTATCTCTACAATCATATAAAATACTGTGAAAGATCTTTTACTCTAATAATGCAAGACATTTTAAAATACTGTGCCGGTCAAAATCGTGTATTCATTCAACAAGACCAATAATCCAAGCAAAAGTATCTTGAATCCAACCATGTACAAGATACATATGTCAGGGCAAGGATGAATCCTAACCTATTTGCCTAAACTATTGCCTCTCTGACTAATGGATAACGTTTGTGATGACACTAGCAGTGCTTGGTTTTTATTTTGTCCCAGCTGGAGGTCATGGTTCACATACAGACTCAAAATAAAAAGGGGGTTTATATGGAAAACCAATGATTTAGTGGATTCTGACAATTGCAGAGTGGTACAGATAGGATTTGGTTGATTAGTAATGGTTTGAACCATAATAATGATAATTCTTTCTGGCAACATTATAAAGAATAGAATTTAAATCAAAGAAATATTTAAACAAATAGAGTAATGAACCTTAGAGATTGGGAGTGATGACAAACTAAGCTTATTTAAATAACAATATTAGAGGAATTTATTAAAGAATTTAGTACAAAATAAGTCGAGTCTTTGTTTATACAACTTGGTTATTTTATTATTTAATTTGTTTTGATGCAGCTTTGACAAACAATATAAAAGTTTGTTAATTGGTCGGCCAAAACCAATTAGCAATAAAATATTATTAGCCCTGTTCAAGATAAATAAATCTCTTTATATATATTAAAAGATATGAAAGTATACATTTAAAACATTATTACATTTATAATCATTTGTATATAATGAGTATGGGAAGCAAAATAACTCTTAAATAAATAATTGACAATTGTACAGTCAAATTTAATTAATTAATTATTTGTTTGTGAAGGACGTGCCATCATGGCAGAAAGCATTGCAGGATTGCTACATAAAGCTATAAAATGATGATGATGATGAGGGCAGTATGCTATTGCAAATTACAACAAAAGAAATGAGGTTTGCTATGAACCTCTGGGTGGCTTTGCTAAAGAAGTTCCTAATATGTACAGGAAATAAGAGAAATGCTAGCCCTCCAGCTAAAGCATGTCTCTAAATAATCATGATAATATTTCGATGTGTATATACATCTTAATGACAATGCTCAAAAAATCCCCTGGTATGAAACATGTCTACTTTGGGGGAGAGTGAGAGATTGGACTGGTCAGATTCCGAAGGTCCTAAGAAGTTTGTAGCAAAGCAAGAATAGCCATAATAAAGAAATGGTGGTAACTATAAATACACAATGCCCTCGACGTATATATATAAAATAATGTATCACTAACAAAATAATGAATCCTGATTCAAATCATTTGCTCCCTGACATAATGTAAAGTCCTAGAAACATTAGGTCATTAATGAAGGAATAGTAAATTATATTATGGCAAGAATTAAAACTAAATATAAAATTGCTTTCCCACTCACATGGAAGATTACAAAATAGGACTTGTCTTTCATTAACACAGACGGGCATTAAATATCAAACTAATAAATTGTAAATCATACTTTTAATATTTTCTGACAAATAAAAATATATGTATGAAATATATATACTGATAAAATTCTATGATATTTTTACTCAATTGATTCACGAAAATTATTTATTCTTTCAGAAATAATTACAGGGCTATTTAAATTGAAGGTAACAGTAAGATATTTTTAAAATAAATCATTCAAAATATATATATAACATACAAAACCAAACGAGCTTTCGATTAGTTAATTTACAGGAAGTAAGACTTCTTGTAATGATTTTTAAATTAAAAGAAAAATAACAGGGGGAGGATTTAAAGCTAATAGCTCATTGAATTTTGCAGTCAAATAATCTAAACAAACTGACAAAATTAATTTAATTTGCCGCATCAAAATAATGTAGTTTTATAAGAACTGATATTTTAACTTAAATAAATTTAAAAGATGCATTTTAAAACCAAGCCGTATAAACATTACACAAATATATAAAATTAATATAGATTTTGAAAACAAATAAAATCAATCAATGGCTTGCTGCAAATTGGATGTTACCTCAGAATCAATCAGTTAATAGAGGCAGCTAATATAGTCAAATCATTTCAGGCTTCCTCGACACAGACAGTCTCTGGCTAGATGTTCAAAGCACTGCAAAGGCATGGATAGGCTGGTGGAACAGACCTCTGAGAAGCAAACGACCGATCTTTCACCCCGTCATTTCTTTAGGCATGATGTATATATGTATTCCTCACTTCTCTTCAGTAAACTCAGTAATAATCTTCTTCAATCAAATTTTCCACTATTTATATCTTCTGGTCTTATCTACAGGATTTAATCTATACTGACCACCAATTGTAATTGCTCTAAACGCTTCTCTGTGGTATGTTCCAGCTTTGGAGGGAAATTAGAATCCTACATGCCCAAGGGTTGATTTGCTAATTAAAAAACAACAACAAGCATATTAAGTTTATCAGTCATTGTACTAACAAAATCTGTTTAATTAAGGTTTAGATTAACAAAAATGTAGATTTTATTCTGAAAAATTTTAGGAATTTGGTACAATGACTTTTAAACATATTTTCCATAAACTTAAATAGAAATTTACAAAATATAATTGAAATATTACATTGTTTAAATAATTGATTCTCAGGTGTACATTGATTAAAAGATAAATATAAAATGTTACCCACTAATTAATTGAAGAAAATGAACTTTAATAAAGAATTTGAAATATTTGTAACATTTTATAGATATCTAGGATTCAATTTAATTTAAGAAAATAAATGCAATATACATTTTTACAAATATAAATAAATAAACTATTATAAAAGGTTAGTTAATCATAAAATACAAATTAATCAAAAGGTTATAACAATTATAAATATACTACCACCTCATATGAGATGGGTGTCAGTTAATAATGATTGGGTTCAAACCCAGACTAGTGCTGATGACATTGGCACTAGGTGAAGCAGAAATATGTGTACTATATTTCCAGCTTCAATACTAACTACTTATTTAAATTGTATACTTTATTTATAAAATAAATAAATTCTTTTTTTAAAAAAATATTTTAAATCTTTAAAACATATTATAAATAATATTTTAAAATTAATATTTAAATTAATAGCCAACTATACTAAAAATGAAAATACATATACATAATGTAGGTGTATGCAAAAACATCTGTTTAATCATATCAAAATAATAATATATTCTAAATATATCAAAATGTAGTTTGAAAAACTTGGGAGAGAGCTAAAATGAAATCTTATTTCTTAAAGAAAAATATTAAAACATATATTAATAAAATCTTTTCCTTCCAATGATTCTGCCAAAAATTATTAATAATATATAGATATTTAATGAAGCTTGAAGATCCATTATCAAATCTATTCTAATTGATATAATTAACAAAAGTTATTTGAAGTAATATAAATATTATTATTCAAAATAACCGTTCATGTATTCAAAAAAGCTGTTTAAAATAGAAATGTTCAAAAACAAATTAATTAGAAATTTTCTTTTTAAAATTTTAAACAGTGACTTAAGATGTTTGTAATTAGTAAGCTTAAATTATCTGATGACAGTTAACTTTGCTATCTTTTACAATGAATTGTGGTAAATTTATAATAGATAAAAGAAGTCCAAGTATTAATTGATAAAGTAGATCATTTGTGAAATTGCCTATGACTCTCTGACAAAATTTTTGATTATTACCTATCAGCTTTTGTTTTAAAAAATGTACATCAAACAAAAGAAATAAATGAAAAATAATATATGAATAGAATGTCATTTTTAAGAATTTTAAACACTTATATAACTTTCATATTACATCAATATATCTAAGAAATTTTACATAAATAACTACAGAAACCATCGAATGCCATTTTAAAATCATGACCTGACATTCAGAATGCTTTTAAATATCCTCAAGCATGTTGCTGCTGTTCTATAACAGTTGTAAATAATAATTATTTAAAATTTAAATACCTATAAAAAATTTAAATAAATTATCCCATTTTACAAATAAATAACTTATTCGACATATCTCACAATGCCTTCAAATTATAAACTAGTTTAGATTCTTTTCTTATTACAATCAGATTGAGCATTCATTGTTACTAACCAATGTGTACATAATGAGATAACACATAGCCATGACAAAAACAAGCCAATAGGCAATGATGCTCACTGAATTCAAATGTTTCTCAGAACTGGTAATAAATAATTAGCCTTTTTGAAAGTAGGATTGGAGAACAACTGTTAAACCTGAATAACAGTAGCCTGGTTCTCCAAATGCAGTCAAAGGGAATTTGTGCTAATCTCAACAATAGTGATCATTCTCCAGATGATAGCTATTTAATCTAATAATATGCAGTGAGGCAAGTTCACTTTCAAGACTGGAAACTGCCAGACCAAAACCAAAGCCAACTCAAGGCTATCATAGAGTCACCACACCTATTCTCAAGACAGGCTGATAAATATAGATGGAAATAGGTAGAAATCTATATGGATCTATCAGTTCTTTTCTGCCAACATTAGCAGGTGAAGTGCAGTTGTCTATAAATAAACAATGTAAAGAGAGGATATGTTTGTATCTATAAATTACTAATAAATATATTATAAAATGTGTGTGTACTCTTTTGAGATTATATATGTAAGTATGTGTTATATGTATAATCGTGACTAAGCACAACTTTTTTATTTACTTTAAATAATACAATTCCTTTTAACCTCTTTCTTTCACTTCTAAATAACTTTATACTATTTTTTAAACAAAACAAAATTTATTTAAAAATAAAGTTTAAACCTTTTAAAGAAAGTAAAAAATAAACAATTGCATTATTGTTATTTCTATTGAATTCATTATCTCTAATTTAAAAGTTTAAAATACAAACTAAACAAAATATGTGTTAATATAGAATTAATTATTCACACAAACATTTCTCATAGTTACATGTAGTTGTTATTTTAATAACAATACCATTATTAGATTTTATTTTGGTGCAAAAAGTATTAATACTATATTTAAAATAGAATTTATTTATAATGCTATAGCTTACAATAATGCTTCTATAATAAACTATTTCCCAATTAAATCTTATATATGATTAATTTCTAAATAAGTTAAATAATTTTTTAATATATTTATTTTAATGCAGATCATTAATCAATAGCTATAATATATAGTTTACAACTCAAATTTATAACTTTCATAAAAAATTAGTTAGAAGCAGCCTTGGTAAGTTAAAATCATGTTCTCCAACAACAGTAGTTTATTAGTCTATCTTCTTTTGAATTACTGGGGATTAGGCAAATAAAATAATGTTGCATGTGATTTTAGTTTACCATTCTAATTTCTAATTCGATGCTTAAACAAATTAGCTGAGTTTTAATTTAAAAAAAATATATAGTGAAGGATTTCATTAAACTTTAAACATTGTATATATGTAGAATCAGTAAAAAATTTCTATGCATATTGAAGCAGTCAATCTTAGCTTAAGATTGTGCTTCATGTTTCTACCTACTAACCCATGTTCAAATCCCTATTTCCCATCCCACTCCTTTTGCCGTGTATATATATTTCATGTATATATTTGAGATGCGTGCCTAAATTATAAAATTTAATGTTTCAATAACATATTTTAAAATTATTATTAATTCTTTTTATTAATTATTAGTTCTTTTTTATTAAAGTATTATAGATGTGGCTCAAATATATACATAGGAGCAAAACTTACTAACAAAATATTGATGTTTTTAAATATTTATTATATGTCATTTTTAGCTTTTTCTTTTTAAATTGCTTGTTTTTCTATTAAACTATATATTTTTTATAAAATCCAATATGGAGGATGCAAGTGTTATTAATTGTCTAAAAATAAATAGGGGTTGGAAGCATTATTGTTTTAATCTGGGGAAGGTATTTTTTTAATTAAAGTTTTACTTAAAATAAATGGGATTAACCAAAAGACTGTTTTTTACGAGGCTCCTCGTCGACATCTGAAATCACTCTAACTCAGCCAGTTTTTATACGAAAATATTCGTTAAATACGTATTGAATTCGTTTTTAAAAGTTCTGTACGATGGTGACATCTTCCGATTTATTTTAGAAGTAAAAAATAGAAAAAAAACGCATTTAAACCTAAACAAAGAAGGAACATTATTTGTGATTGGTTCTTAGCATGCTCTCAGCCGAAAAAGACATTCTGATTGGCTGGAAAGAACAAAGAAACTGCCTGATCAAAGAAAATAAAGAAAAACGCTGAGATTTTCATTTCGAATACGATTTAATTATTATAAAAGAATATTTTGAGAAATTAAAATTATTTTCAGAGAGAATAATAAAAAAACAAAATTATTTTCGAAAAATATTGAAGATTTAAGTAAATATATTGAAGATGTAGTAAAAAGAAATATTTACTTTTCTATAACGTAAAAGTCGATCTTTTTGTTTACATTATAACTTTTATGTTGCCGATATTGAATATCTTAGAATAAATAAATAGCAATTTATTTTTGAAAGAACTTTCGTTGTCTTCACAACCTGAAAAATTAATTATATACTTTTTATAAACGTATCTGAGTTGAATTTAATATTATAGGCGAATATGTTTTAACAATAGGCTTTGTCTTCAGTTTGTGAGTTGGCCAATTAAAAGATTTGATTTTTATCTGATACAACCAATGATAAAATTAGCGGTTAAAAGGTTAAGTGGATTAGAGATACTTTTGTTAAAAAAACATGTTGTCAAATCTATTTCTAATCTGGAAATAGATTTGAATTTATTTTTGGATGTTATCTTACAATTGCATCTTCAAAAACAACTGATAAAAGAAAAAGTATAAAATGACTGAATTTTGATTGAGGGAGATTAGCTACTTTTAGAGAGAGGTATTATAAACATATTTCATTTTGGTTGGAACTTACAAATGACGTAGCAGTAAATCCACCACTCTTCTCGACCCTATGAGTCAGGGTCATCATCTGCCGTGACCATAATATCCTGCTTCCATGAAATAAAGAAAAGTCTAAAAGAACTTTAAAAATGCTAATAGAGAAGCTTGCTGTCACCAAGAAGAATTCATTTTGGGATCCTCAATTCACCGTGCACATGCCATACTTTAAAATGGATTCTTAAAATTGCAAGGTAAATTTCTAAGCCGCCACCTAATAGTCAATTTAGTCTAAATAATCTATCAAGATCTCTTCTCATGTACTCTTTAACTTTGCCTTTTTATATATCTGTGAATGTAAATTTGCTCTCAAATGATTTCTTTATATCTAATCCTATCTCATATGCTCTTAACTTTTTAATTTTGATGCAGTCATTTATTTCTATATATTTATTATTTGATTTATATATCTGCCTTCTTATTATTATGTTAATCTGACAAACTGGCGAGCTTAATTTCTAAAAATATTTTCTGTCATTTTTAACTAAACCTTCATGAAAAGGTTATTAACATCCTCTTTAAATATACATATATAATGCATTGTAAATTAATATGTTCGCAAGATTGTTTTATGAATCAACATTTTAGGTTCGTTTTTAATATAAAAATTGATTTGTTTAACTCTGTAAATCCAGAACTTAAGCTAATTAATGCTCAGAAACATTTATTTTATAATTATTTATTAAATTCTGAAAGAGTGACCCATTAATTATTTTCTATAACTGCTAATCTTACTTCATTTTTCATACTCTTAAAATTTCAAATCTTGTATTTAAATATTTCAGTTATTGTAAAATCAACGAAAATGGGATTGTTTTATTTTAAATAGCAGAAAAAGGAATGGAGGAAAATCTTAATGTTTCTTTAACTAAATCAAATCTTAATGTATATTTTATTAATTTGAAATCTAAATCTCAATGTTTCTTTTGCTACATAAAATCTTCAAGTATATTTTAGTAAATGAAATCTAAATTTCTCTCTATATATTATAATTGCATGGCGTATTATAGTATTCAAACAAGGGTCATTTATTTTAAAGCTGTAAAATTTATTCAAGGTTGTTAAAGACATATATCATTACTGCGTTTCTGTCATTTAGCCTATCTTCGTATATATATATATTACGTGCTTCTTAATCTGGGGGTTACAATAGGTTCGAACCCATAGATTTCTTTTCGTCTTCGTATAAAAATGCCTCTAGCGGTAACCCCTAAGTCTGGCACATGCTATGCATATTCTTTCTTTGGATAAAAAGGCCACTGGCTGTGGCCCATAAGTCTAACACACGCTATGTCCATCCATTTCTTCGTATAAAAAGGCCACTGGCAGTGATCCCCTAAGTTTGGCACATGCTATGCCCATCCATTTCGTTTTTCATCCAGAAGCACGACCTTTTCCTCTTAGTTATTTTTAGGTTATTATGTCAGCACTGCAAACGTCTTCATATTATTATTTCTTTTGCTTCATGACCCAGTTTTAATGCTCTAATATTAAAATTAAGCTTTGCTTAAAAGATATATATATATAAATGCCAATGTCTTCTATTTTATTAATTAAGTTTATTTCAATCATATACAATCTCACCATCGTAATTTATATATCTATATTTAAGAGTATCTACATGCCTTGGGGAAAATAAAGCGTTCGCCTTCCCTATCGTTAAAATAATTTGTCATTAAATATTTGTCATTTAGATTCAAATATAATCAAATGTTTTGAAATGTATTTTATTTATTTTCACGACCGTAATGGCATGAAAATAATTTATCTCATATCTGTAATGAATCCCAGAACGCTCCCTGAAATAATGCTAGTCACCATGTTTCAGAACCGTAATTCAAAGCGTTAATAGCAATATTATGTAATTCCTTTTATTAACTGATTGGCATCTTAATATTGGACCCACCAAAGATGTGTGTTTATTTATAATATATTATTTAGCTAATAAAGAGCATATGAGAACTAATAGTGTGAATGACACTATGTAATCATCTACTGCTTGCTCACTCACGCACATACTAATGAATTTAATTTATGAATGTATATAAATAATTTTTCATTATATTAAACTATATTTTATTGTCTAACTTATTTGAGTAGTTCGAATTCCTCTTCCTCTACTTCCACATATTACAGCAATGCTTATGTATATTTTAATATAATCATAGTTAATAGATGTCTCATTGTTTTGCTCAGCTTTGCTAGTTGGCCGGATTAAGATTAATTCTCATATGCCATCACTATTATGTTATTCATTAGGTGTTAGATCTGGGGCTTAGAGAGTGGGTTCGAATCCAGGCTGGTTCCTGACCTAAATCTTGGGCTTGACTGGATTTGGACTACATTTTGTGAGTTCCAGCTCATGTTAGATGGATAAACTTGTTTTGACCGGTACAATATAGGTTATTTGTCTTTGGCAAATTTTTTTTTTCTAAATTTTAGTTAAAATAGAATAACATCTAAATATGTCCAATTAGAGACCCAAAGCAACTTGTAAATTCAATTAAACTGTCAACTTAGCTGCCATTTTTTTTAGAAAAACTACTCACCTAAATGATGAATCATCATTGTGTATACTTCTAATAAATTCTAATACACTTTCTATATTTATATTCTTTAGATATCTGTGTTATAAGTCATAAACAACTGATTTGAAAACACACATAATTCAATCATCAAAATATTAATTTTATTGTAAACTCAAATCTTTTTTCGTTCTCTGAAATAAAAGTTTTATAATGAACTGGAACCTTATCAGATTGTTTGCAGTTAAAATTTTCAGCAACTGACTATTAGAAAAATATTATTGCAATAACAAAATATATTTTCTCATCTTTTGCAATTATTTATAAATACGCAACAAAAATATAGTTATTAAATTTATAATATTTTATTTCTGGGAAAATAAATAAATAAATAGAGAACCAACCAGATCAATTGATAGATAGATTAGATAGATAGATCGATAAATAGATAGATCGATAGATAGATAGATGGGTGGGTGGGTGGATAAATAGATAGATAGATAGATAGATGGATGGGAGGGTGATAAATGGATGGATGGATAGATAGATAGATAGATAGGTTAGGTAGGTCAGCAGGCAGGAAGGCAGTTAGATAGATAGACATAGAGACAGATAGATTAGACAGACAGATAGATAGATAGATAGATAGATGATAGATAGATAGATAGATAGATAGATAGATAGATAGATAGATAGATAGATAGATAGGTAGATAGATAGATAGATAGATAGATAGATGGGTGGGTGGAATGGATGGATGGATGGATAGATAGATAGATAGATAGATAGATATGTGGGTAGGTCAACAGGCAGGAAGGCAGATAGATAGATAGATAGATAGATAGACAGACAGATAGATAGATAGATAGATAGATAGGTAGATAGATAGATAGATAGATAGGTGGGTAGGTAGAGAGGTAGGTAGGTAGGTAAATAGATAGATAGATGGATGGGTGGGTGGGTGGATAAATGGATGGATGGATGCGGGATAGATAGATAGGTAGGTAGGTAGGTCAGCAGGCAGGAAGGCAGATAGATAGATATATAGACAGATAGATAGAGAGATAGATAGATAAATAGATAGATAGATAGATGGGTGGGTGGTTAAATGAATGGATGGGATAGATAGGTAGATGGATGGGTGTATAAATGGATGGATGGATAGATAGATAGGTAGGTACGTAGGTCAGCAGGCAGGAAGGCAGATAGATAGATAGATAGATAGGTAGGTAGGTAGGTAGGTAGGTCAGCAGGCAGGAAGAAAAATAGATAGATAGATAGATAGATAGATAGATAGATAGATAGATAGATAGATAGATAGATAGATAGATAGATAGACAGACAGATAGATAGATAGATAGGTGGGTAGGTAGATAAATGGATGGATAGATAGATAGATAGGTAGGTCAGAGGCAGGAAGGCAGATTGATAGATAGATAGACATAGAAACAGATAGACAGACAGATAGATAGATAGATAGATAGATAGATAGATAGATAGATAGATAGATAGATAGATAGATAGATAGATAGATAGATAGATAGATAGATAGATAGATAAATTGATGAGTGGGTGGGTGGGTAAATAAATGGATGGATGGATAGATAGAAAGATAGATAGATAGATCGGTAGTTCAGCAGGCAGGAAGGCAGATAGATAGACATAGAGACAGATAGATAGATAGATAGATAGATAGATAGATAGATAGATAAATAGATAGATAGATAGATAGATAGATAGATGTCCATTGTGCTGTTTTTTTTTTCATATAAATTATATACATAAAAATTTTTTACAAATATTTTTAAAATTTCAATAAATTTAGTTAATGAAAAATTAGACAATAAGGTAGCATATATAACGTTGTATAAATCATGTTTTTTATCGTATTTATTTTGTGTATGTTATGTCAATAGTTAATTTGTTTCAACTTTTACTGAATTTTTAGCAATGTGAATTGATGTATCATAATTTTATTTTGTTTCATTCATGTTTTAATTAAATAATAATATTCTTATTATTTTTACTTCTATTACAAAACTGTAAATTGCACTCTGTGTGCAATAATTGTTATATATATAATAGATATTTTTTATCAAAATGTTATACATATTTTTTAAAAAAAATTATAATATATAAATAGGTAGGTAGGTAGGATGGATATACAAACAGTTAATATGATAAAGAAAAAAAAAATAGAGAATAATTACTGATTGTTTTTTATCATTCGGTATTCGAAATAAATACTATGATGTAATCAGCAAATAAACGATTTTTATTGTTTTGTTTATATTAATGTCATCTCTCTGGCAAAGCATATTGATTTACCAAAGTTATTTTTTTTATATTATTTAACAAAACAACAGATTACATAACTATTAATATATGATAATGACTCACTAAAAAATATAGGATATGATAATTTGACTAGTACAAAACTAAAGAAAATATCAGCTATTTAATTATGCCAATAGGCTCTGTTTATATAAAAGTTTTGATTGTATTCTATGAAATTAGCTTAATAACCATTGAAATTTATTCTTATTAAATACTTTCTATATAATGAATAAGAAATAGAATTATTACATACTGACTAAAATATTTAAGACAATTTGAAATTAAAACTAAAGTACTACCTTTAATTTTGGTTTTTATTTTAAATGAGTTGATATTTGTCACTATTTATATGTTTCTTTATAAAGTAGGCACTAATATTGGTAGAACTTTTAATTTAAATAGATTAAAAGAAAATCAAAACTTTTTTCTTTCTGGATTTACAATGTGCAGAATATTACGCTATCCTTAACAATTGAAATCTTTTCACTATTTTGAATACAACATGTCTGATTTAGTAATTAATATTAAAAAATCAAGTCCTTTATCACTTAATGATGGTAGGAAAGTCAACTTAAGGATATACATGATTGAAATATATTTGTAATATTTTAAATAGAAAGAAAGACTTAGATATTGAAGTGCAATATGAACTCTAAAGGGATGTAAGTTATAAACAGTGAGGATTGCCAATTCCTCTACAAGCTTTATGATAAATGCTTAGCCAGAGCCAGCACTTAAAATATCTGTCAGGAACCCCTCCCCAAACCCCTGACCATGGTTTCGTGCTTTGGCACTCCTCAGAGAGGTGTCAGGGTAGGTTCAGACACTAGATCTAAAAATACCAACCCAAAGCTAAGCACTTAGCTAAAAGTTATCTATTGAGTGGAAAATCTGAAATTTTCAGACATGTACATGTCTTCAAACCCAGCTATCCAACTCAATTAGCTATATGGGGCTGATAGATCTTCAGCCATGCCATATAGTAGTAGTCATAGCAATATAAAATTGCATAAGACTTTTGGCAGAGACTATAAATAGTCAAAATAAAAGTCATAGATCAATTCATAGATCACATGACCCTATCTCTTAAGCTTGTAAGTTATAAACAGTGAGGATTGCCAATTCCTCTACAAGCTTTATGATAAATGCTTAGCCAGAGCCAGCACTTAAAATATCTCTGTCAGGAACCCCTCCCCAAACCCCTGCCATGGTTTGTGCTTTGGCACTCCTCAGGGTGTCAGGGTAGTTCAGACACTAGATCTAAAAATACCAACCCAAAGCTAAGCACTTAGCTAAAAGTTATCTATTGAGTGGAAAATCTGAAATTTTCAGACATGTACATGTCTTCAAACCCAGCTATCCAACTCAATTAGCTATATGGGGCTGATAGATCTTCAGCCATGCCATATAGTAGTAGTCATAGCAATATAAAATTGCATAAGACTTTTTGGCAGAGACTATAAATAGTCAAAATAAAAGTCATAGATCAATTCATAGATCACATGACCCTATCTCTTAAGCTTGTAAGTTATAAACAGTGAGGATTGCCAATTCCTCTACAAGCTTTATGATAATGCTTAGCCAGAGCCAGCACTTAAAATATCTCTGTCAGGAACCCCTCCCCAAACCCCTGACCATGGTTTCGTGCTTTGGCACTCCTCAGAGAGGTGTCAGGGTAGGTTCAGACACTAGATCTAAAAATACCAACCCAAAGCTAAGCACTTAGCTAAAAGTTATCTATTGAGTGGAAAATCTGAAATTTTCAGACATGTACATGTCTTCAAATCCAGCTATCCAACTCAAATAGCTATATGGGGCTGATAGATCTTCAGCCATACCATATATTAGTAGTCATAGCAATATAAAATTGCATAAGACTTTTTGGCAGAGACTATAAATAGTCAAAATAAAAGTCATAGATCAATTCATAGATCACATGACCCTATCTCTTAAGCTTGTAAGTTATAAACAGTGAAGATTGCCAATTCCTCTACAAGCTTTATGATAAATGCTTAGCCAGAGCCAGCACTTAAAATATCTCTGTCAGGAACCCCTCCCCAAACCCCTGACCATGGTTTCGTGCTTTGGCACTCCTCAGAGAGGTGTCAGGGTAGGTTCAAACACTAGATCTAAAAATACCAACTCAAAGCTAAGCACTTAGCTAAAAGTTATCTATTGAGTGGAAAATCTGAAATTTTCAGACATGTACATGAGTTGGATAGCTGGGTTTGAAGACATATACATGTCTGAAAATTTCAGATTTTCCACTCAATAGATAACTTTTAGCTAAGTGCTTAGCTTTGGGTTGGTATTTTTAGATCTAGTGTCTGAACCTACCCTGACACCTCTCTGAGGAGTGACAAAGCGAACCATGGTCAGGGGTTTGGGGAGGGGTTCCTGACAGAGATATTTAGTGCTGGCTCTGGCTAAGCATTACATAAAGCTTGTAGAGGATTTGGCAATCCTCCTGTTTATAACTTACAAGCTTAAGATAGGGTCATGTGATCTATGAATTGATCTATGACTTTATTTTGACTATTTATAGTCTCTGCAAAAAGTCTTATGCAATTTTATATTGCTATGACTACTACTATTGGCATGGCTGAAGATCTACAGCCCCATATAGCTAATTGAGTTGGATAGCTGGTTTGAAGACGTGTGCATGTCTGAAAATTTCAGATTTTCCACTCCAATAGATAACTTTTAGCTAAGTGCTTAGCTTTGGGTTGGTATTTTTAGATCTAGTGTCTGACCTACCCTGACACCTCTGAGGAGTGCCAAAGACGAAACCCTGACAGATTTAAGTGCTGGCCTGTAAGATTTATCATAAAGCTTGTAGAGGAATAACCTCACTGTTTATATTACAAGCTTAAGAGATAGGGTCATGTGACTATGAATTGATCTATGACTTTTATTTTGACTATTTATAGTCTCTGCCAAAAAGTCTTATGCAATTTTATATTGCTATGACTACTACTATATGGCATGGCTGAAGATCTATCAGCCCCATATAGCTAATTGAGTTGGATAGCTGGGTTTGAAGACATGTACATGTCTGAAAATTTCAGATTTTCCACTCAATAGATAACTTTTAGCTAAGTGCTTAGCTTTGGGTTGGTATTTTTAGATCTAGTGTCTGAACCTACCCTGACACCTCTCTGAGGAGTGCCAAAGCACGAAACCATGGTCAGGGGTTTGGGGATGGGTTCCTGACAGAGATATTTTAAGTGCTGGCTCTGGCTAAGCATTTATCATAAATCTAAAGGGATGTGTTTCATTTAACATGTTTAAAGATATTGATTCATTGCAGTAATATAGTTATTGGGATAAAATTATCTCTACATAAAACTATTATTTTATTCAGTTTATTTTATAAAAGTGAGATTTGGACCTTTTATGAGCAGTAATATACATTATGAAAATATTTTCTTATAAGAATAATTCATAAAATTCTAACAATGTCATGAGACTAATTAATATGTTCTTCAACTTAAGAATGCCATATTTTAATTTTTCTTTATATAAAGTCGTAACTTTCTTGGATGGGACATTGGGAAATAAATAAAAGGCTTTTGATTTTATTGCTCAGGAGTTCATAAGATGTTTGAAGAACAGAACTGCAAGCACTGGAATTGATTTTGGCTTTTCTTATCCCAAGTTGGATGCTTTACCAACTGCACCACACTACACTCAACAAAAGGTTTATGGCTTTATTGCTAGGAGTTCATAAAAAGTTGATGTACCATTATTGCAAGTTCCAGAATTGATCCTTGAATCTCTTGATCCAAGTTGGATATTCTATCAAGTGTACCAAACAACATAGGGCTAGAAACAAATGAATAACTTACCAAAAATATTTTATTGTGCATTTGAGCATAGTTTCCATGGGAGAAACAAAATCTCAGTTCTGTTATAAAGATTCCTTCCAAAAATATTTTTAAAAAGTACAATTTTGATTAATTTCACTCAAAATATATGTATATGAATATAATATAATATAGATTATCAAATAGACAAAGTATTGAAGTATTTCAAAAGAAAAACAATGCTATAGGTGAAGCTACATGTAACATGGAAAATATCAAATAAACAGATTAGTGGAATAGGCTGTTGCATACATAGTTGTATTATTTGTTTTTTGATAATTTTTTCACTGTATAATCATTACATAACTCATTTCTAATAAATTATTATTATTGTTACTATTATTCCTATTTTTTGTTGGCATTGAAATGGTCATAGCATTTGAGAATGGCTGGTAATCATTATGTATAAATAAATAAAAATTAATAGTATTAAAAGAGTTTCTATTATTACTAACTTTATTAATATCATTATCATTAAAAAAATAAAATTCAAACTAAACATTATTTATATTTTAAAACCTTTTTATATGTTATCATTATTAGCAGCAACAAAATAAATATAGCCATTTTAAAAAGAAAAATTCAACGGTAAAGAGAGAAATATAGATATTGTATGATGATAGGAATAAATCTATGGACATTAGCTTCTCATGAACAGATCTGTGTGAGCAATTTAACATGCAGTTAGTTTATAATTTAATCTGTGAACCACAAATATATTTTGGAGGTTACTACAAATTATTTTTAAATTTGCCAGATTTAAGACAATTGCTTTTCAACAGTAAATTTGAAGTTATATAATAAATGTAAAAAAAAAAAAAAAAACAGTCTGATAAAAAGCATTCACTGGTAGAAAAAAATTAAATATTTAATTAAAAACCTGGGATAAGTTCAGCAGAAAATTGAATATTTTAAATATTTGAAGTTTAACTGCCAGATTTTTACATATAGAAATATTATACATTTAAAAAATTATTTATTTTAATTTTTTTAGTAGTGTACCCCTGAAGGATACTTTCTGGTAAGCACTCATGTAACTTGCTTTTGTACCAGTTTTATTTAAAAATCAAAAATATTTAAATAAATAAACCATATAATCATTTATTTGTTTTATAAATAAGAATGTTTTGAAGTCTGAACCTGCATATTTGAAATTCATCTTTTACTTTAGAATGTGTGATGATTAGTTCAGTCTCTATGATTATATATTTTTTCAATTGTCCAGCTATTAAACAAACTGGTTATATCCTACATTTATTTCAATGAGTATTTTTAATAAAAATAAATTGTTTTTTTTGATTAAATGAAATACTTAGCATATATAATTTTTTAGTAATAATTTATTCCTATTCTAAAATTCAATATCTTAAAAATATTTTCTAAAAATAAGTATATTATTGTAAATTTGTAAATATATATCTAATCATTTACATCACTTAGTTTATTTGTTAAATAATTTTAGATAAATTCAAACTTTATTTTAAACTTTTTAAACATTTATTTGTTAATAATAACAAACTAATTATTATCCCAAAAAGTTTCAAATGGTATTATTCATCTCTTTTTTTTTCAAGTATTGTTTATTGGATCAGTGATATTGCTATAATGACGATCTTTAGACTAATGAATACTCAATTTAAAATAATATCCTAACCAATTAGGTTATTTTCCAAACTGCCAGTAAAGTTTTTATATATTTATCTATGAGATAACTCCTGATGTTTCTTAAAGGAAGGGTTAATGAATAATTTCCAAACATTATAGATTATTACTGTATATTGATTTCCAGGCTATTTTTCATCGTGTTATGTAAAGCTTATTTTATTTTGTTTTTTCCTCTCTGTCCAGTATTCTTGTCTTCTTTTATTAAACATATGTTCATTGGTGCATGCATTTTCTGCCAATTTAGACATTTGTTTTTTTTTCTAATTATTGTTTTATATTCTTTAAATATGTGTCATGAATCTAAAGGTTACTCATTTGATTCTTATGCCATTATTGTTATTGGTGATGACAACAATACCTATGGAAGGGAGAAATATAAAAACACTTTATATGCTGTGTTAGATTATAGTCTGTATGTTATTTATTACTAACTGTTGTATTTATATGTGAAAAAGTTTACATGAAGTTCAAATTTTTCTAAAACCATTTAATATTTAAATAAGATTTTGAAAATAGTCCAATATAAAATTACAAGCACAAAACTATCACCACAATATAAAAAGAAAACATCAAATTAAAATAAAGTAACCATTATCAATGCTTGCAATCAAATTTCCCACTTTGTTATTTCAATTATATATAAAACTTCTTAGTCATTGATACAAAAGTTGTTTGAATCTAGGGAAATACATTTTATATGAAGTTAGGTATTGTATGCAGTTTGAAGCAATTTTTTACATTATTATTTTTTTCTAGTTCTTTTAAAATTGTTTAGGGACGAATTTTTAGTAATAAAAATGAATGTATTATTCATTTATATCAGGAATAAAAACATTTTTTTAAAAAGGACATGAAAATTTAAAAATACTTATAAATAAATAAATGTTTGTTTTATTTCTAAAAAAAAGTAAAATGTTTTAAATTCAAGTTAATATTGTTTAGGAAAAATTAATTTCAACATTTCACATAATTTGTTTTAGATTTTAATTGTTTGCTGTAAACATTGTGAAAAATTAAAATTTAAAGTAAATTTCACATTTTCTATTTTCTAACAATTTTCCATAAGAAAAAAATGTTATAAATTGTAATTTATATATATTATGATACATCTGTTTGAGAATAGCACAGTTCATTAAATTCTTTTATTGATTTTTGGAAAATTAGTTTCTTTGTTTATTAACTTTTGATCTTTTTCAAGTTATAATGAAATTTTGAAATCAAGGTTTCATATAAATAAATTCAATAGACTTGAAATCTGGTATATAACTAATTATTACAAACATAATCCATTCAAGATACTCATCTATTCAGTAGATCACCTAGTTTGTGAGATATGGAACAGATGGTGGGAAAATATTAAAAATATTCAATAATTTTCTGTATTTTAGTTATAAATTCATACAACTTTCTTTTGTTGAAATATTGTTTGTGAGAGTATGGTAAGATTATTTTTTCTTTCAATTAATTATCTTTTAACATTTTAAAATTGATATTTAATAGACTTAAGTTCAATATAACTTGATGAAATTTTGTGCATTTATTTAAAATGTCATGAAAGTAATAGGAAACATTTTTTTTTTTTTAAATATGTAAAATAGTTTTTTAGATAAGAAGAATGGGAGGAATTTTTTAAACAAATGCTGGCTATCAATTGTATTTGTTACAATTTAAATAATAAAAAAGTAAAAATTCCCCCCACTCTATATATCTAAGAAATTTTACTATATCACTAGATATTGCTGTAGTAAGTTAATATGTATATTCTTTATGTATATATCATGTTTTGTAGGAGTACATAATTATATATGTATAAGAAATCAATAAATATAATAAAATAAATTTATTTTTAAAATGATTTAAAAATAACAAATGGATTTTTAAAGCAAATGACTTTTTAACAAGAAGTAAAATTATATATAAATTAAGTCACATTTATTTATAATATAATTTTCGTACGCATTTTTTTAAAAAAATGAAAAATTTCCAATCAAAGTAAAAATGTTAAACACTTTTCATATAAAAATATTTCATATTTTTAATCATTTATATAGACATATTATTATGTGCACATATGAATTATAATATATACATAAGGTATATATTTTAAATTATAGTAGAACTATCTAGTGATATATATGTGTCCAATCAATTTAAAGTACCATATAATTTTATATATTTATTTTCCGTGACAATAATAAAAACTTAAGATAATATTATTTTTATATTAAATGCTTTTATTGATCATGAACTAAAAAGAAAAACATTAATGATTTCTTCAACTGCATTTGGGATTTTTAGATTTAACTTGAAATAAAAGCATGAAGGTCCATAAATGAATTAAGTCAATCCCTATTTTTTATAACAAGGAATTGACTTACTAGATCCCCATGCTTTTATTTCAAGTAAGTCTAAAAACCCCAATTGAGGTTGAAGAAGCAATTATTTTCTTTTTATTGTATGATCAATAAAAACATTAATTTTAAAAAATATCTTAATAATTTTATATCTATTATTAATACTTTAACAATAACATCAGACAATATCTTTGTGAGGTTTGATGTTTCTTCTTTATTTACAATGTTACCAATCAATAAGACAATGAATATAATTTCTAAACATTTTAATTTACAATGTCATATTATCACATTAGTTACTCATTGCTTTAATAATATCTATTTTACTTATAATAGTCAATTCTACAAACAAATAATTAGAATGTGAATGGGATCTCCCATCTCTAATGTTTTTCAATTTATTCATAAAAGAATATGAAACACAAGTTTTAAACTCCGTATTATATAAATCATCTATCTGACATAGATATATTGATAACACATTTGTTGTTTGGTCACATGGAGAAGAAAAACTGAATAACTTTTTTATGCAAATAAAAAAAAATGGAAAATTCCTTTTCTTAATATTTTTGTTTTTAAACAAATGATAATACATTATCATTCTCTATATATCTGCATTAAAAAAAATTAAACATATACATGATGTCTTATTAATAGTCTTATTAATGAATGGTTACAATCCTTTCACTATAAATACAGCAATACATAAAGCACTCTCCCCAAAGAAGCACATACTAGAATATCCTTTCCGTACATAAAAGAAACCACAGATAAAATTGGAAAGATACTAAGATGCTTTTACATAAAAACAATTTTATCTACTGAGCAAAAGATTAATAATATTCTGATCAAACCTAAGAATATAAGCTTTCTTGAAGCCCAATGAGACTATGAAATCTCATGTGACATGTGCTTAACTACATACATAGGAAGGAGCAATTAATATATAAGTGCTAGAAGAAATATATTAATGCAGTAAAAAAATTCTCAACATCCTCAGAATTTGCTCTTCATGTTTTGGACAATGGACATCACTTAGATTTCTCAAATGCTAAAATTATATTTGCATGCAATATCTATGACCCAAGAGTATTTAGAGAGATGATAAAAATATTAAAAAAAAAACAAATTGTATCAATAACCTTGATGAAACAATAAAATGTGCAAGAGTTTCTTAATGCAAATGAATATAAAAAATACTGTCAAATTTAAATCAAAATATTCAACAGCCATACAACATAACAATTATGTGATACAATTCTAACTACTACAACAATGTGATAGAATTCTATCTACTACAACCATGGGATAATTACTATTTTTTCACCTAGTTCAAGATAAGTATTATCAAAATGACCATTGTCATATACTTATTTTCATTTTATTTTATTAAACAGTTATTCCTGAAAATATGTTTCATAAAACATATTTTAGCCATGAAAACAGTCATTTCAACACGCATGCACACACACATATATATATATATATCATAAAATGTTCCATAAAGTACTTTGAAAACTGTATGAAAGTAATAAATGACAATTGCATGGTTATGAAAAAGTAATGTTGATTTGATGGCATTTAATCATAATAATAATTCAGTAAGATTTAAGTCAATTCAATGTCTTAATATAGAGTATAAAACGTATAATAATAATAGTAATATTATTCTTATATATGTGATAATGTATACATATTTTAATAGATAATCTCCTGTAAATATCTTCATAGAAATTCAAATATTAATCTGAACAAAAATAAATAGAAGTATCTTGGGTTTGCTAAACTCGTGTTATCTAGTTATATAAGACAAGTAAAACACTCAACTTTTAAAAAATAAAATAAAAAAAGAATATGTATAAGAACATATGTTTCAAAATAATCTGTAATGATGTATTAAATTGAGGAAAATTTATATAAACATCTTGAACAATTCAATGTATTTATAATTTTCAAGTTTCTTCAACTATAATTTATAATTAATAATGCAAATTTACTATGGCATATCATGTGATATAAAGTTTTATATTCTGTTCAGAAATGATTATTGGATCTGATATTTAAAAAAAAATTGCAAAAACAAACAAACAAACAAAACTATAGTAACTACAATAACTAATAACAATGAATAAAAAGTAATATAAAACTTTATTATTCTAACAATTTAATTTATATGCTGCCTGACTATGACATTGTTTATGGCATAGCATATAATATTGGTGTTAGCCCTAAAATATAGTATTTTAGCAAAGTCAAAGTATTTAATATTTATTTGATTAGTAAGTTTTTCTTAATTATATAATAGCAATAATAAAATTAGTTAAAAGCAAAAAGAAGTAAACTATATAGGTAAAGATTATAATTAATGTTTAAACATTATTTTATATTGATAACGATAATTAAGGCATGGTTATGTGTAAATTCTTTCATCATATTTTAATCATAGTTTTCTTTATAAACTTTTTCAAAATTACAGACAATGCTTAATTTTATCTGAATAGAATGTATGGTAAAATTTAATTATTTGTTATCACAGTTACCATTTAATATATATTTAAAATAACTAAAATTAACAAAGATATTTAAATTGTAAAAGTATTGTGATTATATTAAGAAATGAACTAAAAGACTTAAATCCAAGACTTCCTTCAGGTGAATGCAAAAATTTTCTCTATTATGAATTTTTTTCATTCTTGAAAATATTGTTAACTACAAAATAAAATACTTATTATAATTATTAATACTAAATTTCAAAAAAACAATTATAAATATAAACCAGTTTTTCTTTTTCTTTTTTTTCAAATATTATATTTTTGTTTTTTTAATTAAAAAAATATAAATATAAATAAATATTTTTTTTTTTTTTAAAGGAAAACGTCGCTTGATTTTTAAAAAATATTATTGAAATAATTAAAAATATATTTCAAATAAAAATATAAGATTTTGTAAAAAATAAGAAAATAAAAACTTATATTTCAACTTGACAAATAAAATTAAAAATTCTTACTGTATAATGCAACAATTAATTAAAAGAGTTATTCTTATTCTGTGATTATATCTGTCATCTAGTGATAAAAAAAAAAAGACTCATTATTGTTAAAGTAAACTGTCAAATTAAAACAAGTGTATCAAACTAGTAAGTAATACAAAATAACATCATTCTAAGACAAATCTATTGCAAAAAAAATATAACATCCATTTCTATACTGCTTTAGAGATGAAATGAATGGACATCATAGGAGTTAACTTAAACCTTTCATTCTCTAAAAATACCTACATAATACTGACTAATTATCTGAATTAGATAAAGGCAAACTAAATATAATATTGTAAACTATTTGTAATGTAGCAAAATCTTCAGGATTTTCATGACAATATTGCTAATCCCAGGTCATTGGGGAATGCATTAATAATATCACATGATCATATTATATTTTTAATACTACTATATTGAAATTTTTACTTTCAGATAAGGAGCAATAAGTTTAAAATGTTCATTAGGTATTTACCAATTTGAAGACTTTTATAGTATTAACATATTTTTTGATATGAAGCATAAATTTTGTAGTTTATACATAAAAAATTAAATATAGAATCTTAATAATATTTCATTATGATAATGCTTTTTAAAATTTAAAAAGTCATCATTTATCATTACTGGAACTTTTGTAGAAAAAAAAAAAAACAAAGTTACGTTTGTTTTCAAGTTCAGAATATTCTGTAAGTTTAATTAAACACAGTTGCTCTAAAATACAATTTTTGCCAGTGAGAACATTCATTTCAATATAGCAAGGGTCCCCAACCTTTTTGCACTTAAGAGCACATTCTATAATACTGGCCAGGTGGTGGGCACCATTTATTTTTTCAATGTAAATTTATAGTTGGATATTGTTAATAATACACATAATGTACAAAAAAATATTTATTTCAAAAATAAAATTTTAACATATAATTAACATTTATATTTTTACGCTGTAAAAGTATAGTATGCCCTACAACTTGATTAAAATATAATACAATAGTTTATAAGAAATTTTAAAAATTAAATTTGTTTCAGATAAATAATTTTTTTTTGTGTTTGGATAGCGGCGGGCACATGTAAAATGGTCTGCGGGCACCATGGTGCCTGCGGGCAAAGGGTTGGGGATCCCTGCAATATAGTATAAATATGTTTACATATCAAAACAGTTGTAAATTTTTCTCTCACTTATCAATAGTCAAATAATATTCTGATTCATTGTTAATATGTGAAATGATTTAATAATAGATTTTCAAAATCATGAACCAGAAAGCAAGCAAACTATTGCATCCAAAATTTTTCATTTTTTAAAAATTTTATATAATTATTTCCATTTCAAATTATCATAATTATTCTTCGAAATAAATTCCTAATTTTAAAAGATTTTACACTGGGAAAAGAAAGCATATTAGTTATAGTTTAAACACAACATTAAGAATGGAATTATCTAAAAATTACAACTTTTGCTATATTTTTTCAACTTTTAATATTTTTTAATTCTGTTTTACTGCTAAGTCTACATTTTTTAAAATAATTTAATTATGACTTAACTTGAAAAAATTTTCCTTATAGTTTTAAATCATCTTTATTTTTATTTTTTATTAATTCAAAATAAACAAACAAAAAATCAAACTTTAACAATAATAATAATAATAATTAGTTGTTGTTATTATTATTATTAATATGTTTCAAAGGATAAACTTTATTGAGAGTCAAAAAGAGTTGCATAAGTTACATTTAAAAACATGAGGTTTTAAATACAAATTGATTCATGATACTACATATGTAATAAAGGTTTACAATCTTGATAGGAAAGAAAACATGATTTACAGTAATTGAGAGAAAAAAAATTATTATAGTAACAAGATACATATCAAATTAGATTTACATAGCATTTTTTTACATGTGATATTGAGAAAAATACATGGACACACATGATAGTGTGAATGAAAAAATATGGAGGAGTTGAAGTTGGTATTAGATTGACATATGGTCCCATAAAAATTGAGCTCATTTGCTTCTGAGAGTACTATAGTTTTCATAGCTAAACTTATTGTTCATTTGTTACATAATTTTCATGTGAAAAAAAAATTGAAAAATACTAGTCAGTATGAATTGGAAAATGAAAAAATACTCATTCAGCATGAATTGCATCTTGGGATAATGGAACAATACTAATCAGCATGAATTTCATCTTGGAAAAATGAAAAAATACAAGTTACTATGAATTGCATCTTGTGAAAATGAAAAAATACTAGTTCAACACGAATTCCATATTGGAAAAATAGTAATCAGCCAGAACTGAATCTTGAGAAAATGAAAAAATACTAGTCCATATGAATTGCATCTTGGGAAAATGGAAAAATAGTAGTCAGCATGAATTGCATCTTGGGAAAATGGAAAAATACTAGTTCAGCAAGAATTGCATCTTGGGAAAACAGACACATAGTAATCAGCTAGAATCGAATCTTGGGAAAATGGAAAAATACTTAACTGCATAAATTGCATCTTG
The DNA here is from genome assembly GCA_028023455.1 of Epiperipatus broadwayi. Lineage (NCBI taxonomy): Eukaryota > Metazoa > Onychophora > Udeonychophora > Euonychophora > Peripatidae > Epiperipatus > Epiperipatus broadwayi. The sequence goes on from JAQFVV010000267.1 coordinate 313,053, forward strand.
GGAAAGTAGAAAGATATTAGTTATGAATTGCATCTTAGGAAAATGGAAAAATACTAGTTTAGTATGAATTGCATCTTATGAAAATGAGAAAAAAAATACTAATTCAGAATGAATTCATTTTGAGAAAATGGAAAAATACTAGTCAGCATGAATTGCATCCTGGGAAACTGAAAAAAATACTAGTCAGCATAAATTGGATCTTGGGGGAAAATGAAAATACTAATTCAGATACTAATTCAGAATGAATTGCATCTTGGGAAAATGGAAAAATACTAGTTAGCATGAATTACATCTTGGGAAAAATAATAATAAGCAGAAATTGGATCTTGGGAGAATGGAAAAATACTAGTCAGCATGAATTGCATCTTGCCAAAATGGAAAAATCTAGTTTAGCATGAGTTGTAAATTGGGAAATGAAAAAATAATAGTTAACATGAATGACATCTTGGTAAAATAAAAAAATACTATTCAGAATGAATTGCATCTGATCAGATTTAGGTTTTTAGTACTTTTAAAGTAAAACATTAAAGCCTGTTATCTTGACTGTGAATTGGTTGCTGCAGGACTCCTCATGTGATATCTGTTGCCATATTGTTTTTAAAATTATCGTTTAATAATTTGATTTTTGTTAAAATTTTGAATGAAAATTATCACAGAACATTGAGAAAAGTTGTAAATTAATTCTGAATTGAACAAAGTGTATACGGTGGAGTTCTTTACCTTTTCAGCTTTAGGTTTTTATTACTTTGTAAATGTAAAACTCTGGAGCTTGTTATATTGACTATGAAGAGGTGAATTATTTGCTGCCGAACTATTATTATTATTATTATATATATATGCTTATTTTTAAATGTAGCTATTTTTGTTTATTTGCAATTCCTTTAAAATTTATTTTTATTATTTTTCTGTATATTCAGCGCCATTATAAGTCATTTTATTGCTAGTGTTTTATTTTATTAAATTTTAATTTATTTTGCTGTCATTTAATCACAAAAAAAGTGGATCTTCATATATATATATTCTTGTTAGCATTGCAATTTTTTTTATATAAATTATTTATTTACATTTTAAATTGCAATTCTAAACTTCACTTTTAGAACAGTAATTTATATATTAAAAGTTTTTTTTTTATTTTCTGTATAAAACGTGACGGAATAAATTTGTAAAATTATAATTGTAATCTTGTTATAGACAGACAATATAGTCATAGTTACAAATCTTTTATTTTTTAACCGAAATTCAACTGGGAGAAGGGGGGACGGACATTATTAATGTTAACATATTTTTTAAAATGATAACGATAACAATTGTATTAAAATTTATATTGGAATGATTATATATGTATTACAAAAAAAATCAAGAGACGTAAAGATGATAGAGTAAATAAAAATTTATCACACAAACTGATCTTGTTTTTTTTTTTTTTTAAATAAAGATACTTTTTTCAAGTCAACAAAAGTTGCATTTATTCAATAATAAATCTCACCTACATTTTATTTGACCTTTTGATATATGGAAAAGTAATATTTTACTCGTTAAAAGAAAATTACGATTAAATAATTTATAATTAGATCGTTCAGGCAATTTTTTTTTTTTTTAAGTATCAAAACAAAATATATTATTATCTAATAGTATAATTTTATTGTTATAAAATTTTTTCTTGCTAAAGGTGGCGAGAAAAAAATCGTTTTATGATTACTCGTTCATTATTTCTTCAATTCTTCTCTCACCACGGCCATTAGTCTTTTAACAGCAGCTTTTAGTTGTAGGCAGCTGCTTTCTTGCATATCACGAGTTTCTTCAATTATTTTTTTACAACTTGTAATGCACAAACAGCTGCTCTAGAGAAGTTTTATTTTTTCCTTTTCCCTGCCCACTCTTGTATGAGATATATAAATAAAAATAATTACATTAAGTATTAAAAACTTTTATAGCGTGATTTAAACACACACAAACACAAATAATAGTTCATATATAAAAAAAGATAAATAATTGTGATCTATTATTAAATATATAATAATATTGTTATAAAGCGATCAATTTCTTTCTAATATCAAATTTGTGTAGCTGATATAATGCTTATATATGCAATGCCTATGATATGACTTCGAATATAGTCTGGGTATATCTTTAAAATGTTTTGAATTTGGATTCCCCCCCCCCCGGCAACTAATCGATAGTCTAAAGAGATTAATATATAATATCGGGGTGGGGGGATGGATGTATATATTGTAGCTAATAAAAAAGATAGCCAAAAATTGTAAAGCCCGATGCAAACTGTCTTATATTTATCTGTACATTTATAAATTCTATAAACGTGTACTCAATTGTGACCGGGCTTTTATATATAAAGTTGATTTTTAAATATATAAATACCACATTTTTGCTAATTTATTGTAGTATTTAACATTTTTAGATGTTAATCACAATTTATGATTTTGTTTTTTTACTAAAATTTTGTTAAAAAGTAAATCGCATTAATATTGTCATGTTCTAAACAACAACAAAAATTTTTAAGTTATCTATACATTCTCATAATTATTCCAAATATTGAATTAAATAGCCTAATATATACACACATTTACTTTAAAGTATATATACTATACTTATATTTAAATATTGTATACATATTAGTATATGTTATTTTTAAAAGAAAAATGTTAGGTTTAGTTTTAACATTTGCATTTAGTAGAAGATTATTAATAACTGAGAACTTATTAAACCACTAATGAGCTTGGATGGAAAATATTATAGTGTTTTCAATTTTAAACTCATAGTTTTGTAGTTAGGTAGAGATAAAAGGTGGCTGCTAGTGGGTTGCATTAGATCCCAAAATCTAGGTGCAGTGCTTTCAGATCCAAAGCTCCTCCTTGATGAAGCCCACAAGCTAGAAACTAGTCTAGGGATATTGGATGAGTAGGTACTAGATAGGGATTTTATGCACAAGCCTTCTGGCATCCATTGATTTCTCTGGCTTGCTCTGATTGGCACTACTATATGGAGTTTTGCCTTTTTTAATAACAGTTATTAGCAAGCATAAGAAATTGTGATCATGTGACGTTTAGTGGTTTAATACCAATCCTGCCTTCCTAATAGGTTAGTGGTAGCTATGGTTATTAACAATCCAAAGACATCAAAATGTATGGCTACTACTGAACTGAGTTCAGATCTATAAGACTATATAAGCCAATGATCTTGGATTGAAAATATTATCATATTTCAATTTTAGACTCCTATTTTGTAGTTAAGTAGAGGTGGAAGGTGGCTTCTGGAGGGTTGCATTAGATCTAGGTGCAGTGCTCTCAGATCCAAGGCTCCTCACTGACAAAAGCCACAAGCTAGAAACTAATCTGGGGATATTGGATGAATAGGCACTAGATAGGGATTTTATGTGCAAGCCTTCTGGAATCTATTGATTACTCTGATTTGCACTGAGTGGCGCTACTGTATTGAGAGTTTGGGGTTTTTTAACTGACAAGTGTTAAATAACAGTTTACTTCTATAATATTTATGTATATATTGGTCCATACAATAAATAAAACATTTATTTATTAAATAAAAATACAAATTATTTTAATAATCATAATTTAAAAACATTTTTTCTATAAAAATACAGAAAATTATTTTATATTTTTCTTATGTTACAAACATTTAATTTTTTCATTTTTGTCTATGGAAGATATATTTTCATGAAAATTCTATACTCTATTTGAAACAGTTTCTTCAACTGTATTTAGTCACTCTTGGTTAAAGTCTTTCATTTTTTGAAACTCTGATTGTATTGTCAGTTCTTTTCTAATTTTAAAATGATTGTTTTTTTTCTCATTTTATGTTTATTGCAGTAACTTATTTAATTAATGCCCTAGCAATGATTGAAAGCAAATCAATTGGCCATTTCCAAAATCCATATTTCACTGAATATTTTTGGCCAATTTCTTAATGATACATCTTGTTTTATTGTAACAAAACATTTTTGTTTTTTTACATTGTTATAAAATGATATTGGTGTAATATTTTAATTAGAAGAACCTTTCTATTTGCTTTTTTTTTTTTAGTATTCTACAAATATACATTTAACTTTTCCATTTATCATTTGAACTGATTCATACAATTAACAACTTATTATAACATCAGGAGTATCTTTTTTTAAAATATTTCATTTATTTACACTTATTTATATTTGTTTCTTTCTTTTTCTTTTTTGATAATTAAAAAATATTAAGTGTATTTCTTCTCTACTTTATAAATAGATTTAAAGGTTTTAGGACATTTCAAGACAATATAATATTTAGTGGAAAAAATATATGTAACTTAAAACATGAACAAAATAATTGCTAGTACCAATATATATAAAGAAAAAACAAGATGGATTGTACACATTATAGAATTATTGCACTCATTATTATTTAAAGAAAAGCTATAATAAACATTTTAAATAAAACTTTAACCATATATAGAAAAACAACTAAAAAGTTAAACAATGAATTTGAAATGTTAAAACTACCATGCAAAACATATATCATTCAGCCACAAGTCAAGGCAGCCATTATGTACTAATGGTAATTCTCAGCAGTTACCCATCTTGAATATCAACAGTATGTAGATCCATAATTGGAATAACTCTAACATAAATAATCACACTTTAATAGCTGACCCTAATCTTAACAGAATCAGCATGGGTCAGAATATATGGTGGTTATATGTTGCACAAGTGTGATTTATATGCTCTCCAAACAGTGAGTGCAGAAGACCTCAAACCATGCTATATATTTATAAGAAATGTCCAATTTACCAGGCTGTCTCATTGCTCTATATAACTTCAAGAAGGCAGTTCTCGATTGGTTAAGAACTTTTGATGTTGAATTTTGATATACTGATATCATACAGTAAACAAATAAAATAATAGATAAAGACAGAATAAATTAATGCATATGTATGGGCAGGGGTGTTTTGCTAAATTTTAGAAGGCTTTTGAGACTATTGATTAAAAAATAAAATATTTATGATAAGTAACAAATAGTCATTAAAATGTGAAAAAAATTGAAAATTTGTAATTGAAGAAGTACAAAATAATAAGATTCAACATCACCAAACATATTTCTCGCACATCTAAAAAATAATCTCCATGATTACAAAACGAGTATGTCAGTATGTAAACTAAAAATAAAATATTTTCATAATGAATGAGAAAGATGAAAAAACATTGAAATTGTCATTATAATTTTTCATTGAATGTGCAAAGAGATATAGGTTATATATAAACTTAACAAAACATAGTCAGTGATGACAAATAAAATATAAAATTAAAACTTAAATTTAATTTTTACTTATCATAAATATCATTAATAACCTTAATTATAAAGACCAAAAATAAACAAAAATAATATTACAAACTAGAACATATCTCCAAGTGTTATGCAGATCAGAAAAAACATCAGTTTATAAATAAATAAAATATACCATATATATATATCTTAGCTAGTCAGGTTGAGTTTTTGGATTTGGGATAATTTTAATTATTTATTCACTAGTTTAGCTTTATATATATATATGTACTCATTGGGAGCTTTAGTTGTTTCTGTTCAATTACATATAATCTGGGTTATTTATTATTTACACACACATATATATATATATATTGTAACCAACCTTTATGATCCGCTAGCCTTTTGTCTGTTTTAAAACAAAACATCTAATCAAGTGTTCTAATACTCTAAATTAGTTTTATAAAGTATGGTCACATAAAATCAGGTTACTATAAAAAGACTATCTAAATAAATCTTTCTTATGCAAATTAGATTTCTTAATCAAAATAAGTCTCTCTTAATCAAATCAGATCTCAGGGTTTCTAATAATAAATTCTCCAATAAACAAATATAATCTTATTTTTTATCTCAAGTTCTTATCCAAATCAAGAATGTGCTTCTACTAAACAATAATATGATCCAAACTTTGGATAATATCCCAATATAGTAAATGCATTTTTAATTAAAATAATTATAAAGCAATCTAGGATAACATTCATGATACTATGAGTAAAAAATGCATTTTGTTGCTACCCATATACCACACAAAGGTTCTATTATAATATTAATTAAAATAAAATAGTATAATATTGTTAACCAATGATGTTACTATAAAACATCCAACAGTATAAATTTAATAAAGTGACTTTTATAATCTTTGGGTACTCTTATATTTTAATATTAAAATATATGTGTGATTTTGGATTTCTGAGAATACAGATAATAATACAGATACAAATTCAGAAGTAATAATTAAATCAATATTTTATTAATATTAATAAATATGACAAGGATAAACATTAAATACTTTAATAAAATCAAAAATTATAATTATCACAAGTTTAATTTAAATTTTAAAAAATACAATATGATTTAACTATGAATACAGAAATCTGTCACTTTTATTATTAATTCAACTTTCATTCCCACATGTCATGCTAAGAAAAATATTTAATAATTATTAACAAACAAAACTTACCATCAATATAATAACATTAAATTTGGAAGAAGATGTATAATCTTATAGCCACATAAAAATAATTATTAATATTAGATGTATAATCTTATAGCCACATAAAAATAATTATAAATTTAAGCATAAACATTTTATCAAAGGTTATAAACACAGATATGCAGACTAGATACATCAATACCATCAACATTCTTAAACTAATTTTATTGTATCAAGAGCAAAATAAAGGCATGGTTGGTACTATGCATGACTCTAGAAAAATATTCATCAAGATAAATATCAATGAATGCAAAAATTCATTATGGTGGAAAACATTAAAAAAATAAATATTTATCCAAAAGTGCACATAAAGAATTAGGACTTTGTCTCTAATCTTAACAAATATACCAAGACTAAATCATCACAAAAGATTGCCTAAAATATAGCATCACTTGCTGTCACTTAAAGCAGACTATATCTTAAAAGCACAACAAGAATAATATATGAAATTATAGTTAATCCCACTATCGCATATAGCAATGATAAATTGGTGATGTGAAAATTTGATAAAATATAATATTTAAAGCAAATTTTGGCTTAGCAATTCAATAAGTAAAATATACAGGTATTCCATTAATTCTTCTGTTTTGCTATATACATTGTAAATAATTCCAAACAAGATCGATATGTTATCTTTTGATTATATTTCAAAATGGTAATATTCTGAGAACTTTCATAATAAACATATTACAAATTGTGTATAAATAAATAATATGCAATATCATAAATATAATACACTTATGAATAAAACTTATAACTAAATATTTATAACTTTTTACCATTTAGTAGTGCATAAGTCCTTAAATCTTTGATTTTAATAACATTTTGTAGCACAACAATTAAAAATGATTCATTGCGTATGTTGAAGATTTATTAAAGTGTCCAGATGATAGGAATATTAAATATTGAGAAAACAATTAATTAAAATTCAAGGCATGTAAAATAAATAAGCATTGACATAGTTTGAAAAGCTATACAAGATAAATAACAAAGCATATATTGAAATAATGTGAAGATAAAAAATATATAATTTTTTTTGTAGCAATTCAAATATAAAATAATGAAAAAATAATTAGCATAATATTTATTTCAAACAGTTTAAAGAGGATAATATTATTTTCTTTTGAAAAACAATTTGTAACTTTATGCAGTGAAAAATTTATAAAGAGCTTAATTTTTTTTAAGGCAATGCAAAGTTCTATTCAGCATTAAATAATTTATTAGAAGCACAGCAATCCTTTAATACCAAACACATTATAAAACAATAAGCAAATTGTAAAGTGAACAGAATAGTTTTAATGCAATATTTTATATTTTATCAGCTATAAAATATCCAAAGGCAATAAGTTACACTAAAGCATAAATATTTCTTCTATATTTCTAAAAAAAAAAAGCAAAATATTTCCTTAAAATGCAATATTTTATCATGTATATTTAATTTGAAGGCAAAATGCATGAACATGAAATTATTTGATTTATAACATATTCAAGAATATGATATAATTTATAAAAAATGCAATATATTCTTTCTGTAGTTTTATATAAATTTCATTTATGTTACAATATCATTATAATAATTTGCATTAAAATCATTTTAAATTGTAAAAAATAATAATAATAAAATAATTTGCTTTTATTAATAAAAATAATATAAAATAACAATTCGTGTCAATTGTTAATACAGAGTCCTTATCAAGGCAGTGCAAAAAATTATATTTTCTCCTAGGTGATGAATCTAACATTTCATTGTATTGTATTGTCTTTTACAACAATCTGTAAATTAGCAAAAGTTCTAATTTGAATATGACATCAAATTAAGCTCAATGTGGATTTTTTTGCAAATAATAATAATAAGTTCAACATTTGTAAAATATATAGTCAATAATTTCTTGATAGAATAAAATTTAATAAACTTATTTTAATGATATATAAATTTTGGTATTCAGCATTTTTAAAAGTCTTAATTTCATATAAATTTCAGCATAATTAAACAAGCAATTGAACATTAATAAAAGTTCAAGCAATATAATTATACCATCTCAAGCATTGTCTCAGATCCAAGGCTCCTCACTGACAAAGGGCACAAGCCAGAAACTAGTCTGGGCATATTAGATGAGTAGGCACTAGATGAGGATTTTATGTACAAACCACCTTCTGGCATCCATTGATTACTCTGGTGGCACAAGGTGGCACTACTGTATGGAGAGTTTTGCCTGTTTAATAACAGTTATGTGCTAGCATAAGATATGGTGATCATGTGATGTTTAGTAGTTTAAAGATAATTTATTTAATAGAAAATAAACTACATATTTATATATATATTAGCAAAAAAATATCTAATATAAAGTTCTCTAGAAATTGGAATGATTTGGTCTATCTAGTGGTAATGCAATTATCATTAAATGAATAAATATGAATACAGAAAATAAACAATGAATTATCATATAAAACATTTATAGGTAATAATAAGTGATAAACATAGCATTAGCAGTAATCAACAGTCAACTTTTGTGATTAGTTTCAAAAAAAGTGCATTACAAAAATGTTATGTTGATCATCATCTATCCAATGATAAACTATAAACTTAATATAAAAGCAATAGTTAATTTTTTCATTTGCATGCAAATACTTCAATGCTAAAATATCTATAATAATAATCATATTACCTAATGCTGAAATCATTACTTCAATGCTTAGGTCATTAGAGTCACAAGTACTGGCTATCTATAAAATATTAATTTCATAAAACTTACAAAGAGGGGGGATGTTTTATTATCTAAAAGCCTTTGAAAGATCACATATTAAAAAAGTTAAATTGTTGTGTGACCTTATATTTTTAATCAGTTGTAGAGAATATTAAGTAATTCTGAAGTTGATGCATGTTGCAATTTTATTCCTACTCTTATAAATTAAACATTTTCAGATAGTTAATTGAAAAATTTTGATTTCTTTTAACAATATTGAAACAGTCAGTTTTATCCACCTGCCTGTTTCATGTATTTTACCCCTGCATCTATCTCTATGCCAGGTTTAAACCCTCTCAGGGTACCCATTTAAGCAACATTAAAGTCCTATATATGCAGGATCACACATATATATGAGAATGGTAAGTCTGTAATTTAATAATATATGTATATATTACAGATATGTATTCATTTTAAAAGATTTTTAGTTTAAGAAATATTTTAGTCTAAATTATTTCGTCAATTTTATGGTTATATTACTGAAATCGCATATGTATATAAGCCATTTCCATTATTGTTATTCTGCATGTATAGTAATAAAATTAGTTTTATACTAATTATCAAAGCAACTTTTAGTTTTTCTTATAAACAACTTTTAAATTAGGTCATGCAATACTCCTAAAATAGCATGAATTTGATTTTATAAATCTAAAATTTTAATGACAATTCACAGAATTTTATAGAGTTGTCACAATAAACTGCAGGGGGGAAAAGTAAAAAAACAAAAATATAAATTAGTTGTTATCATTAAATGTTTTTCTAAAATAAAGTAATGGGTTTTTCAACTAGTTTTAGCAATTAAATATGTTTTTCTAAAATAAAGTAATGGGTTTTTTAGCTATGGGCAAGCTTGTGGAAATAACCAGGTAGCCAGAGTAAGAAAATATAAATACTTAAAGTTTTGTGGCCAGAAAAAAAAGAGTTATATTTAATAAGTGAATAGTAAACCAAATCTACAGTCGTTTATCTTTAAAATGATGAGGTAAAATAGGTGATGCCTCACCTCTCTCCTTGCCAGGGATGGAAGGAACTTTAGTCTGATAAAACACAATACCTTATCAAAGCAGTCAGTGGTGAAAAAAACTCCAATAATATTAAATCATTATGAAAAGTGTCAACTTATTATCATCCCAAGTGCCAGAACTGCAATGAAGACAATTGACTGGTAAATTGTCACTCAAAGCTCTGTTTATAAACTGTGACTTTAAATTCTCTGTTTTAAAGCTAGCTATTAATTAGACATGCCTTTCCAAACACCTTTTCTAAAATCTGCAAAGACAGCTGCTAAACTCTTGTCTGATTGTAAACCTTGTAATATTAAATTCTCTCTTAAAATGTAAAACTATGATAATCTATTTTAAACCAAATGTATAATTTTCTGCAGTCTTTTATGCCTATTTCTGATCTATTCAATTCTATAATTTTATCATTTTAATATTGTATGTATTTAATATGTCAAATAACTCGAAACCGCGAGTATTTATAAGTATAATTTTAGTTTATCAATCTGTGAAGATAATTTCAAATCTTTGCTCTAATAAATATTAAATAATTGAATTATTTTTCTCACTCACTGTTTTGAGATCACATTATTATTTTACTGATTAATTTTGTGTATTAATATTTTAATAATCAGTCGTTCTCTAGTTAAAATTGTAGTTTGGTTAACTCTAGTTATAAATTATAACTATTTATATATGTAACTCATACATCATAGTAACTACCCATAGATATTTTCTCAAAGCATATTTTAATGTTTTATTTGTAATTACCCCACAAATATGCTTTGTCCTCCTTAGATTTATATATGTTGAGACACATGTGATAATCTTAAACTAGGTTACTAATCAATTTAGACCCTAAATAGTATATTTGAAATACTAAATTTGAGAACTGAGTTGTATAGATATGCAAATAGATGCTATCTAATTTTAGGGCACACTAAGATAAATTTACATATTTGCATTATATATATGTATGAGTTGTGGATGTGTCTTTACTAAGTATGCAATGTACAATTTTCTGCTTGCTGCATGATTCTTGATGAGTTGCTGTTGGACGTCACACTTATCCACTTAGTTCAGGTAAAGCACACTCTTTTAGAACTGTGGAACAAGGACCTAGATTATTCATAATTAATGCTTTTCTGATTCCCTGAACTACTAATGTTCCTATTCATAGCAAGTTGATCAGTTGTGGGGCAATTGAGTCTTTGAGGTTGAAGCCTGTGAATAATGATCCATTTGCACCTTCTACCTTTATTAATATTTTGATATGTGCCAAAGAGTATATAAGTAAACCTATAAAAAACCAGTTTTCTCTCCCTTTATATTAAATGCTTATCTAGCATCAGTGTATATCCTAATCTAGGTTAACACACTAACCTGCATATCTCTGAGCCTAATTATATGCTTGACTTAACTTTGTATAGATAGACACCACAGGAGTGCTATTAAGTTAGCTGTATAACTTGGGCTATTAAGTTCCATATGATTTAGCTACTACAAAAGAGCTAGAAATTTAGCATATTAATATATTAAACAATTCAAAACAAAACAACACTCTCCATATAGTAGTGCCATCTTGTGCTAACTAGAGCAATCAATGGATGCCAGAAGGCTTGTGCATAAAATCCCTATCTAGTGCCTACTCATCCAATATCCCCAGACTAGTTTCTGGCTTGTGGCCTTCATCAGTGAGGAGCCTTGGATCTGAGAGCACTGCACCTAGATCTTAGGATCTAATGCAACCCTCCAGCACCCACCTTTTAACTCTATTTAACTACAAAACTATGAGAATGAAATTGAAAACACTATTAATATTTTCAATCCAAGCTCAATAGCTTATATAGTCATATGGGTCTGAACTCAATTCAGTACCCATACATTTTGGTGTCTTTGGCTCTTTAACAACCATAGCCACCACTATCCTATTAGGCAGGATTGGTGTTAAACCACTAAACATCACATGATCACTATCTCATACTAGCACAATAATTGTTATTAAACAATTCAAAACAAAACAACACTCTCCATATAGTAGTGCCATCTTGTGCTAACTAGAGCAATCAATGGATGCCAGAAGGCTTGTGCATAAAATCCCTATCTAGTGCCTACTCATCCAATATCCCCAGACTAGTTTCTGGCTTGTGGCCTTCATCAGTGAGGAGCCTTGGATCTGAGAGCACTGCACCTAGATCTTAGGATCTAATGCAACCCTCCAGCACCCACCTTTTAACTCTATTTAACTACAAAACTATGAGAATGAAATTGAAAACACTATTAATATTTTCAATCCAAGCTCAATAGCTTATATAGTCATATGGGTCTGAACTCAATTCAGTACCCATACATTTTGGTGTCTTTGGCTCTTTAACAACCATAGCCACCACTATCCTATTAGGCAGGATTGGTGTTAAACCACTAAACATCACATGATCACTATCTCATACTAGCACAATAATTGTTATTAAACAATTCAAAACAAAACAACACTCTCCATATAGTAGTGCCATCTTGTGCTAACTAGAGCAATCAATGGATGCCAGAAGGCTTGTGCATAAAATCCCTATCTAGTGCCTACTCATCCAATATCCCCAGACTAGTTTCTGGCTTGTGGCCTTCATCAGTGAGGAGCCTTGGATCTGAGAGCACTGCACCTAGATCTTAGGATCTAATGCAACCCTCCAGCACCCACCTTTTAACTCTATTTAACTACAAAACTATGAGAATGAAATTGAAAACACTATTAATATTTTCAATCCAAGCTCAATAGCTTATATAGTCATATGGGTCTGAACTCAATTCAGTACCCATACATTTTGGTGTCTTTGGCTCTTTAACAACCATAGCCACCACTATCCTATTAGGCAGGATTGGTGTTAAACCACTAAACATCACATGATCACTATCTCATACTAGCACAATAATTGTTATTAAACAATTCAAAACAAAACAACACTCTCCATATAGTAGTGCCATCTTGTGCTAACTAGAGCAATCAATGGATGCCAGAAGGCTTGTGCATAAAATCCCTATCTAGTGCCTACTCATCCAATATCCCCAGACTAGTTTCTGGCTTGTGGCCTTCATCAGTGAGGAGCCTTGGATCTGAGAGCACTGCACCTAGATCTTAGGATCTAATGCAACCCTCCAGCACCCACCTTTTAACTCTATTTAACTACAAAACTATGAGAATGAAATTGAAAACACTATTAATATTTTCAATCCAAGCTCAATAGCTTATATAGTCATATGGGTCTGAACTCAATTCAGTACCCATACATTTTGGTGTCTTTGGCTCTTTAACAACCATAGCCACCACTATCCTATTAGGCAGGATTGGTGTTAAACCACTAAACATCACATGATCACTATCTCATACTAGCACAATAATTGTTATTAAACAATTCAAAACAAAACAACACTCTCCATATAGTAGTGCCATCTTGTGCTAACTAGAGCAATCAATGGATGCCAGAAGGCTTGTGCATAAAATCCCTATCTAGTGCCTACTCATCCAATATCCCCAGACTAGTTTCTGGCTTGTGGCCTTCATCAGTGAGGAGCCTTGGATCTGAGAGCACTGCACCTAGATCTTAGGATCTAATGCAACCCTCCTAAGATCTAGGTGCAGTGCTCTCAGATCCAAGGCTCCTCACTGATGAAGGCCACAAGCCAGAAACTAGTCTGGGGATATTGGATGAGTAGGCACTAGATAGGGATTTTATGCACAAGCCTTCTGGCATCCATTGATTGCTCTTGTTAGCACAAGATGGCACTACTATATGGAGAGTGTTGTTTTGTTTTGAATTGTTTAATAACAATTATTGTGCTAGTATGAGATAGTGATCATGTGATGTTTAGTGGTTTAACACCAATCCTGCCTAATAGGATAGTGGTGGCTATGGTTGTTAAAGAGCCAAAGACACCAAAATGTATGGGTACTGAATTGAGTTCAGACCCATATGACTATATAAGCTATTGAGCTTGGATTGAAAATATTAATAGTGTTTTCAATTTCATTCTCATAGTTTTGTAGTTAAATAGAGTTAAAAGGTGGGTGCTGGAGGGTTGCATTAGATCCTAAGATCTAGGTGCAGTGCTCTCAGATCCAAGGCTCCTCACTGATGAAGGCCACAAGCCAGAAACTAGTCTGGGGATATTGGATGAGTAGGCACTAGATAGGGATTTTATGCACAAGCCTTCTGGCATCCATTGATTGCTCTAGTTAGCACAAGATGGCACTACTATATGGAGAGTGTTGTTTTGTTTTGAATTGTTTAATAACAATTATTGTGCTAGTATGAGATAGTGATCATGTGACATATTAATATAGGCATAAGCTTAAATACTGCACAATACTTTATTGGATACTTATAATGAGATAACATGTAACATTAATCTCAATAGTTATGTGATGCCTGTGTGCATAATCTTTCATGTTCTCATTACATAATTCTGTATATTTCAGTTTTACTATCTTTTATTTTATTTATTAAATTAATATTATTTAAAATATAACTTGTTTCCATATCTTTATTGTCCATGAGTTCATTTTATCCAACTCTAGATTTATTTGCATATACATCATTTTATCTAAATATAGATCATTCTATTAGATTTCATAAACAATCATTGATATATTAATGATTCACTTAGTCATATGTATATATATCTGACCAAATCATTGTTAAGTTTGTTAATTTATGAGTCTCTTGTTCCACCCTGGGTAACTGCCAAACTGTGGTTAAATTAAATATCTGTGTAACTTGGAAAATGTCATCCATAGGATATTAGATCATTGAGCAGGGGTGAAAGAATTGAATGTTGGCCAGATTCTGGATCCCAGCATCCCAATTCGGTCAGCTTTAGGGTATTTTGCCTGGGTTCTAAATTTTGTTACATGGAGGGACAATTCTTACCGTTACAATATATCATTGATTGTTTTTTTTTTTTGTTAAGGGAACACATAATTTTGGGTAATATTATTCATTGAGTTATGTGGTCTATTTTTGATAACATTGTATTTTTTTAGAACCACATATTCACAAATTATAACTTTAAAAAAATAAACTAGACTTTTTGTTAGGTGAAAAGCAAAAACATTTTATTACAATTACTTCAATTGTTTTGCAAGTTGTTAAAAATTTGTTTAATTACCAACTTTCTTCAAATAAAATCTCCTTAGTGGAGAAATGTCTCAATTATGCACTGGTTCCTAAACATATCATTGTCAAAAATATTGGTAATGTGGAATATTTTTTAAAATATATAAGTTTATACAATGCCAATACTATTAGATTTAACATTTGTAATCATTTGTAAAGTATGACTTTCAAAAACTAATTTATTTAGAGGAGAATTTATTGCTCTTTTTAATTTGACCTGTTTATCTGCAAACTCCATCTTTCTATTTTGAATATTTCTTAGTGAGACTTTCATCCATATTTTTCCATATTTGAATATTTTAATTTTACAATTAAACATTTTATCTATATCATATATTGATAATTTTAACATTATTTATTATGAATGTAATTTTCAAATGAGAGAAAAGTTAAGATGCTGATATAATATGCACTCAGTGCCATTTTGAATTTTAAAACACCACCAAAAACACTGCTGACTCAAGCAAACAATAAATGACATTGACTAGAAGCACATTTAAAAAAAAATGGTGGGCAAAGTTCCCGACTTTCAAACAAGCACATAGTTTTAAAAAATGGTGGGAAAAGAAATTAATATAAAAAATTTTAAATGCCTAAGGCACCACATTTTTAAAAAAAAACAGAAAAATTCTTAACTTTCAACACTAAAAAAAAAAAACATGCGCGTAATTTTAAAAATGGCAGGAAAAGAAATTAACATAAAAAATTAAAATGCCTAAGGAATTATATTTAAAAAATAAATAAATTCCAAACTTTTAACAGTATTTCATGGAATATAAAAATTAGAAAACTAATATTTAAAAACTATAATAATAAATCTCAAAAAAATTAATGTACAAACAAACCTTAATAACAGACTAACACATATTAAGTAATTAAATATAGATAACAATGAGTACATAGCGATCTGTTGTTATCTCTTAGAATAGATTTCAAAGCAGTGATTTATATCAGCTAAAAAGCAATACCAAACATTACTTTAGAGAGCTTCTAATTGTCTCTACCAAAACTTTTTTAAATTTTATTCTCTGCTTTAAAATTATGGCATATCATAACATATGAAATAAAATAATTAAAATAGAAAATAGGTATAGCTGCAGATTATAGAAAGGTTAAAATAATAACTGTTTTATGTTAATTTCTTTTTGAGAGAGACAATTAGAAGCTCTCTGAAGTAATGTTCGGTATTGCTTTTTAGCTGATATAAATCGCTGCTTTGAAATATATTCTAAGAGATAACAACAGATCACTATGCACTCATTATCTATATTTAAATACTTAATATGTGTTTGTCTGTTATTAAGATTTGTATGTTAATTTTTTTGAGATTTATTATTATAGTTTTTAGATATTAGTTTTCTAATTCTTTATACCTCACAAAAATCAGTAATTTTTCATTTTTTTTAAAATGTAGTGCCTTAGGTATTTTAATTTTTTATGTTAATTTATTTTCCCACCATTTTTGAAATTATGTGCATGTTTTTTTTTTTTTAGTGTTTAAAGTCAGGAATTTTTTTAAAAAAAAATTGTAGTGCCTTAGGCATTTTAATTTTTTGTTAATTTGTTTTCCTGCCATTTTTTGAAACTATGTGCTTATTTGAAAGTCAGGAACTTTTCCCACCATTTTTTAAAAATAACATGCTCCTAGTCGATGTCATTTATCATTTGCACATGTCAGTAGTGTTTTAAAATTCAAAATGGCACTGAGTGCATACTATATCAGTACCAAAGTTAATATTAGACATTTATAAATGGAGTCCTTATCTTTAACATTAATGCTCACAAATGTAATAGAATAAAATATTACATATTTGAATTCTACATTATTAAAATTCTGATAAATTTATGGTTAGTTTTATCATCAAAAAAGAAGAAAAAATGTTAAAAGTAAATATAATTTATTATTAAATTTTTAAAAAATAATTTTTCACCATTTGGACTAATGTGAGTCTTGTATTGCATAGATAATCATTGATTTATGAACAAATTACTGAAAATTACAACTTTTCTTCAGGAATATATTTTTTTCTGTTATTTGGCTTTAGACTAAAACACTCCACCAATCAGAAATTGTTATTTTTATTAACATCTAGGGGCACACACATCCTCCATGGCATTGCCATGCAAATGATAATTGTAATTGCCATATAAGTCTAACATTTTCAGCTTTTTTTTAACTAATAATTTTAAAATTGTAACTGTAGCAAAATAAAACTGCACATTGTAAAGTTATAAATATATTGGATAACCTTAATACTACCACATATTCTTTTAAATACATATAAATAAAAATACTATAATAGGCAAATGATCCCCAACATGCATTTTGTATTGAACCAGCACTCATCAGTTCATTCAATTTAAATACAAAACTAATATGACCCCAACATATTTCAATTTCATATATAAAATTAGTATTAAATAGAAGTGAAACATAAATCTGAACAAAACATTTAATGAGAAGAATCTAAAAAAATTGCAAGAATATACAACAGAAAAATATTAGAACTCCATAAATTTAAAAATCATTCAGTAAAAAGCAAAATGAACTGAAAACTAATTTTGTTGAAGAAAGTTGTAAAGAAGTTACAATTATTTAACAAAGTTGTAGAATTAGTTATGATAAAAACCAGAAACTTTTTTTAATAAAAGAGAAAATACAAACAAAATAAATCACTCCTCAGGTGATATTAAAAAAGAATGTGAAGCTAATTTGCACTTTCCAGCATTCTGAAAAATATAGACTAAATTGGTATAACTTTGCTTTTGATGCTGGTCTGATAATTATTTATATAAACTGAAAACAATCTGATTCTTTTTTCACATCACAATAGATTGTTTGGTTAATCATAAATAAATTGAAGTCAACTTAAATCTGCAAACAACTATCTTCTGCAGTTTTTATTTTGTATTGTATATTGACACATGATAAAAACATTAAATCAGTTTTTTCAGGCCATATATTTTGAGAAAATGCCATTTTTAGCTGTCTTTGAAGACAGTCCATCAAAATGATGAACAATTTTTTTATTCATATATTAATAAAGCAACCCATTTGATATTGGGAATTTAAATCTATGATCTAGTATTTTTATTTAATAAAGCTCCATTAGCTCATAAATGAACAGGTAAAGTTATGTAATACTTTTTATTTAAAAGACTCTTGAACACATACACAATCATATAAATAAATAAATAAGCAATTAGTTGCATTGTATTTAGTAGAAAAGATATTGATGTTAAATCTTTAAAGTACAATAAGCTACAATTTTTATTTAATTATATTGATTGCTAAGTGATACAAATTTAAAACTATTCAGGGTATGTGTTTTAGATAAAGTCTTTTTTCAACTTTCATTGAAGTAAACGGACTCTACTATTAATATAAATAATATTTTTCTTATTTTCATACTTCAAACCCATCCATTTGATGTTAGAAGTCAAATTTTTATTAGAGAAGTATTATTTAACAAAGCCTATACACATAAGACTATTTTATTCAAAAGAATTTTTGCACACATAAGCAAACATCTATGTAAATATGTAAATAAACAAAAGATGACTATAAAAACTGTATTTGATGATGCTTTGAAGATTTAACATTATTGCAATGCATCACATTTAAAATGGTTCTACTAATTGTATTTTTATATATTTAGATGATTAGTTGTAATGTTAAGTTTCTTAGGAAAAAAAGGAATCTTGTATAACTCTGCTTTATGCATTAATGGGCCATTATAAATATATTTTTTAAAATTGCAACATCAAATTTATGTTATAAGAGAATCGATTTATTCAAAACCAATTGAAAAAGACATTTTTCTGAATGACATTATCTGCTAAGGTTGTTTCAATTTTTTTCTCATGTGGTGACATAGAGAACAAAAAATTATACTTAATGGTATTTTAAAGACTTTACATCTCTTCAATTTATTACATATTTGATTATTTTTATATTACTAATATTACATAAGTTATGACAAGAATTTGAATCTCAAATAAGTCCAATGTTTTTATTATGGTCTTATAAAATCTGATAAAATATATTTTGTCAAATTCTCTTTGCCATCTTTTTTCCTATCTGTTTATAAAAAAAATAATTGAATGAGTTAATTCATAAAATGTTCAAGTTCTGGAAGCGACAGTGTAAATCTGAAATCCATAAAATTTGAGTTCCAGTGTCAACCATTCTACCAGTACAATAAACTACATAGAGGTATAGATTTATATATTATAATGTTATGATGTTGTATAATGTATTTTGTGGTATGTAATATTAACTAAAGATAGAAAGCCAATGTAGTTAGGTATTTCTGTTATTTTATGAAATAGTTTCATGATGATGATTAAAATGTCAAAATTTATGCCCAATGAAACTTTTTTTCCTACCACAGACATAGACAGAATTTTTCTTTTATATATCAACTCATAGTCATATTAGCTATTCCTCCAATTTATATTTTCCAAATAGGTATATAATTATTTTTAGTTGAACATCCATAAAAAAACAGTTAAGCACAAACTACTCAGAAAACTAAAAATTTAAAAAATAATGATGTCTTCTTTAAGATTTTTCTATAGAAATTGGACTATTTGTACAAATATGTTTTACATTTTAATTATATATATATATATATAAATGTTGATATGAAGATTTTCACAGGTTGCATATATAAAAGACATATTTTACGGGTTCATCCGTGTTAAAAAATTTAAATATTGATATATTGACATTTCAACTTGATCACACACATCATCTACTGGTGAAAAAAGGTAGAAAGACCGTTGTAGATGTGCTACAATCACAAATGTGATAATTTCTACCAATGCAAAATTAGAGAAGTTATTGAGATACTTAAAAAGCCAGATTGTATCAATAAGCAAGATGATACATGCAAACTTCCTCCTATTTGGAAATATTTTTTTAAAAAACATTCTTAATTTAACATTTTTGCTATTGGTGGAACTTTAATATTTTTTTCAAATCAGTGATTGTAGCACCTCTACAACCGTCTTTCTACCTTTTATCACCCAATGGATGACTTGTGTGATCAAGTCAAAACATCAGTATATCAATATTTAAATTTTTTAACATGGATGAACCTGCAAAATATGTCTTATATATATAAGGACTTGGAATCATCTGCTCTATGTTATTTAAGAAAAAAGAGTCAGCTGATAGAGATAGTAACTAATAAAAACTAATAAAAATAGTAACTAATAAAACACTTTTTGCATCTAAAAGGGGAACCTCTTTTAAGTGCAATCTATTACAGTAAGTATATATATTTTAAGGAAACAAAGTCTCACAACTTTTTCTAACTTTCCTTATTCCAATGGATGAAAATAGAGCTTACAATTTACATTGGTCACTGTCTATATTATCTGTCTGTGATTTTTCTTAAATAAAATAGGATATATTTTTCCATTTGTAAAAAATATTTCAACAATAAGATCTGTTAAAAATTATTAATTAGTAGCATACAGTAAGGAAAGTTAGGGAAAGTTGTGAAACTGTGCTTTCTTAAACCTCTATAGGTTTACTGTAGCACTTTGTCTTTATAAATAACAAGAGCTTACATTTAAAAGAGTTCCTCTTTTAGATGCAAAAAGTGTTTACAATTTTTATTCATCATTGTATGTATAACCTGACTATGATTTTTCTTAAAGAAAATAGAACAGATATTTTCACATTATTAAAAATATTTTAATAATAATATATGTTAAAAATTATTAATATATATTAAAATTTTAGTCTTTTCTCAGTGCATCTGACACCTTAGCTCAATCACATAATAACTATCCATTAGCTCAGGAATCAGACCAATGTCTCTTAATCTGGATAAATTTTTGAAACTCCAAGTTCCTTATTTCCAAGTGAGAAAGACATATATTGTTCATATTGTAATTTTAACTTTATATGTATTTTTCAATCGACATCACACAATCATATTAAATAAAAGAAGATATTATAACAAGATAAAAATTAAAGAGGCAATTTTATAAACCAATTTAAATATTGTATAATAGACAATCTACTAATGTCAATATACACAGTTCTTGGAAAATCACATGATATCTTTTAAATAATGATTACAAGATAAATGAAAGTGCTTTGGCTTTATTTATATATTATTATTGTTATTATTTACTATTAGTGTAGTTTAAAATTTACATATAGTATATTTTTAATGGATGACTTATTTTACACACACATATATGTATATATATATTTATATTGAATTAAATGTTTCTGTGGAAAGTTGTTATAATAATTAATAATATCAATAATTATGCGATAATATCAATAATTAACAGAAATGAAGAGAGACTATCTATTAAATAGAGAGAAACTTTAAACTTTACTCATAAATTTATAATAGCTCTTTTGTTGGGGGATTTTTGTTGAAATAAAAGGTTCCTCTTTCATTTCAAACTCAAGTTTTTATAAGGATTTAAACTCAGAAAGTTATTTTTTACATTTAATTCAACATTTACAACTCTCTGAAGAAGTAAAAAATATTATTTGCAGAATTGCCAATTAGTAGTAATTGATATTTTTTGGTAACATTAAAAGTTAAAGTTACTCTCTATTTAATGAATATTATCTCATTTCTATTAATTATTATATATATTGTATCCAGGGAATCATGGACATATGTAAGAGCCAAAATTGTATCCAGAAAACTTGTGGTAAATGAAGGAATCAGGCAAAATGCAGAGTTATTTGCTATTACAACATACACTAAAAATAAAAAGAGCTACAACAATAATGATGATAATTAAACATTATAAGTATAACTAAATAAAATTTTATGAGGAGAAACTTCAACTCACTCTTCCAAAACTTTCATAGTTCCCAATATTGATAAAACACTACACAAAGTAGCAAGTGTACAATAATTTCTTTAAATTATAATAAAATTCCTTACATTATTCCCTCCAATATAGGCTTATACCTCCAATATCATCTTATTACCATGATCAAATCCACATTTTAATTCTTTGACAATAAATATAAGTTCTTATTTTATAGAATTATGGTATTATGATCTCAGGGTTCTTCTATTATATTTTAATGTTAAATTTTTTTCACTTTATGGACATATTGTTAATAAAATGAATGATATTCTAGTGATAAACATGAGAAGACATACAATTAGTCTGCAAGCTAATGTCTGTCTATTATATAATAATAAAAAATAAAGGAAATCTTTTCCTCCAAAGAGTAAGCTTGTGGTTAAGACCTGTAGAGGTCCCTACCTTCGTATTTTCAAGCATACATGCTTAAAGGTTTATTGCCTTAATAAATATTAAAATATTTTAATTAAAACAAAAATGCATAAAATTCTAAATTTGGAATAATACAATAATCTTTTAGAACAGTTTTCAAATACTGCGAGTGGATGAAAATAGATAATGATTGATTATAAAAGCAGTCTTATTAAAAGAAATTGTAGTTTTAAATTACAGTGATCAATATAATAAAATGAATATTTTATTTCAAATGCATTCTTCATATCTGCACAATCATTATCAAAATTTAATATTTCAATTTATGCGATTGTTCTTTGAATGGATAGCAAAAAAATTATTTGCTTTATAAATTACACAATGTTTAGATTTCTGGATATTACATGGCAAATAGAAAGACATTATTGGGACACTACATAATACTTAACAACAAAATAACATTTATTTTACACTAAACAAATGTTATATCCATGAACACCATGGGAAACATGAGAATACTTTACAATTTAAACTTATCTAAAATTAATAAATTAAATGAATAAATTAAATATCCATAACCTATGATGGTCTTGGGTGGACAAGTACATCTGATAAGTAAAAGATTATTACAAGAAATTTTATCCTACAAGTTAAATTATAGTTATTATCACTAAAATATTTTCTATCTTTAAAGTGTTAGAACTTTACTAAATTATAAACAAATTTATGGTACAAGTTTTATACTTTCCTACATAAAATATAGATCTTAAAATATTTTTGTAATTTTATAATCTATATATTTCATTAATTTATGCATTATTTATCAATTCTATGTCTTTAATTTCTGAAATTGTATTGTGTGTGGGTGATTTTATAGCCTGCTAACATCAATCATTTTGATTGACAAGAAACCTTTCTTTTTAATTTATCTATTGTCTGAATCTAAAAATAGTAACAATTTAATTATGTGGTAGACAATCATACAAATATGTGATAATCTAGGATTGTTAATAATTACCAAATATACAAATTAATTACAAAATTATATTGTCATAATAAAATTTAAAAAAAAATTATATAATTTTATTAACTCCTTTAAACTCTTTTAAATTATATTAATGCACAAATTTAGATGTTCACCAATATTTTATTTAAATTTTAAGTAAATAAAAATATTCTAAAATAATATTCAGTATTATAAAATAAAATAAAAATTCTAATTAATAAATAAAAATTACTAATGCATGCACATTCTCATCCATCTAGAAATTATCTCATATCTTAAACTAACTAATTTAATTCATTCTTTTAAATAGCAATAAACAAATTACCTATGTTTCAAATCAACTAATTTAGTTTAATCTCTAAACTTAACAAATAGATTGATTATTGTTAAGAACTAGTTTAAGTAAAATATTTTATTCTAATTATGACAACTAAACATTAACTTCTAACATTAAATTAAATTTAACTAGTATTATGACTGATTCAGACACCAAACTAGATATACTAAATTGTATTAGAATCATGTTAACTTTTCTAATATTATTAACTATACTTTTCTACTTAAATTATTAAAATCTATTTTAATTAAAAGCTTAAAATACTTTGGCAAAAACACTAAAGTAAAATACAATAATACTTATTCATGATAAAAATACTTAAATAATTTATCTATTTAGATATGCATATGCTTATTCAATCTTAATAAATATGATTTACAAAGATAGTTTAACTTAATGAAAATTTTCTCATCCTTTTTTTATTAAATATCCACTCAAAAGAAAATATCAGCTTTCTTGGCAAAACCAAATGTTACAATATATAGTGTAATGGTCACTTCTCTTCTGTTGACTACTGATGGCACCACTAGGTCACTAACTATCTAGAAAATTTAGTTTACAGTGATCAAGAGTTAACGATAATGATCAATGCTATCATCTAGATCCAGGGAGAAGAAGTGGTCTTTAACATTGGTCAGACAATTGAGGAAGAACAGAGAGACCAACATTAGGCAAAATAATTATAAACAATTTTAAAGTTTATTAAATCTAAATAAATATTAGTCAAACAAAAGTTTGACCTAAATTTCTCCAGCAGATTTATCGAGAGTGTACGAGAGTAATGTAACATTAAACATCCCGGCAGATAAGTTTGTTTTCTCACCTAAGAATTAAAAGTGATTATAATGTCTTCCTGCTAGCAATTTATATAAGCAAATTCCAGTTTCATTTATTTAGAGATTTCAAAACAAAACAGTCATGTATGGAATACAATGAATCAGCACAGAGCAATCTTTTCCTATAACCTGACAAAAACTTTGGGATATTATAGGAGTATTATTTGCCTGCAAGCACTCATGAACAGTCACATTTAAGACCACCAAGATTGATTCCAGCAAAAGAAAAAGAAAACATTATATTATGTAATCTGAACCATAGAAAAACCAAAATCTCTACTGACTAAAAAAAACAGAACAATACATTCGATAAATTGCTAGCCAAAAGTTTTATGGTCTGCAGGAAATGCAAACCAAAATTGTCTAAATTAATTACACCAAAAGAATAAGGGACCAGTGAATTTAAAAAAAGTTACTAATGTCTACCCAAGCATTTATCAGTGGTTATTAATATAAAAGAGAGAAACATGAAGTACAAAATATAAACTTGCACTACATTCTCAGACAAATACATTTACAATATGAAGTCCTAAAACTAAGACTCCAATACATATAAATAGAACACATAATACAATAATTAATGATATTTAAATGAGTATACATAACTCATTATAGAGACAAGTCTTTTTTTTTTTTTTTGGATTAAGCTGAAACTTTAACATAGATATTTAAGCCCTAGTTATAATATAAAAATGTGACTTTACTTTTGAGATATAATCTGTCCAGCAGATTTCTTCCAGGATATGCAAAGTTCAGGTTTATATACGGTTCCTTACAAAAGTTTTGATTTTTATTTATCTGTTCAGAAGTCTGAAGGCCATCTTTGGATCAGTTATGGATTAGGATTTTAGGTCATGTTCTTAAAGGCACAATTATGGAGTTCTAGGGCTTGTCTTTGAGTTGATTATGCACTGCATATTATTATTAAGATTCTTTATGGTGAATATTCTCTACATCCTGAATGGACAGTCACTATTTCCAATGTTTTAGCATATTTATTTCTTCTATTAGCAAATAGATAAGCAATTCTTTCTGAACACTGAGGGCAGAAAATACTATCAATGGTCAGAAAAAATTCCACTACAGTGATTCATGTTGAGAAAATAGGAAATATAAAAGTTATAACAGCAATCCAAATAAGAATAAGAAGCAGAATAATAATCCAGTCAAAAACCCAGGGCTATTTATGTGAATTGTTATCTCCTGCCTAATCTTTAATTAAAAGTTTTGACCAAAGTAAATATCTATCTCCCACTTAATGTTAATTAAAAAAAAAAAAAATTCAAGCATTAATTAAATTTAAGTAAGTTAGAAAATACATCTCAGCTTTTAAAATAGATTACAATCAATAAAATAAAAAAAAATTGATCACAATCAAAACTTTTTTTAAAAAATTAAAATACTTTTACAAATAAATTAAAACTTTGCTTGCTTTTAACTACTATAATGAAAAAAAAAACAAGCATCAAAAGAAAATTATTTTAAACTAACATCTATTGAAAAAGTAAAATCACAGTATTTCAAAATATAAATGAGTATGCACATTATTGCACATACTCTTAAGATGCAAAAACAAATTATAAAATATCTGTTCTTTTATATTTTAAGATATTGGACTTTTGAAGTGAAAAAATCTCCAGTTCAATATATATACATATTAGTCTGGACTAATGAAATGCAAAAACATTAAAAAAACACTGGAAGCTCATCAAATAATACAATAAAAATTAAAAGACTTTTATAATATAATTTTATAATAAAAGCATATATTACTTACACATTTTTAAATAAATATTAATTTCCTTGCTACTAAAAATGTGTGACTCTAATATATATTCTAATAATTTTAATAACTTTATAAACATTATTAAATATGTAATGCTGAGAATATATAACACTCCTAATGCGCATATTATGAAAAAAACTTCATATATATATATGTATTATTTATTTTTGACATAATTATGAGTTTCCAAATGTAATCATTATTAAAAATTAATATACAAAGAATAATAAATTTAAATTATATTTGTCTCAGAATTATACTAATATATATTTTTATATATAAAATAATAAATGTAACTGACTATTCTGCAATTAGTGAAATATTTTATCTTATATGCTAGTATCTAAATATACATTGTTATATATATATGTAAAATTCTTATTTAGCTATGAAGCTGTGATGATAATTTTATTAATAACATTAAAACACCGATATTTCTCATATAATTGTAAAGTTATTTCTGTATCAGTTTTTACCAAAAATAAGACTAACTATAGTAGTGCATTATACATAAAAAAACATAATAAACTAATGATCATCTTTTCAAGCTAATGCACATGCGCTTTACTCTCACTTCCAACACAAGATAAAGTCTTTGTGAGAGAATAGAATGAATCCATCTATTTTTTCAACCCAAATGCTTAAGTATGGGCAAATCTTAAGTACTGGAAAAAACATAAATATATTTAATTATGGAAATTTTAGATTTTGGAATAAATAATGATTTTTAGCTTATAGCTGTTTTTTGAAAAATGATAATGTGAAAACTTTTACTAATGCAATGAATAAGATGTCTAAACTACTGACTGTTGTTCATGCGTCAAAGCTTTTATTTGAAATACAAATAAGTAATAATTTCATAAGTTGCTAAGAAGGTCACATGATATTTGCATAAAAACCCATAATGAAGAATCCTACTACAATAGTTGTACTTGATTTATCTTATATTTTTATTTAGTTGGAAATCAATCCAGGAAATAAATCTTTTGAAATTAGTCTTTGCCTATGCATAAGTTATAGAAATAATAATTAACACTGAAGTTATTTATTTTGTAAAATTATTATGAAAATTGTCTGCTAATAAAAATAACATGAAAGTGAGATACAAAAAGCAAAAACAGCATCAAAATCAATGCAAATTATTATCAGTCAAATTCTAAACTGAAAGCCAAATACAATTCCTGTTGTCAAAGTTTGTCTATCTATATAAGTCTGTATTATGAGTGCGATTTTAATATCCTATCTAATCTAATATTATTTTTTTTAAAAAATATCTGTTAAATGTCTACAATGTCTTTCGTTTGGTGAAAATTATAAATTCAATTCTGTAATTATTAAACATAATAATTAATGAATTTTATATTGCAATATTAATTTTTAGCCATTCATAAAGGAATGTGGCGATTTTAATCTCACAAAAAAAAGAGAGAGAGAGAGAGAATTAAAAAAACTACTCTAGAAATAAGTTTTGCTATGACTGCGAAAATTAATCTGTAAACTACACATACGTCCACGTACACGCATAGAACACGCTGGTCCATTTTTCTGTTTACTTGCGATTTTACGACGATGTCTTTTAATTTCTTCTGCAGAAAACTTTTCTTTTGAAATACTCGTATAACGTAATCACTTGGAATGCTAAAGTTTGAATAAAACAAAAATAAATAGAATAATTTTCACTAATAATATGATATATTATTTTACACTTATATTTATAAAAGCTTAATTAATTGTAAAAGTTATTATTTTGATTAAATTATTTATAAAAGTTTTAAAACATTTTATGCTTTTCTAAGTTAAAAAAAAAGTTCAATTGAAAATATTTTATTTGTTTGTTTCATTGAGTAATATTTATATTTATAATATAATTTAATAATCCATTGTTCACATTTTATTTAACATCAAAAGCAACTTCCAAATAAAAAAAAAATACTAAAAACAAACAAAAAGATATAGTAATTGAAATAAATGTTTACACAATCTAAATTTTTTAAAGTAAAAGAAAAAATAACAAATGAACATTTAATCAATACTACAAAAACAATAATGTTCATTTGCATTTATAATAAAATAGTTAATTAGAAATATTAACTAATTTATAAAATTGAATAAATATACGTTTTTGCTTTCGTGACTCATCTTTTATTTTTTGTTCTGCTACCCCCCCCCCCCCATTTGTTTCACTTTGTAGTTTTTTATATTTAAAAAAAAAAAAAACCCACGCAATTCACACATAAATAGATTTGATATATTGTTATGTATTTTTTCTCTAGTTCTTTCTTTGTCTCTCAAATATATCTTTTTCAATTTTATTTCGCTTTTTTTACTCACATAACTTTATTGTAATTTTCTAATACATATATATATTCGATTTTTTTATTTATATTATATTGTTTCCTTTATTTTTCATTTTTTCCTTTGATATTACTTTAGATTAT
The DNA here is from genome assembly GCA_028023455.1 of Epiperipatus broadwayi. Classification (NCBI taxonomy): domain Eukaryota; kingdom Metazoa; phylum Onychophora; class Udeonychophora; order Euonychophora; family Peripatidae; genus Epiperipatus; species Epiperipatus broadwayi. The sequence continues at coordinate 342,139 of JAQFVV010000267.1, forward strand.
TGTTTTTTACTTCTGTCTCAGACAATAGACATGTAAATATTATCTTTGATTATATAAAAGTAGTTCCAAATGTACTGGCCTTAAATGAGAGAATGATTAACCAAAATTAAACAGATAGGATTTCATTTTATTAAAGTTATTTGAGGATATAATATTTAAGTTGCAAAATTCGCTTTACATATTAAATTTTATATAAAATTAAAATTGTGTTTATTCTCTTAAATATGACGTTTTGTCTTGAAAGGATAGCGGTCAGCAAATATCCGTAATAGTTTATCATCTTCTAGTAAATCAGTTTATTTATAGTAAAATATTTATTACAATCTAATTATTAAGCAAATCATTATATCAAACTATTTTTCTATAATTGAAAAAATTTACATCATAATAAGAATATGATGAGTTGTTAAAACATTTTTTTTTTTTTTTTTACGAAATTACACACATTCCCACGCATCATATATTTATTTATTTTTTAGTTTAGGTAACAAACTTTATTAACAGAAAACTTTTTGTACATATTTACATGAGGATTTAAATTAGTTTATATGCTCTACAAAAAAAAGGGTAAGGACCTTATTCATTATAAACTGTTCTTGGGCAAACTTAGTTTGGAAGACAAACTTTCAAGTTCTGGTTATTTTAAATATATAATACGACTATAGCCAAATCAATCAGTTTTTTCCATAGTATTTATGCCCCTATATGAATGGTACATTTAGATTATGACAATTAGAAGAGTCAGTATTCGGTTCTTAAAATATATATACTAGCTTCATTCAAATTGGCTTAAATTTATATTCACAAGACAGAATAATATAATACAAAATTTAATGGCCTAGCAAAGTAAAACAAATAAGTAACATTCCATTTCTACATTGCTAAATAATATATATTTTGGAGAATGAATCTGGAAGTGTTACCAATGCCTCTTAGTATCACTGGTCCATAAAAGCTAAAATGAATGAATATTATTTTACAGTAAATAATTTTTTTCTTCAAACCTTTATGCCAACAATTGTAAGCTTGCTTAAGTGATAGAGCCAGATGATTGTTCTTAATAAATACCTTTTCAACACTTTCCTATTCAATATCCCCAGACTACTTTCAAGCTTATTCATGAGGAGCTGTGAATCTTGGAACTGTGCATTTGAATCTTTAGAATCTGATGCACCTTTACATTGCCAGCCATTATTTATTTCACTTTTTGCAATCAAAATAGTAGTTAAAACTGAAAAATGTATAAATGTTTTCAATCTAGAACAATAAGATTTTAGTCATAAACCACTTCAGTATTTGTATATTATGTTATCTTTAATCTTTTGGCAACTATAAGTAACTTTATACTGTGGCCAGAAGTGATATAAAACCAATAAAATATTTCTGGGAATGTTGAATGTATAAAATGCTTTTGATTAGACTAAGCAATATTTTTAAATTGTCATGGGACCCTTTAATAATAGAATTAGTAAATGATTGAAATTTGACATTGCTGCAATTGAATTTAATTATGGTGATAGAAATGAAAGGGGACACAAATTTATAAAGTTTATTATGTGATTGAATTAATTAATTATGGGAATAGAAATGAGAGGTGTCATAGATTTTGAAATTCACAAAAAATGCTGCTGCATATTATGAATTGTTTATTTGAGGAAAATGCTAATATATATATATGGAAGCATGTAAATGAAGGATTCAATTATAGTTTGACTGAGAAAACATATATTTTAAGAATATAATATTCTTAAATTGATTCAACACAGGAAATGGTTATCGATTGGTGAAATTTCAGAAGCTGCTAATACAAAAATAGAAAGATAAAAACTATTAAGAAAAATAGCTTTAATAGTTGATATTTCTAACCTTTAAAAACACTCCAAAAAATCTAATTAAGATTTTGCAAATCATTTAAAAATGTTAACTGATTTTAAAGATGGTTCAATCTAGAATAAAGTCAATAAGAAAATAACTAATACTCTACTAATTTAAGAACTACACTGGAAGTAGCTGTTTAACAAAAGCAATAATTTACCAGTAAATTTTTTACTAAATCATGAAAATGTATAAGAAAAGAATATAAAATCATATAATAATGTTCATTTTTAAAAAATATAGCATAATTCATATACTTGGAGTTTAAATGTAATATAATCTTCAATAAAAGAGAATTTAAAAATCTAGAGATTTGTAAATTGGCACACAAAATGTTAATAATAATATAAAGAAATGCCATTGTGAATGAATAGGAAAAGCTATAAAAGAGATTACAAATCACAAAAGTATGACCATTATATAATATTTTGTTATTGGGAGAAAAGTTATTTCTGAAATAAGAACAAAATATTAAACTAGTGCTAAAAAAAAGAAAAGATATCTTGAAAAGTTTGGTAAAATTAAGACAGTATTCCCTAAATTTATTTCATTTTTTTGAATTGCCCAGTAATTAAAGAAGTAAAAAACACAAATAAATCTATAAAGAAAGTAAAGTCTTCATAAAATGGTGAAATTATAATTGACATCTTTATTAGGAACAAATTATTGGCAAAGTTATAAAACAAATATATAAATGGTAAATATGTTCCAAGTGATTAGAAGAATACAGTAGCAAGAAAGATGATAAAGAAGATAATAAAAAATATCAGAACTTATTATTTCTAGTCATCAAGAGTAAACTTTGGTTTTTAACAACCAAAAGAACAAGTTGGATTTTAGAGTATTTTTATCACAGTGGATCAAAGTTAAATATTAATTGAAATTACTAATGATAATGAATTGTCATTACATTTTATATTTGTATATTATATAAAGGCATTTGATTCTATAAGCATTGTCTCATCAATATATAGATTCATGATATTGTTATATTTTAAAGGATATCAGAATGAAACAGTAATGTTTAGATTACATGGTGATATTGAGAAGATGAAAAAAATGCATGAAAGTGTGAATTCTTATCTCCAAAACTTTTTTCAAGGTGTATTTTGTGAATTAAATATGGAAGCTAAAGAAATAAAAGTAAATGATGTTTATTTAAGTCAATTTAATTTTGGAGTGATGTGACCTTTTTATATAAAAAATGTTTCAGAGCTTCAGGAAATGTTGAAATAATTATCAGATGAAAGTAGTCCTAAAGATAAATGCTTAAAAGACTATAATGTTAATGTATTTTCTGAAAAGAAGATGAATAAAAAAAAGTTATCATTTATAACTATTTTAGATTATTAATACATATGAAAATATATGAAAATAATTTTAGAATTAAACTTTGGATTGAGTACTTTTTATATGTGTAACTTAATATTAAAAGAAAAAAAACACAGGTGTTTGGAAAAAAAGATTTTAAATAAATATATGTTGTATCAGATCTTTATAATGTATCTAAGACTAGATATTTAACAGAAAAGCAGTTCATGGACTTCAGCCTTCTCAATAAAGTATTAAGAGCTATATGTTAGGAGTAGCAAGAAAAGAGGAAAATGAAATAGATGGTGAGAAAACATGCAGCTTATCACTGAAATGACTGAAAAACTAAAATAAAGCTGAACTGAATATATTATTAGAACAAACATAATAGATGGAAACTTAAAAAAGACGATTTAAAATACAATTGGATATTTTAAAGCTTATAATCAAAGAACAGACAAATACAATGGTACATAAATTAACAAAATGTACATTTTGTAAATACATAGCAAAGGCATACAAAAGTAAAAAAGAAAAGAAATTGAATTTTTTATTTATAATGGGGTAGGAAAAAAGGCCATGCTTTATGTACAATTAACAATGTTTGGAAGGACAAGCATCCTATCTCTGTTTTTAATTTTTGAAAATTGTTATGAAACAATGATTGCAATTCCCTAGATGTAGAGTTGAAGCAAAAATCTCATCTTTGAAACTAAAGAGTAGACATAAGAAAAATAGTAACCCTAACTGATGAGAAAAGACCTTATTTTATGCTGTCAATGAGTGCAAAAATAGAGGAAGTACATGATTTAGTAATTGCCTCAATAATATTTCTATAGGTAAAAAGACCAATGATATATTTTTTCTTCAGACTTATGACAAAGACAACAAAGGAAGTCACTGTTAGCATGTGCCCTTCTCTGTGATAACAAATGACTAGTAGAAAGATTTTCTATATTAATTTTGATAAAAAAATCAAGATATTTTGGTTTCAGATATCAGAATTTGAATTATTTAATTATATGTTTATTGGTGTAAGTAAGAAGACATGGGAACAGTTGAGATTGACTAGCACTCTGAATCATGTAGTAATCTCCCAATAGAATATTTTCCTAAAGAATATGTGATTATTAAGATCAATATAAGCAGATAAAATTTGATTAAGATTTAAAAAAATTAAATTTCACAGCATTGATATAAGGAGAGACAAATTTAAAAAAAAATTAATTGACCTCTAAAATAAAAAATGAAGATTGAGTAAATGGGGGGGGGGGACATTATCTTTGACATGCTTCTGTAAAGATTTAATACTGATTGCAAAAGCTTTTTTATTCCAAATAAGTCTGGAGGGAACAAATTAATCTTTTTGAAAGCATTAGTATAATTGATAATTGGTATATAATAAGCCATTTTTGGAAAAATCAGGATATTAATAAGAGAGATTGTTGCATAAAGGAAGAGGTGTACTTTAGACAAGAAGTTAGCTATATTTTCAGCAGACATGAGAATAAAGTTGTGAATAAATATTCTCATAGTATTCATAGATTTATAAATGTGAAATCCAAGAAAGTTATGAAAAGAAGCAGTAAAAGGAGGTGAAACACTATTATCAGAAAGTATACTCCACATAGATGATTTATTAAGGTTAAACTGATAGTGGACCATGTAATTTTCTTGATAAGATATGAATAAAGGTACTTTCTAACAGGAGAAAAATGACAAAATGGTCCATGAATGATATATGCTTTTTTGATTTATCAGTCAGCAGAGTGTATATATCAGACACCTTTCAATCTATTTCCATAAACAGCAGAAGTAATAAAAAACAAAGCACTCAAAGGTGAACCCTATGAACAGAGTCATGGGTTTGAACCCTGGGTTACATTGCCATTGGAAGTGGCAAACATCTCTGTTCATAAAATGTAGAGAATGGAAATAGGAATATTATGCAATTGTAACAGCTTAATGAGTGTGACAACAGGGACAGAAACAAAAGGTGATGAAATATCTTGCAATATTTGGGGACTAGCTGTTCTAGTGGTGCTAACTTTGTCAATAGCAATTTTAAACAGGGTGATAACATCAGAGGTGGATGCACTCTTTTTAACAAATAAAAATCATTTAAGATGGAAGGAAAAATAATAGCCTTTATCTTATCCTTAATGATGAATTCAATGACTTCGATAAATAAAGCCGATATAAAGATAGAATAAAGATTATTATGATAAATTTTCACAGAAAGAGAATCATGCAAGATCATAGTAATTGATACTATAAAAACTAATATGCAAGAGAATATATTTCAGAATCAAATGAGGGTCAGGGAGAATGCTATTAGGTAAAGGTTTCATCTTAAGCATAATATAAGACTTTATAATAACATAACCTTGATATCTTTTTCTAGAAGAATTTCTGGGAATTCAGAACAGCTGAAAGTTTGCAATATAGATTTAAAATGATAAAAAATAGAAGGTGATATGTTGAATTCTGTGCAGAAATGTTTATCTACAATTATGAACTTTTTTCCTTTTATACAAAAAAAGTCCAATGGGTGGACATTTTTGAGCAGTTATAAGATTGGGCCAAGAAGATTTTGCAATTTTTAGTAGAAAGGTATTTAACCAAAATGCATTGAGTATGCTTATATTGCTGCTTAAAAGATATGATTGAAGAAATAAAAGCAGGGTAACAAGAAGTGTCTTTTAATTTTAAATTAATAGCAGCAAGTTTTTAACTAAAGCTGTAGGTGATTTGTTTTATATTAGTATAATGTCTAATGGCCAATTGGATATTGATAAAAGAAAACTAGGTTGTAGAGAAAGAATATCAGTCTTCCTACAATAGATGTGAATTTCAGTAAGTTACCATCTCTAGATATATAATTTTAAGTAATAGTATTAATTAAGAACAGGTTATATATAAAAATCAATATTTCCATGCATGAACAGTGCCAAATGATCAGAAAAAATAAATGCTTCCAAAGATGGATTAACTATAAAGTTTAGATCAGCATATAATATCAAGTATCAATGAGAATGTTGAATGTTTTAAAGTATAGAAGGAGAAATCATTACTGAGGGAAAAGCCACCAGTACTTATCAGTTTACACTTAATAATGTGAAAGGTATTTAATTACAAAATCATTGTAATATATATTAAAATTATCAAAAATAAAGTAGAAAAAGAGTTAGATGAAACAAAAAGATTAATATGACTTTTAAGTTGATGTATAAGAATGGGACTGTTATATAAATTAAGATAAATTATGTTCACTGTAGAGACAACATGATGAGACTTAATGATGATCCATGTTTTGATCAAAATAAAAGATGTTATTAGAATCAAATGATACTTTATGGTGAAGGAAAGTATTTACACCTGCAGATAAAAAGTATTAGGGGAGGAAAACTGTAAAAATCCAATTCTTACAATAAATCAGAATACATACAATGTTTAGAGAAGAAAGTAATATAAGAAAATTGAGATATCCAATTGCTGATAGAAAACAGCCATATGGGTAAATTCATATCATCCGCATTGAAACTAGTAATATTCAAACACATAACTATACAATTTTAAATTAAGAAGAAATATGCAGCTTAAAATTCGGTCTGAAAAACATATTAAAAAGACAACACAATTTGAACAGCAAATGTACAGACATTCCAGAGGCACATAGAAGTAAAGCAATGTGTAAAAAAGCAACACACCCCACAAGTGCACATAGAACAAAGCATAAAACTAAACACAGTATAAAAGACATCATACAAATTAAAAACAAACTTAACATAAACATATGAAATCTGAGAAGAGATATTCATAAATAAACATGATACTTAGAATTAAACATACTAATAGGCAAAATCAAAGCAATCCCAAATATGTAATAAAGCAAAAAAAATCCACCAGTACCTTATTGACACATTTTCAATAAGAGGCAGTTCATAGTCAATGATAAATTTGACACCAGCAGCTATAGCTAGATCAGAAGATTAGTAATATTTTCTATCTGGGGTGCACAGTTATTAGTGTCAATTCCATCAAAGAATAATGTTTGAGCTGGTGATAAAAATGCAACTGGAGTTAATGCCTAGATACTCTAGTGATGATTTCTAGGCATCTTTGGTTTCAGGAGAAACTCAGTTTTAACCAATTTTTTCTGTTTTTAATATTCCCCTATGGTAGAAAGTGCCTGGAACTTGGTTTTCACACCTTTTAAATCATATTTAAAATGAGAAGTGACTTTAGCATAAGAACATGTGTTATTCTTTATTGTCTTTTTCTTCCTCTTTAATTTATTCTTTTTAAACATTTGAACTGGTGTAAATTAATTAGAATATGACACATCATTCTTTAATGAAGAGGTATGAATTATTTCTGACTCAGCATTGGTAAATGTGGATTCCTGTGTGAGAAGATCAGCAACCATTTTTGAAGATGATGATATAGCAAGTGTGAGAATTTTCATGAATAGAGATAGATAATTGTGGTAAATCTTTGGAACCCTAATGACTGTTGACATTTTCATCCCACACTGTTGACAAAACATTGAATGATAATTCTTAGCAATATGGGTTATTGCTTTGAAAAGAAACATTGAGGTGAAGCTCCTTTCAAGATTATTATCAAATGAGAAAAGTCAATAGCATGAAGAGTTGGGTTGTCAATTGGAAAATTTTTTTCTTTAATGTTGTACTAAATGTGGCTGTGATGTTAAATACTGGAATACAAGCAAGCATTTGAAGTTTGATATTGTTCCAAACTTATTAAGCAGAAGCTAAAGATATATATCCCTAAAATCAATATAATAGCCCTTAATTTAATTAGTAAGTAACAGAGATCTATCAATATTGATACTCTACAACAATTTATTGCTTAAAGAAGTAATCTTTTTGCACAGATATATCAGTTGTTAGAGTGCATGAAAATTTTGTAAATAATGTTTCATATTTTTTCCCAGTAATCACTGCATAAAGTTCTTTTAAGGGAAACTTAAAAATCTTCCTTTCTACATTTGTGACTGCAATAATGAGTGTCTTAGCATTATAAATCTTTTGAAAGATTTAAGAAAAACAGAGGTACCATTAAATTAAATTTGTTTGTAAATAGTTGTTGATTAATAGTTATAGAATCAGAATTAAATTTATTTATAGATAAAATATCATCTTAATTATTATTTTGCAGATTAAACACATCATTTTATTTAGTATATTCTCTTATTCTTCTCTTTCACATTGCATATCTTCATATATATATATATTGCTTATAACAGTTCTTTCATATACACTTCAATGCAAACAAATTTTCTTAAAAACTTTTTCATTTTCCATACAATTTTTTTAAATTAAAGCAGAGAAGCAAAGAGCTCTGATGAAGACTGTTGGACAGTCGAAACTGCAAGGAAAATAAGAAAGTTTTTAAGAAAATTTGTTTGCATTGAAGTGTAAGCAGAAAAGCATAGAGCTCTGATGAAGACTGCTGGACAGTCAAAATTGTAAGGAAAATAAAGTTTTTAAAAAAAATTTGTTTGCATTGAAGTGTATATGAAAGAACTGTTATCAGCAATATCATTTTATTTACAGGTAAATTCTCAATGTTTACTGGATGCCTTGAAGCATGAGTTTCAATGCATTTATGTAACTTTTTTCATTTCATTTTGAATTCCTATAACAGATTTAGCATTTGGCAAGTCAGTTACATTATTTTCTGACTTATTTAACATATGATTATTATTAATAACTGATTTTCAAAACCTTCAGTCCAATCTAGAACAATTATTGTAAATTGATACTGCTAGCATTAGTTATTCACAAGGCTGGAAAGTAATTCCCATTATTAATATCACTCATGAATGAATTTATAAATTCAAATTTTTTAGCAGCATTTGATGACCATTTCCTACTAGTTAAAAATGTGGTAGGAATATAGGTTCTATGCTTGATTGAGTTGAAACCATAGAATGTAATGGTAATGCACATACTTTACCAACATTCAAAAGTGAATGCATTGAATCTTCTACAATAGCTGCTTTGTGAGAGCTGCTTTAAAGCCATTACAAAACAAAAAAATATCTGTATATAAATAAACATATTCTTAAGTTTACTAAAAAAATTAATCATGACTGGTTCTTTGATAATGCTTCTATTAATAATCACTTAATTTAAAGAAATATGGCATTTTCAACACAAGGAAACTTAATAAAATGATTGATAGGTTAACATTCTAAAAAGAGACATTTATAGCTTATTAGAAAGAGGGGAGCTTCCAATTCATTTCTAAACAGATCATATCAATAAACTCCAAGCTTCTCTAACAAAAAACCTTAATATAGAATCAGAAACACAAGTAATTTACTCAAACAGGTGCCAATTAGTAAAGAGTTCCCTTTTGAATGCAATAAAGCATTAAGCAGTTTGCTATTTTCATTAATTACTATCTTGTTAACACCTGACAGTTTTTTTTTTCTAAATAAAATATAATGGGAAATTTTCTCATATTTATTTACCATTATTTCAATTATTTTTTCATAGAATAAATTTTATCAACTTTTATTTTAGCATATTGTTATTAATAGTAATATTTTTATAGCTTTGATATTTAAAGTGATATTTAGATAAATAATTGAATCATACTATTGTGTGTAAATGATTAGTTATGTAATTATTATTATTGTAAAGCTGTATCTTATATTTTAAATGAGTGCATTCCTATCTTGTATGAGATTATTATTTAATTTGAGTTGAATGATAAACTGTATCAGTATTTAAGTTATCAATTGTGCTTAGATCTAATACTTCTATTTATAATCAAACATTTTATATAATGGAGCTATGGTAATTGCTATATACCTCACATTTTGATGATGAACTTTGATTATAATAGAATATTTATTATTTATTGAATTGTAATGTACAGTACTTTTTAACATGCACATATATTGTTGCCACAATAAACATAAAATAAAAGAGGCTATGTTGATTTCAAGAAATTGTCAAATGTTAATGAACCAGCAGTCATCAAATGTTAAAATAACAGAATTGTAGGAAATCTGAATTGAATTATGGGTATTGTGAAGGGTTGTTTCGTTTTGATTATTTAATGTTATATAGTTGATAAAGACTACAAGATTTATAGTTGAAAGTACTTCTAGAAATAAGATAATTTATGTGAATTTTACTGTATTTTGATATATATACACTGATTTGAATATATATATATATATATATATCATTAAACCCCATATAACACATACAAATTTTATACATATTGTATATATATGTAAATTAAAATTATAGTATAAACAAAATTTTTAAATAATAATAATAATAATAATAATGTTGATGATGATGATGATAATGATGCTGATGATTACTAATAAATTAAAGGACACATTATTTATTTTACTCTATCTTTACACATTCTTTCACTAAAAAAATAAAAACAAAAAACTTAGTATACATTATTTTTATTTTTTAAGTAAAATAATAGCAAAAATATGTAATATTTATCACAATTAAATATCCTTTGGATAATATTTATTTATTTTTTAATAACTTTTCTGTTATCAAAACATAATACTAATTAAGTCAGTATCAACTCTTAATATATTTTTAAATTTTGTAAAACTTTTAGCATTAAGTTTAGAAAACATTTTATCATGTGAATTATGCATATGAAATTCAAAAAAAATAATAAAAAAAGGTAATGTGATTTTCAACATAAACTGAAAAAAATATATTAATAAACATGATTGCATATAGTTATTACAGAATGAAAAAAATGGCTGTTGGCATATTGTAAAATTATGTATAAAATTTATTTTATTATGATCATGTAAAATGCTCAGAGACCGAAAAATGTCTGCTCTAATATTATGAAATCTATTAAACTTACAAATATGATGTTCTTTTTTTATATTTATATTTATGTTCGTTTACAGTTTTTTTGGGGGGAATAGCATATAATTGAAATCATGTACATTGGAAAAGCATAATTCACAGCTTGACTATATATTAATTAAATAATGAACTAATAATATACTCATTTATAAAATTATATGACTTTATCATATAATGTACTTTAATTTGTGATTAAATAAAGTTGAGGATTGATACTTACTCATGATAAAAAGTATTTGTTAAAAATGTCCATGTGATTCTTGTATTATTACATTTTACAATTCAGAATTGGGTTATTATATAATATCTAACACCTTGCCTAAATAATAGGATAATAGAAGGCACCTGTAAGAGTTTATATCTTTATCCCTGTTTTATATAATCATTGTTATTTAATGTCTTATATTGTTTTCTTAGATCAATCTGAAAATGTTTGTTTCAACAGGTTCAAGATTGAGCAAAATAAAACCATATTAATCAAAGAGTGATTATCCAATTAAATTATAGTTAAAGATTAAGTCAGTTTTGAACATTTGATTAATATGTTTATTTATCAGAAAATACAATTTTGGGAAATAATGCCTTCTTAATTATTTTATGAGGAGTTGAAGAAACTTTTGTCTCCTGATAGGTCATTTAAAGATTTTTACTTTATTATTTACTTATTTTTGAAAAGACACAAAGTATTTTAAAATCTTTATGTTAATACAACATATCTTTAGTCATTTTTAAACTTTGGTCATCAAGTTGAGTTTCAATGAAACAATAAAATTTTATAATATACAACCATAATATAATTTTGCTAACTTTATTATCTTTCATTATTGTGCTATTACTTATTGATAAATCTGTTTTAAACCTGAACATTTTTTTTAGATAGGACGATGGATATACTTCTATCAAATATTGGAATTGGAATGAAAAGTAATCTATAATAAACTTTTCTTAATATTTGACAAGAAGTAGTAGAGCCTAGAGCTAGAAAAACTCTGATATTTTGTTTATTGATTGGTTAAACAGATAACTACAATATATATATATATGATTCTATTAAATCAAATACTCAGTGAATTTTTTTTCTGTTATTATTATTTGATAAAAGAAATCTGTTTTTTTTTTCTTTTTAAAATTTAAAATCTTCAAAAGTTGGAATCCCCCTCCCCAGCGCATTTTATTTTTTCACAAATGTCTGCAATTTATTTTTAAAAATACATTTTATCAAAAAAACCTAATAAATATAAAAAGCTCATTCATTTTCAAGTGGATATATCTTTGTACAAAATGTAAATTTTTATAGTACAATTTTAACAGACTAGCTAATAATTTATTGATATGTTGTGATTGATAATTTATTATGACTCAAAAAAATGGTGCAGGTCAGCAGACTATACTAAGTACCTACAATAATTAATATAATTAAATATGTAGCTAAATGTTATTGAGATTTAAATAAGATTTTAATATAAAGATATGCCTAATTTCATATAAAGACAATGCTTTACTAAAATTACATAAGTTTTCAAAGGTGTTTGATAATGTTTGCCTGAGCACAATAATAGGTTTTATGTAGCCTAGTAAAGCTATGGCTAACTAGTTCATAAATCGTAACTTATAATAATAAATAATACCGATTTCCTTTTCAGAATGGATGTTTTTGGTCATAATCCACACATATTTTTTTTATTACTTCCTATAAAAGATTGCTTTGCATATTATTGTGAGATTAGTTTCAGATTTTGATTTATCTAATTAATCTATTAATGTAATACTTATAATTTTATATCTCTTTTTTCTTTTGCTTTGCTTTTCTAAGATGTTTTTTTAAAAAAAAAAAACAGTCAGAATCTTGTAAAGAAGTTTTTTTATTTACTTTTTTTAAAAAAAAGATTATTTACTAACTTCTTTAGGTTTAACTAAGAAGTCCCCCCCCCCATATCGCATAGGTTTAATTAATATAACTAAAAGTTATTCCTAATATGTTACAATATTCTTTGAGCATAAATGATTTCACTTTTTAATAAATTCTAAAATTTTATTATCTTTAATTCTTATATTAAATTTGGAAATTGTTTTTCTCAGTGTGATGGGATTTTCTTTTATCATTGGTGAAAATATAAAATATACCGTCCACATGTAAATATTAAATATTAACAAGAGTATTTATTAGTTCTTTTCTGTAATTCCATATATTATTATAATATTAAGTAATCAATGGTTACCAGAAGGGTAAAATAACTTATTTAAATCTATTCTCGAACGATTTTCGGCTTTCAGTTTTATCAACGAGGCTACCATATTAATGATAAGATAGGAGTTTTAAATGACTGCCTGAGGCATAGCAGCAATGATTCCAACTTTGAACCCGAATATCCATTGATAAGATCAGTAATTGAAAACCAATCTGGAAATAAGCACAAATATATTGACAGGGCTAAAGTAGAGAAAGCACAAATATTTTTATTGTAACAAATTGAAAGAATAAAAGATGTTGTGTTAGTATTAATGTTATATTCTATGTATATCACAAGTTTATTAATTTTTTTGGTATGTGTAGACATTTTTTATCTATATATTGGTAAGATCGGGATTAATTATGTGATGTTATAAAAATAGTCTGACGTAATGAAGAGTAATACTAAAAAATATATATGGTAATGATTTTCTTTATTAGTTAGAAATTGAAAAGTTATTTTAGAATTAAATTTTTATAATAAAATTATATTTGAAAAACATACTTGTAGAACTAAATAGAATTTCAAGTCAAGAATAGATTCTTAATGTTATGGTTAATGCCTTAGTAATTTTACATATTATAAAATAAACATCCTAGTCATTTTAAAATGGAAAAGTATTAATTCTGAATAATATAATATATACACTGAATTCATTGTATCAATAAGGAATGAGTATGTTTGGATTTTTAATTAGAAAGACAATGAAATTCAAAGTTATTCCAAATAAGGCTTAAAATTCTGTTTGAAACATTTAACATAAGTAATATAAACTATAAAACATATAAACAGGATGCTCTCTTGATTATATAATTAATAATATAAATATTGGTCAAAGGGATGTTTTATAGTTTTGTTTTTCATTTTATATTATATGTTTAAAAAAAAAAAAAACATTTTGTAGAACTGTTATTTTACGTGCAGATAAATTTAATTTAAAAAAATGATGAGAAAAATAATCAATTATTGCTAAGAAAAGAGATAATATATTTAATCAATGACAATTTATTGGGATTGAATTTTAAAATTATTTATAAATATATCAGTGAAGTAAAAAAAAGTTTTGATAAATAAATTTTGGAATCTCTTTGATAGATAAACAATAAGAATGCTATCATTGACATATAACAAGGTTTTTTAGTAGTAATAATAGTAGTTATAGTGGTACTAGCAATAGAAACAATGTTACTAATAAATAATTAATTAAAGCATTTGATTTGTTTATATGTTTAATACAATTTATTTTAGAATATATATAAATATATTTAGAAGGGACTTGAACTCAGAATTTTAAGCTCTCTGTTGCTATGCACTTCATCTTATACAACTGATATACATGAGCATATATATGTGGAAAAGATAAATGATCTCCAATATACATATTTCATGCTGAAGCAGCACTCATCAGTTAGTACAGATCCCCATCACCCACTCATATATACAATCGGGACTTCAGTTTATATTAAAATAAAAAATCTTCAAACTTTAATGAATAAGTTTCAATCTTCTCCACCCTCCAACTCTTCAGTCATCCATATCATTGAAAATTCAATGGTGGAACATTCAAAGCCCTTGTTGATGCCAATATTATTGTCATACCCATGTTGATTTTAAGTCCCTCTGACCCTATAGACAATCTTTACTTATAATTGAATATTATATATATATTGTAACCATATATTTGACCATATGGAACA
The DNA here is from genome assembly GCA_028023455.1 of Epiperipatus broadwayi. NCBI lineage: Eukaryota > Metazoa > Onychophora > Udeonychophora > Euonychophora > Peripatidae > Epiperipatus > Epiperipatus broadwayi. The sequence goes on from JAQFVV010000267.1 coordinate 357,151, forward strand.
AATATATGCTATAATGCTTTAAAAAAATTTTTTTGGATTGTGATAAATAAATTTCCTTATTGCTATTAAATTATAAAATCTTAGCTAAATGTTTTAATTTATTGATTAAAGCAATTTACTCAGAATATTAACTATTAGATATGTAAGATATATTAATTGGATTCTTTAATATTTCTTTAAAAATCCCAAGTTAATAATTTAAAATTGAAAAAGAGTCAATTCAAAACTTGCTATATTTTAAGTATAAGCAGTAAATAAAGTTATTCTTATTATTTCCAAAATGTGGTTATTTTATTTACATTAGAATCTTTATTTGCTGGTTTTTAAAAATAAATAGCTTTAAAATAATAATTAATAAAATATTAGCTTGTATCAGAGTAGTTCAAAGATAAAATTTAAAAATATTGAGCTTAAATATAACTAGACGAAATAAGTTTTAATTTAAATAAATGCTTGTAATTAATTTAGCTTTATTGCTTTTAAATTATTGGTTATATTTAGTGTGTATGTGTACATATAGATGTTGGTGCGTATATGTGAATGATTGGAAAGTTTAAAAAAAATTATTAAAAGTTATATCTTATAAAAAGGGTTCTTGTTGATAAAGGTAATTTTAAGAGGTCTCTTAAAATAAAATAAAACAAAGAGAGTGTTTTGAGTAAAAGTATTTAATTTTTTTAAAAAAAGAAGTAAATAATTTTATTAGAATTAAATAAATGGTTTATTTAATAATTAAAGTCAATTAATAAAGTTCATTATATATATATAACTTAAATAATTAACAGTAAAAGAAATATTATACTTTAAATTCTTTAAAAGCACTTTCAATTACATAGTAATCCTCCTCAGCTTTAACTGAATTTCAAATTTTTTTTATTTTAATATTATATAAATTTCCATAAGCCGTGTATGGCCATATTTGCAACTTGCCTATTAATAACATTATCTTTTTATTTATCTATTAAAATTGCCTTTTTAATTTTCCTCTTTTTATGATTCCTTTTTTTCATTAATATTTTTACTTCATTAATATTAAATGTAAACCTATAATTACAAGTTTTTTCATGATCAAAGAATACTGAAGCTGTATTAAATTGACTATTTACATTATTTTTAATCTGATTATATAATAATTGATGCTCTTTCAATCTTTTTTCCACAGAACATCTCAATTCACTGATATATAATTTTTGACATCCACATAAAATCTGATAAATTATATTACTTCTTTGCAATTTAGAAATTATACTCTTAGAATTATTAATCAATCGATTAATATTTATTGGAGGGACACAAAATGAAATATACTTTTCTTTAAATATATTCTTAATTAGTTTAGATTGCATGTTATTTACAAATGGCATATATATATCCATTTTTTATTATCTAAGGTAACATTGCAAACACTCCTCTTATTATTAAATAAATTTACTGTACACAAAATTTGGTTTTTATCATAACCAACCTTTAAAAGTTCATTAGCAAAGAGTTCAATATTTAAAATTTTCACTCTTATATTTACATAATTTATCATTGCGATGCAAAATGATATATATATATTAATTCTCAGTTGAGACATCACATGTATAGACTCTCTTAATTAAGTAAGATTCAAGATCATAAAGCTATAAATAAACACTTAGATAATTAGAAAAATTAAAAATATGCTAATAATTTAAATATCTCTCTCAAATATTTAAATGGGATTTGTAGAACAATGTCATATGATATATAATGCAGTAGAAATCATTCACTGGCACAGGTATTTTTATATAAAAAGAAAAACCAGCAATAAAATAGTTAATTAGTTTTTATTTTCACTATTATCTCCACATTCTTTTAATTTTTATTTCACCAGTTTAAAACATTTTAGATGATATTTTTAATGACTGGGTAGAAACGTTAAAAGTTATCCCAGCAATACTATTCTCAAGTATGTGTTGAACTGTTTGTTAGACAATAAATCATGGGAAGATGTGATAAATTAAATTATTTTTTAAAGAAGATTATAAAGTGTTTTAAATAGAAAAGCTAATGGAAACTGATTACACATTGAGAAGCATATGTTTTGTTTTGTCATTAGTATAAAATGTTAGTTAATTTGAACTCTTGGCTAATAAAAATTGCTTTAACAATTTAAAATATTATTTTAATTAATTAGTGACATTAATCTTTGTTATTAAGGAAGTTTTTATTAAATTTTAATAAAGCTCAGACCTAAAGATAAACAATTTGGGAATAATAATTTACAAAAGACAATCATTCATAATTTGATGTGGAAATAAGTGTAGAAATCATTATATTTGTGTCAAACCAAAAGAACAATAATGATGAATTATCTTAAAAATATTGACAGTATAAAAAAAAATGAATTGTAATAATTTAAAATTGCATTATATAATTTTATGAAAGGAAAAAGTCTTAAAGATCAGTTTCTTTTTTAATACTTTAAAGAAAAGACTTCATTCATCTTTTTATATTAATTCATATAAGCTAACATTTGATTGATATAATTATTTATCCTGAATTCATTTATTTATGTATCCAAAATACTTCCGATTTTGCTTATTTATTTGAAATATATTATATTACCATGACAAAGAATGAAGGATTCTAACTTACATCATGCTTTAATATTATTAAAAATATGTGAAGCTTATAATATGGGGATTTCACAAAAGGACTGTTATTGCTTAATATTCTCTCTCTGCCCATTTCTTCTCAAATTTATGTTTCAATTATGAATATTGTTATAAAGGAATGCCTGCTCTTAACCTTGATGCATGTATTGTCTATCTGACAGAATGAAAGACTGTTTTGCAGTATTTTTCTTAAAGAAGATGACAAAAGGGATTTAAATAATACTAATTTTCATTGTAAAATGAAATAAACTTGAATTTTCATCTGAAATGGTAAAACAAAATATTTAGTGTATATGCCTAGTATATTTAAATTATTATTGTTATTATGTTACTTTTGTGATTTATTATTATTAATATTAATTATGATATTAATAAATAAGTTTATGATTGGTACACATACATAAAGCACATTGGGTAAAAAGTATTTTGGTAAAGGTTTTATTTAAGGATTATTTATTTTTATTATTGAAAGTTCTCTGAACTATTACTTCAGCCTAATGAATGAATTAATGTACCCAGGATAGAACAGTCTTTTATATTTGATTTAAATGTCTTTGAATGAAAGTATTTGTAGGTCATTTTGTGTGAATTTAGATAGCATACAAAATTTAATGTTAATATGATTATGCAATTATGGTTTGTTGATGTACCCTTATAGTTAAACCAAATAGATGCGTGTTAAACCTTTGAATGTGTGCGTGAGTTAATTAATTATTTATTATCATTAGCATCAAATTCATGCCTCATAATGTTAGTAATTGATATACTGCTTGAAGTCAGCTATCAATTCAGGAAAATTTAGATGAATATTTTATTGGTTTTTATATACTCAACCTTTTCGTGAGTGTAGTTTTCTTATTTGTTGGCACTGTCTGCTCATAGTTACTGAGTGCTTATTCATATTTTTGCCTATTCATAGTTTCATCAATTCAATGTTGATTAGAATTTTGGTATCTTCAAATAATTTAAGACATACCCACCTTTATAATATTTTATTAGCTCTACTATAATCTAAATTTAAAATATATTGTGAGTATCAATCATATTTATTTTCTCACCCCATTACAAGTATTTGTAATATTATATCAGTGAATTTATTTTGCATAATATTTTTGCTGTCTTAATAAAATCTATCACATGTGTATCTTAAACAAAGCAAAACTCTCCATACAGTAGTGCCATCTTGTGCCAACAAGAGCAATCAATGGATGCCAGAAGGCTTGTGCATAAAATCCCTATCTAGTGCCTACTCATTCAATATATCCAGACTAGTTTCTGGCTACTGTATGGAGAATTTTGCTTTGTTTAATAACAATTATGTGCTAGTATGAGATAGTGATCATGTGATATGTGTATCTTCACACTTATTTTCAAAGCTGGTTTTACTTAGTAAAGTATATAATATCCTAATGTTGGCCAGCATATAGGCACATGTGTGTATTGTTTTACTCTAGGTACATAATGTTGAAAAAGATCTTATTAGTTAAATATGAGAACTTTTGGTTAATAATAGGTATTTTTATTGTAAATTCTTTAGGAATGTTTTATGGAAAGAGATATTATATTTATCAAGTGTATCAATATTTTGTTAGTCTAATTAAATTAAATTTTAAAAAAGATGCTTATTGTAAATAAATATTTTATTGTATAAATATTATCTGATACTGTAAATAAACATTTTGCTATTAATTAAAAAATGTTTCTGTTTGTAGCCGTTGTTACATTATACCATATGTCACTCAACCAGTTTAATTTAATAAAATATAATCATTTATTATTTTATAAGAGTACATTTTGATGGTAACATAGAATTTATTTATCTATTCTGCTTATTATTTATTTTATCTGCATTATAAAGATAAATACTGTTTTATTTGTGTTATTTCAAATGTTCTTGTAATGTAATTTGGTAGCATAAAATATACTCTTTCTACCTGCTATATTATTCCATATTAATACTTTCTCTCTCTCTTTCTCTTTTTTTTCATGTGTCAAAGCATCTGCTGGGAAGCGAACTCAGAACAACTGCTTGTAAGGCGGCTGTGCTGACCACATGGCCACCAATGCTTGACTCGATATTAATACTTGTTGAAAGTTTATATCAAAAGATATGAAATTTCGATATTTTATAGGTGATGTTAATGAAATTTTGATCTTGAATAACTTTAAAATATTTTGCAAATGTTATATTTGCTAGCCATATAATATTTATAATATTTAAATACATTATTATTGTATATTAATGTTTCTACTTATCTAAGATACAATCGTTTAATGATAAAGCTAAAAGAAGATAAATGTTGAATATGGAGTTTGAATTATTATTACCTTTTAAAAGTTATAAAATATACTACAATTATTATTTTTTCCTTGCCATGTACATTTTTTTGAACCCTGAGATATAGACTGTAAGGGTGGCTTACAATCCTGTTCAAACTAGCCCTTATGTATTCACAACATCAAATTAAACCCATTGGAAATGCGAACTAAAATAATAAATTAGATATGCATTATCATTTTTATGCAAACAGACATATATGCATTAAAATCTATGTTAATAATTATTAAATCAAGATAGTGTTAAAATGAAATAAATGGTCTTTTTCAATGGAAAGTAAAAACATAATTAAAAAGGCCTTTCGTGTATATATATACTAATAATAAGTCATTTGTCAATGTGTAAACGTCACTATTTAAGACATGGTAATGACCTAGTGTCAAGTCAATACCTAGACAACTAAGCGTTAGAGAATGAGAGTACAATTTTACTATGTAATTTTATATACAACCAATATATATATATACACCACAATAAACAATCACAGCAATTAAAAAGAAAATAAAAAAGCTCATATACTAAACAAAGGAAACCAAGTCCAGTATAAAAGCAAACCCAGTCCATTCTCATCCTTTTTCATTATTTATCAAAGAATAGGATAACCGCACACAACAATATCTTAAAATTGATCCATAGAATGTAAGATAAAATGAACAAAGTGTTTGAAAATCTCATTTTAATTGTATAATTTTCACAATGTAAAAATTTGAAAGAAATCACAATTAATGCTTAAAATAGAGAAAGTTGGTAATTTCTTAACAATTTAATGAAAGAACTGAATTAATTTTAAGTTGATAAGTAACAATAATAGACTGTGCTATTATTCATATGAGAGGAAAAATAATAATATATTGCCAGCATATATATATATATATACTTAAATGATGAAGTAAATTTTCTTTTATATAATTCTCCAAATGCCAAATAACAAATTGAAGAAAATTGAATTTATTATAAAGTATCAAGCAATATATTCTGGCTAAATAAATTCACCATAGGATTGAAATGCTACCATCCCAGCCATAAAGTGTGATAAATTTGATTCACCTATATACATAATGTCTAAAGAAGTATCTAATGCTGAAATATCTTAATGGATTCAGGTGGAGAGAAACTGCAGAAATAGAAGCAACATGATTTCAAGCATGTTGCTGGAGAATTCAAGTGAGTGATGGAGGATTTATTGGAGTAGAATGATGAGAATAAAGATAGACTGTATCCATGAGAGACATTATTAATTGGTTCAAGGACTTTAATCAGGGTGATTAGAAAAGAAATTGATTTATCATGTGTTATATATTTTTATATATGTTTGTAAATTTCTATTCTTATTTCATTCTCATACTTGGAAGTTTCAATGCACTTATGTTTGGAATAGTCTATTATATTGCAAAATAATATAGTACAGGGAGAAAGTATTAAGTTAGATAAGATTTTGTTGCATGTAAATAAAGATTAGGTTAATTCCCTCCATAGTCTTGACATTTGGACACTATCATGGATTATGGGATAAGGTAAGAATTTTCTGATACTATTCCATATTAAATACAGGACAGAGTTTATGTTAATTGTTTATTTGTTTATTTAACTAATGATAGTCATATTTAGTTTATTCAGTATGAATGACTATTTTCTTCTATAACTGTTCCTTTTTATCAACTATACATAAATAGGTGGTGTCAAACAAGCTCTTAAAATATTTAAAATCTCTATCTGGAATATTCCCATTTGCAGATCAATTGGTTTTGAGTTTTGGGCTCACCTCAGTAAGAAGCTAAAATATTCAGATGCTAGATCTAAAATACCAACTCAAAGCCCAGCACCTATTTAATACATAATATTTAAGTAGAAACTCTGAAATTTTCAGACATGAAAATGTCTTTAACTCTAGCTGTTTAACTTAAGTAGCTATGCTTAGCAATGCTAAGGCTATTAATATATGGTAGATCTGAATTTGCTTTAGTCCCATATAGCTATTTAAGTTAGATAGCTGGAGTTAAAGACATTATCATGTCTGAAAATTTCAGAGTTTTTACTTAAATCTTACATATTAAATAAATGCTGGGATTTGACTTGATATTTTAGATCTAGTGTCTGAACATTCAAGCTTTCTAAGGTGAGCCAAAAGCTCGAAACCAATTGGTCTGGGGATAGGAATGTACCAGATAGAGATTTTAAATATTTTCTCTTACCAAACATATCGATTAAGAGCTTGTTTGAGCTATTGGGTACATTCCCTATATTACATATTTGTAAATACAATCTCATAAAAGCAATGTCACACTACATATGACTTGCTTTATTGATTATATATATTTTCCTATTGTGATAAATTAGCTAGTTAGCTTCGCAATCATTATAATAATGAATCAATGATTTTCTTTTGTTAAATTTACCAGCTTTGTAAATATTTCATGGCTTGTCATGCATATCGACCTTGGGAAGAGTTGAAATAATTAACACATTTAATCATTAATATGGTAGAGCTGCATACTTGACACACATATGTATATACATATTTTTTTTATCATGTTAAAAGAGTTTTATCTGTTATCAAATAAACATTTTTAGTTTGATTTAAATTAAAAGTGATCTCCAATTTATCAAATCATTCATACACCTATCCATCAATTTATTTGACTATATAAATGCACATACATACATATTATTATTATTATATGTAACATCAATGAGGTCAGAGTTATTTTAAGTCAATGGGAATCTATATAGAGGTATAATAGTTACTATATAGAGTAAATTTACCCCTGAAAAGAGTCAATCGCAACACTCTCTCTGAGTTTGAATACTGAATTGAAATGAAATCTGAAAGAGAGGTGAAATGTTGATGAACTATCCTAAATTGTGTCTGAATTTAATGTGTGGATTTAGAAGCTAGCACATTAGAGATAGATACAATCATTGGTTAGGTACTTCATCATGTCATTCATATCATCCTATCTGAAGACCCTAGATCTAATCATAGTAAGATGCATTCCCCTCTTCTGGTGGAAAACCCAGACCATTATAAGACATTTAGAATCTAAGATGAAATTATTTAAAATTTAAGAACCTAAATTTTTAAATTTTAAATAAAGTAAAAAACCTGAGATAAGATTTAAGTTGATATAAGAATCTAATATTTCAGCAATTATAATTAGATATTATGTTGCCTGTAAGAGGATTCATACTCTGTAAAAAATTTATAGCTAATATGGTACCTACCTGAGTGACCTTTGGTTTCAGCACCTCTTGTTAGGTCACATTTGGGGTATGTTTTTGGTACCAGTATGGGACCTGAGTATATTAGATTGGTGTATGATCATGCGGCTGCCTGAGTATATTAAATAGTTATATCATCAATGTATCTATTAGAGTTACAATTTAGCTTCAGTATTAATTGCCAATTTTTTAGTTAAAAGATTATAACCATTTAATAATGTAAGTTTTAATTTAGAAATATCAAGTTTTAAGCAAATTTATTTTCATGGGTATGAATGGATTATCGCAGGTGTTTAATCTTTCAATTATTTATTAAACATGGCGTTATATTTATGTGATTTGTATTCTATAATGATAAACATCAGTAATCAATCATTAAATGTAAATATTTTTATGCACTAAAAACTTGGAATTTAAATATTTTTATCTTAATATTATAGTCAATTTAAAAAAAAAAAAAAAATTTATGGATTTTCTGATGACAATGGCAATGTTTTCTTTAATACTGTGATATTAATATTGTTTTTAGCATTATATTATTAATTACTTATTAAATTATAAGTTTGAAGGTAAAAAATATATTATTATTATTATTATTGTTTACCCAGGGGATCTAAAAGATCAATACTGCTACATAGAATAGCTATATAAATTATTTAAAAATTTAAACAATGATAAGTTAGAACATTATTAAGATGTGATATTGTTTCACCGGTGATTGTGTCATATTCTGATGGATGTACTATTGCTTGGGTACTTTATTAATATGGTAATTATTAAAAAACTATTTTAAATATAATTAGTAATATTCTAATTTATTATTAAAAAATGGAGGAAGTAGAAGAAGTTAGAGATTTAAATGATGCCCAAAATGTAATTCTTCTTACTGCTGAAGATCCCATTTCATTATTTTTAAAAGACTTATTTGAAAAGCAATCTAAAAAACGGGATGAATTATTTAAAGAATTAAAAATGGAAATGAAAGAAGTTAGAGTAAAATAAAAGAAATGATAGTATAACTAAGAGCAGAATATCTTCCTTACTACATTTTAATAATGTTCTGCTCTAAAGATAAATAATTCGTCAAAAATAATTTATGAAAGACAATCATTGGTAATGTGATTCGGAAATAAGTGTAAAAACCATTATGATTGTGTCAAATTAACAGAATCATAATGATGAATTATCTTAAAAGTATTGAAGTTTAAAGAACCAAAATGAACTGCAGTAATTTAAATTGTGTTATAATTTTAAGGTATGAGAAAGTCTTAAAGATAGGTTTCTTTTTTATACTTTAAAGAAAAGAATTTATTCAATTGTTGTTTTATTAATGCAAATAAACTAAAGTTGTTTTTTTTTTCTCATGTGTCATAGCATCATCCGGGAAGCGAACCCGTTAACCCGGGACAACTTCTTGTAAAGCAGCTGTCGTTGACCTCTCGACCACCATTTGATTGATATAATTATTTATTTTGAATTCATTTATTTATGTATTTAGAATATTTTCTACTTTGCGTATTTATTTAAAATAAACTATCACGACAAAGAATAAATGACTCAAACATGCATAATTCTTTAATAGTATTAAAGAATATGTGAACTTTATAATATAAAAACTTTACAAAAGAACCATTATTGCTTAATATCTTCTCTCTGCTCATTTCTTCTCAAATTTATGCTTCAATTATGAATACCGTTATAAACGCATACTTTTAAACTTGATGTACATATTCACTACCTGCAGAACAAAAGACTATATTGTAGTATTTTTTAAAGAATATAACAAAATGAATTTAAATGAAATCAGATTATTTTCATTGTAAGATGAAAAGAACATTATTCCTCCTTAAATTTTAAAAGAACTGTTAAAAAACTATTGTGAATATGTTTGGTATATTTAAAAAATTATTAGTGTTATTAAATGAATTTTATGATTTATTCTTCTTCTTATTATTATTACTATTATTTATAGTATTATAAATTTATATATAATGGTATGCATACCTAAAATGAACTGGGTAAGAAATATTTTACTAAGGGATTTATTTAAATATTAGTTATTATTATTTTCGAGAGTTCTCTGAATTATTAGTTCATTCTAATGTCTAAATTAATGTACCTGGGGTAGAACTGCTTTTTTTATTTGATATAAATATGTATGAATGAAAGTATTTGTAAGTCAGTATGTGTGAATTTAGATAGCATACAAAATTTAATGTTAATATCAATACGCAATTACAGTTTGTCAATGTACACATATAGTTAGACTGAATAGGTGTGTGCGAGTTGATTAATTATTTATTATCATTATTATCAAATTCCTGCCTCATATGGTTATTAACTGATACACTGCTTGAAGTCAGTTATCAATTTAGACAACTTTAGGTGGATATTTTACTGGTTCTTTTTGTACTCGTTCAGCCCCTCCATTAGTAAGAGCGTGGCTTGCTTATTTGTTGGCACTGACTGCATATAGTTACCTGATGCCTATTCAACATAGATGTTTGTAATATTATATTAGTTTAATTATTTTGCATAATATTTTTGCTATCTTGATAAAATATATCATAAGCGTATCTCCACACTGGCACACATGCGTATTATTTTATTCTAAGTACATAATATTGAAAAAGACAGTATTAGCTTAAAAAAAACTTTCACGTAATAATAGCTACTTTTATTGTAAATTATTTAGGAAAGTTTTACGGGAACAGATATTTTATTTATCAAGTGCATCTATATTTTGTTAGTCTAATTAAATTTTTAAAAAAGATGCTTATTGTAAATAAATACTTTATTGTATAAATATTATCTTATATTATGAATAAATATTTTTGCTATAATTAAATACATTTCTGTTTTATTACCATTATTACATTATGACATTCCGTTACTCAGAAAATATAATTTGATAAAATTTCATCATTTATTATTTTACAAAAGTACATTTCAATGGTCACATAGAATTTATTTATCTATTTTGCTTACTATTTATTTTACCTGCATTATAAAAATAAATACTGTGTTTATTTGTTTTATTTTAAATAAACTAGTTGGTAGCATGAAATATATCCTTTCTACTTGCTATATTATTCCATGTTAGCACTTGTCGAGACTTTATATCAAAAGATATGCAATTTAAATATTTTATAGGTGGTAGAAATAAAATATTTACCTTGAAGAACTTGAAGATATTTTAGAAATGATTTATTTGCCAGTCATGTGGTACTTAAAATATTTAAGTACTCTTTTATTGTGTATTTACATTTCTGCTTATCTAAGATACAAATGTTTAATGATAAAGCTAAAAGAAGAAGGTAAATATGTAATGTGTAGCTTGAATCATTATTACCTTTTAAAAATTTTAACCACACTACCATGATCATTTTTCTGGTACCAACTACATTTTTTTTGAACCCCGAGATAAAGACATTTAGAACCTGAAATATAATTATTTAAAATTGTAAGAAGAACCTAAATTTTAAATAAAGTAAAAAAACTGAGATAAGATTTAAGTTGAAAATAAGAACATGATATTTTAGTAATTATAATTAGATATTATGTTGACTATAAGAGAATATATACTCTGTGGAAAATCCATAGGTATTATAATTTCTACCTTTGTGAACGTTAATCCATATTCCCAGAAATTTTGTATGATTACAATTGTTGTTCTGTGGCATGCAATGCAAAACACACTCAAATGTGACCGTAGTGGTGCTGGAAGCAAAGTTATGCAGGAAGGCACCATAATAGGTATGGATTTTCCACATAATATAAGACTTCTTATAAACAACATAATATCTAATTATAATTACTAAAATATAAGTTTCTTGTATCAATAAATATTATTTCAAATGTTTTACTTTATTTAAAATTTAAAAATTTAGGTTCTTATAATTTGAAATAATTTCAACTTGGGTTCTAAATTTCTATATTTCAGAGTTAAAAAAATGTACTTGGCAAAAGAAAAATTGATAATGGCAGTAAATTGAAAATTCTTAAAAATGAATGATTCAAGCTACACATTAAACATTTACCCTTTTTTTAGCCTTATCATTAAACATTTGTATCATAGATAAGTAGAAATATGATTACACAATAATAAAGCATTTAAATATTTTAAATATCTTATGGTTAGTAGATAAAAATTTTCTAAAGTATCTTAAAGTTCTTCAAGGTAAATATTTCATTTCTACCACATATAACATATCTAAATTTCATATCTTTTGTTATAACCTTTCAACAAGTGCTAATAAGGTATAATGTAGCAAGTAGAAAACTTATATTTTATGCTACCAACTACATTACAAGTGCATTTGAAACAAAACAAATAACATGGTATTTATCTTTATAATGCAAGTAAAATAAATAATAAGCAAATTAGATAAATAAATTATGTGTGACCATTGAAATGTACTGTTATATAATAATGAATGTTTAAACTTTATTAAATTAGATTTTCTGAGTAATGAATGTGAAAATGTAAAATTGGCAAAAAAATAAAAACGGATTTAATTAATAGCAAAATATTTATTTATTTACAATAAGCATCACTTTTAAAAAAAATTAATTTAATTGAACTAGCAAAATGTTGATACATGTGATAAATAAAATATCTCTTTCTGTAAAACATTCCTAAAGACTGTACATTAAAAGTACCTATTATTAACTAAAAGTTCTCCTATTTATCTAATATGGTCTTTTTCAACATAGTGTACTAAGAGTTAAATAATATGCATATGCTTCTATATGTAGGGCACTGATAGCATATTATATACTTTACATACTAAAACTAGCTTTGAAAATCAGTGTAAAGATACACTTAATGATAGATTTTATCAAGACAGCAAAAATATTATACAAAATAATTATACAAACACTTATGGTGGAACAAGGAAGTAAATATGCTCGATACTAACAATATCCTTTAAATTTTGATTGTTATAGAGTTAATAATATATGATACAGATGGACATGTCAAATTATTTTAAGATACACAAAGACTCATTAACATTAAATTCCAGGCAAAGGTGGATGATGAAAGTATGAATAGACAAAAATATGAATAGGTACCCAAAAAATAAGCAAGCCATGTTCTCACTTATTGAAGGGCTGATTGCATAAAAAATAAACACTAAATCATCCACCTAATGTTGCCTAAATTGATAGCTGGTTTCATACAGCATATCAATTACTAATCATATGAGATATGAATTTGAAAATAATGACAATAAATAATTAATCAACTTGCATACACATTCAAAGGTCTAACAATATATCTATTAGGTCTACCTATATGTGTACACCAACAAACCATAATTGCATAATGATATTTACATTAAATTTTTATGCTATCTAAATTTTCACACATTGACCTACAAATACTCACATTCATATACATTTATATCAAACATAAAAGGCTGTTCTATGCTGGGTACATTAATTCATACATTAGCCTAAAATAATAATTCAGAAAATTCTCAACAATAAAATAAATAATTCTTAAATAGATCCTTTACCAAAATACTTCTTATCCAATTCACTTCATGTATACGTACTATCATAAATATATTTATAAATATCATAAATAATATTATTATTAATAATAAGAGCAATAAATCATTAAAATTACATAATAACAATAATAATTTAAATATACTAGACATATACACTAAATATTTTGTTTTGCCATTTCAGATTAAGGATTAAAGTTTTTTTCATCTTACAATGAAAATAATCATTTTTATTTATATCCCTTTTGTCATCTTCTTTAAAAAAAATATTACAAAAATGTTTTTCATTCTGTCAGGCAGAAAATGCATACATCAAGGTTAAGAGCAGGAATTTCATTATGACAATATTCATAATTGGAGCACAAATTTGAGGGGAAATGAGCACCTTCATTATCCATAGATCAAGTGAAATAAAAATTAAACAAGATCAACAAACTTTTTTATTTTTTTAAATACTGTGACATAGAGGACTGATCCAGCACTTACTATATATATATTGGCATCAATAAGGGTTTTGAGCTTTCCATCCTTGGATTTTGGGAGTGGAAAAGATTGATACTTATCCATTAAAGTTTATTGATTTGTTATCATAATACAAACTGAATATTGCTTGTATATGCATGTGGAGTGGTGTTTTGTATCAACTGATGAGTGCTGATACAGCATGAAATAGATATTTTGGAGATCATTTATCTTTTACACATGTAGTAGGTCTATGTATCAATTGTATATTATATATATTGAGATTTTCAAAGTGTTGTACTGGTTTCTAATGATTATATATATATATATGATCACTAAATGGAGCTTTACTAATAGCTAATAGCTCCTAACAAGCTTTTGCTTACATAAATGTTGAGAGAGATAGAATTCAATATCTCTTTCATTGTCTCCAACCCTTAGACCATGGTTTCGAGGCTAGTTTACTCACCTCAGTAAAGGATAGGAAGATCAGAAACTAGATCTAAGGGTTGGAGACAATGAAAGAGATATTGAACTTTATCTCTCTCAGTGGTGATGTAAACAAAAGCTTATTAGAAGCTATTGGTAAAGCTCCATCTAGTGATCATAAAATGCAAGCTAAGAGCAAGTTACAAAATTTATAACTTGTTTTGTTTAACATATATATATATATATTGTAACGAGCACAGACGTTCGTTACATTGTTTGTTTTTTTTTATATTATTAAACAAGTTAAAATAAGAAGTTCGCATTTAAAAATTTTCTTTAAGAATTAAAAATTGAAATTAAATATCATCTTAAACTCGTACAGGTTAAATCGCACAGATAATGAAAAATTATTAAAATAAAACTTTATTAAAGAAAAAGTATTTTAAAACTAAATTTTAAAAAGATTTGGAGATAAAATTATATCTTTAAATTTATCTTTAAATATATTTTTGATTTGGAAAACAGGGTAATTAATCAGAAATGGAAATGATTGTTAATTAGTTAAATGTAAACCAGCCTTGGGCATTTAAATGTAAAAACATCAGTCAGATAGGAAAACAATAGAAACTGTTAGCAAATAAGAAGAAATCCCTATGGAATTGGACCACAGCGAAAGGACCATCGCATCGGTGATGTAATGTAAATTCAATCCTTCACATTAATATAAAAAGGACAAATTTGGAAATTATTAATTAGTGAGTGACTAGTGAATGATTATTACGATGTGAGAGAGATGTGTTAGTGCAGAAGTGAAGGAGAAGGGATTGAAAAAAAAAGACGCACGATTCAATCCCTTCAGCTTTGCTAAGAAAGAAAAAGGAATGAACTATCGTTTTTCTACATTGAGGACCAGTTAAAGCAAAAAACCTCCGGATCATTACAATGGCTTTCCCAATCTGGGGCCGATCTTTAATAAACCACATATACCCTGAGCAAATTTTATCAAAATGAAATATTTTTATCTGGTTACATAAGTCGTATACTTGAAATCTTATAAAAGCACTGCCAGAAAGAAATTGCGCATATATATTAAACATGAAAAAGTATAAATAATTTTAAAACTAAATTTTGTTTAAAAAAAAAAAAAAAAGTCAAAAGGTTGCAATTGATATGTTTTTTTTTTTGTTGATATATATTATGCTTTTATGTGTATAGGTGCGCACAGCCACGTAAGTTTATGATCGAAATGTGGTACCTTACGATGAGTACCGTTGGGAATTTACTTCAGCGTAATCCTATTTAAGCATTTTAATCAGTCATAAATAAGTAGTGGTATTTATAATTGTGCTGCAAATATACACGTATAAATCCATTATCTTAAAACATATTTATCTCAATGCAACCTTCCTAAATAATTTAAATAATTTGCTTGTCATGCCGTGAGTAAAAATAAAATGTATAAAATAAAATAGAATTGTCGGGGGAGGGAGGAGGTGTAAACGTAAATGGTCCTTAGGTAAGCGATAGTCAACATTTTCTTTTTCTTTTTGTATTTAGTCTTTATACTAACCGAATGTTTGTAAATTTTGTTAATCGTGTACCGTAATTACTAACCCTGAGTAAAATATTTTTTTTTTGATCATTTTTTTTAAGCAACTTTACTGATATGTAATGAGCACAGACGTTCGTTACATTGTTTTTTTTTTTATATTATTAAACAAGTTAAAATAAGAAGTTCGCATTTAAAAATTTTCTTTAAGAATTAAAAATTGAAATTAAATATCATCTTAAACTCGTACAGGTTAAATCGCACAGATAATGAAAAATTATTAAAATAAAACTTTATTAAAGAAAAAGTATTTTAAAACTAAATTTTAAAAAGATTTGGAGATAAAATTATATCTTTAAATTTATCTTTAAATATATTTTTGATTTGGAAAACAGGGTAATTAATCAGAAATGGAAATGATTGTTAATTAGTTAAATGTAAACCAGCCTTGGGCATTTAAATGTAAAAACATCAGTCAGATAGGAAAACAATAGAAACTGTTAGCAAATAAGAAGAAATCCCTATGGAATCGGACCGCAGCGAAAGGACCATCGCATCGGTGACGTAATGTAAATTCAATCCTTCACATTAATATAAAAAGGACAAGTTTGGAAATTATTAATTAGTGAGTGACTAGTGAATGATTATTACGATGTGAGAGAGATGTGTTAGTGCGGAAGTGAAGGAGAAGGGATTGAAAAAAAGACGCACGATTCAATCCCTTCAGCTTTGCTAAGAAAGAAAAAGGAATGAACTATCGTTTTTCTACATTGAGGACCAGTTAAAGCAAAAAACCTCCGGATGGATAAATAAATCGGCCAACAGAATACCAATTTTAGGACGGCGTGGGAATTCACGTTCAGGGCAAGCAACGAATAAAGATGAACTGTTTAAAACTGTAAGAACTTTACCATTAATGAACATTAAGTTAAAAACTTTTCGTATTTAAAATAATTGCATTAGTTTCCTATCTGACTAAAGTAGTTAAAATGTTATTTGATGTATTTTTTATTTATTTGTTTAAAATCATTTCCATTTATTTAATTTTGTTCTTTAAGTTTATTTATAATTTCTGTTTTCCGTTAAGTTAAATTATATAAATGTTAAACTTAAGTCGGGCGTGAATGGCTGTATAGATTTGTAAAGTTATATTAGGGGAGGGTAATCTTAGGTTATTTGTTTCGTGGTTAAATTGGGTCAATGGATTGGATATATTGGTGTGATTAGTAGATGTAATATTGATTCGCTACGGGCAGAATCGCTTCATACGCCGCACACTTCCATTTGCCTATGGAAGGAATTATAAGTCGGATACCGCAGTTCCTTTCTATGGAGTTTTTTGTTTTATTGCTCTTCTTTGCAGATAGATGTAATATTCCTATCTCATAAGAGGCAATTTCTTCTCTTAACCTTTTGTGCTGCCGTATTTTATTACATTGAATACATCGATATATCAGATGAATTGATGCCAGTTTGACTACGAATTTTAGCCTAAGGTTAAATAGGGATAGAATGTTTATTTTCAAAAGCAAATTTATGTGGTCTATTCATACTCGATCCTAAATAAAAATGCAGTAAATTTAAGTTGTTTATAGATGCTTGCATGGATTGGTTATCGGTTAAGTATGTTTTGGGTTTTCATATTTGATCAAAATATATAGACATTCGATAAATAATGATACCTTACGGTGAGTATCTAAAATGTATTTATTCGGATGTCTTTTAAGTTATTGGTGACAATGCAAGTATCTTATGGTGAATACTATGGGTTACGTATAAATTTCCCTCCGCAATTGTCAGTAATCAATAATTTTGTATTTTGATCGTTTATGTTTACTTTGAAATGTTTTTGACCGTGAAATCTATGTAACCGGTCTATATTCAACATGATAAACAAGCTTTCATAAATTTATCTGTGCGAACTTAATTAAAATGTAAAATTAGAATCTAATAGTAATTAAATGTAAATTAAAGTCAAAAATCAAAGTTAAAAATAATGTTAAATGTTAAAATGTAAAACTAATACTAAAATAATTTTAAATCTTATATATATGTGCATAAATAAATGTTTGTATGTTAATTACTGGCAGTGGCTTATTTTATTTATTTTTTTAATATTGAAATATAATTAGATAATAGATTATCTTGTTAAATCTCTGCCATTCCACTGAGCTAGTGACATGGGCTAACGACCGGAACCAAAATATTTAAAAAAAATTTTTTTTTTTTTTTTGACTTACGTATCTGCCTACTTTATAAATTTTTCTAGGTTCAAATGCCTAGATGGCGCCCTGTAGTGCAGTTTACGTAAGTCACCCTTCTCCGGATTGTTACAATATATATATATTGTGATGATCACACATACTGCGATCACACATATAGATATTTAACATTTAAAGAATATTAAACATTGTGTTTGGAATACTAAAAAGTGAGTTTAAAAAATTATAAACAAAGAAATGTTTTAATTAAGAAAAGTCAAGATTTTGTGAAATGAAAAATAAGTAAAGTTAGAAACATTGAAATTGTAAATTAGAAAATTAATAGTGATAAAGAAATATAAATGAAAGACAAACTAAAATATGATGTATAAGAAAAAGTAAAGTTTGAAGAGTTTAAATAAGAGTAAAATAGAAATTTAAAACATGACCAAAAGATAAGGATCTGGGTTATAAAATACACATTTGATGATAAAATCAAATGCGTGTATGGAGTATATATGAAGTGTGATAAAGACAGAAAAAATTAATGCTAACCATTTTATTTAAAATCTGTGGAATTAAAAGAAAAAAAAGAAAAAAATAAATGTACATAGTGCTATGAAATTATGTAAAGGCAAATCTATATAAATAGCCGAAGGCACATTCAGAAAAGGAAAGGTGTGAACAAAAGTGAAGACAAAGGATCGAAAGGACAAAGAACTGGGGAATCTTAATTAAAAAGTATTATTAGTAGGGGTAAAGACTTCTACTCGAGATGTTGGTGGAAATACTGCTCTGATAATAAGCAGCCATAATTAACAAGATATGATTTCTAACATCAGTGACTCATCAAGGATGGCTGGCTAAGAGTCATCATGATCGCTTGATGATTCAAACTCCCTGTTCTCTAATGGTTCCCATCCAGATGTAATGACTGCCAATGTAGCACCTGCTGGAGGGTTCGTTTTGTCTGGTCCTTCATGTCCAAATATACAGAGGAGTTCCCACAATCAAATCTAACCAAAGAGCGACCGTTCCCTGCTAAAGAAGTGGAGAAATTCCACGTGGCAGTCAGCAAGACTTCAAGTTAATTCAGAGACTTAATAACCTAGGTAAATATATATATACTACATTTTATATTTCCATGTGCACATACCTTTGATTTAGACAATGGCCAAATTCTTACATTGAATGATACAGACATTCTTAACCCTTTTTTTTTATATCTACACGGAATGACAATTATAAATGTACAATCATTTATAGAATCTTTTTATTTTGTTTTACTCATAGCATTATAGCAGATAATCTATTTTTTATTGTTTGTAAATGATTTAGAATGTTTTTTTTTATTTTTAATTTATTGTATTAAATATTCATTATTGATTTAAATCTATTTCGTCTCATTCTTCGCCACTCCAAATAGTAATATAGTCTTAGGATTTGGGAAATAATTATTATTCATTTTGAGTACTGAATTAACATGTGAAGCTAGTGGTGCAGTATTTTGATCCCATTAAAATTTATAAATATCCAAGTGCTGTAACTGTAAAATCTTACAGCAGTCGGGAGACAGTTGACCAGGAAATATAACCTGGGGCTATACCCGTATAGCATACAAGTTCGATCAAGTACAGATATAGACTTGTTTATGTCCGTATATTCTCTCTGCTTGTGGTAGCAGAAGGTGGACGATCTTGAATTTTAAGAATTCCCCATTATATATAGATAACAGGGAAATAAGCTTTTGATCATCGTGTTTCCGTTACAATATATATATATAGAAACCAAGAAAGGACAAAAAACAACTTATATGTCTGCCATACATACCTAATATTGCAAAAGAACTAGTCAAAAAATTACAGAATGAATTCACAGTAGGTTTTCAAACCACTCCTAACACTAATAGGATTATTAACAACTCTAAGGATAAGATTGATATACAAACTACTCCACATGTGGTATACAAAATGACATGCACTCAAGCTAACTGTGGAGCAGTATACTATGGTGAGACCAGGGTCACTATGAACAATAGAATAGATCAACACAAATACTTATACAAAAGAGTATTAAACAGAAATGAGGGCAGCTCAGTATTTGTGGACCACCAAAAAGAGGCTAATCATGAATTTGAACCTGCATGTGCTGAAATAGTTTCCACTGAGAGAAATGACATTAAAAGGAAAGTGAAAGAATCATGGTATATAGCAAAAGACTTGAAGGCAATAAACAGGAAGGATACATGCTTTTCTACATCAAAGAGATGGACAATATAAATGAGCTTGCATAGATTTGCATAAATTATTAGATTTGGAGGCTATGAATATGGAGTCAAATGCTCTGAAAGTGCTTAGCCTTAAGAAATATTAGTGTAATATTTATGAATTTAATTTCACTATATACGTCAAGCGTAATAAATCTTATATATATATTGTAATCATATATTTAATGTTGTGAATCAGATATATGTTTTAAAGCAGTAAAATATTTTTTATGTAAAGATTATAAGTAAATTTCTTTATCTATACTATTATAATAAATATCTTAAATTATATGTTTTTAATAGTATAATGAAACAGTAAGATTCGTATTCGAATCTTAAGTTTCACCTTTTTCTGTCGTCTCTCACTGACCGGTCTATCCCGCCCAAATTTAAACTTTTTGGTATCGAATTGTGTGTGTAGCAATATTAAAAATGTATAAATATATGTAGAATTCAGCATAAACATGCACACATTTCGATCTCAAATTAAAGGCAATAAATAGGGATAAAATAATATAATTTAGATTTCTTTTAGTTATATAATTTTGTATAATTTTAATCATTTATTTTGGATTATAAAGTTCGTATTTATTGCTTTGTTTAAATTTCGTTTAATAATAATTCTAAAAAAATCTGATGTAATATTTAATTAAAAGTTAAAATAATCTTATGTTCCCTTTTTGTCTTTGAAATTTAAAAGCATCGGTCAGTGATAGATAATAGATTAATTAAAGAAAAATTCCCCAAAATGTAATTAGTAAATGTAAAATGTAAACAATAGAATGGCAGCTTTCTTTATAATTAAAACCAACAAAATGCATTGATTATCCTCAGGGCAGATTAAGTAGAACCTAAAAATACCTTAACAAAAATGTGAAAGATCAAGATAAGAAAAGAGGCCATCTTAGACTTGCTGGAGACATTCACTTAAACTTTAGCTTTGCTCTCGATCACTGAGAGTCTCCAAAATATAAAAATAAATTGTTCCTGCCAAGGTATGACCGAGTAAAAGCACCTAGATTATTCTCCATCGGGAGATGGCCTATCGGATGCCGAACTTTCCATTGCCCATCATAAATTCACCATGAAGATCTGCTGCCTGAAATAAATGAGAAAGCTGCTGCTGCTGTTAAAATAAATGAAACACCTAAATACAAGAAAGAACTGCTAATCATGAACCTTTTGCTACTAAACTAATGGAATCAGAAAACTTCTTATAAAACAGGTACCTGTCTGTGTTCAAACTCTAGAGTACTCTAATAATATGCTATAGCTCTTCTTCATACTACTTATCTAAATTATAAAATGTAAAAACTACCATATGTATAACTAAAACTGAATAATTAACTTAATGTGTAAATTTCTCTAATAATCTAGCTTACCTCATTCTATCTTTCTTGGGTGCGTATTTCTAAAATCTACATTTTATCTATATTTATTATTTAATTATTGCATGCTCATAATTGTCTCTATTTTCAAAGTTTAAATCTATGATCGCTTGAAACAGTGAATGCGTGTCAAATTTTCATTAATATTTACTTTCATAAATAACTTAACTTTCATATAAATCGACACGCATTCAATGCATCATTTATTGTAATGCAGGGTCTACTACTTCGCAAATGGCTGGCATATTAGTTGTAATCATTCCCAGTTTAGATATGTTTTGTATTTATTAAATCTTAATGAATAATTCCATCAAATTACATTTCTTTGAGAGTCGCCAACGTTCTTTAGTAAATGTTGATAATGTAGGGCCGAGTTAGAAATCTATTTAAATCTTATCATAATCGTTTATACATTATACATGTGTTACGTTTTAGAGATGCGATGACCCATTCCGCCGTGAAATTTCCGGATTCTTCAGGGTTGAAATTAACCCCAGTCGTCCTACACAAGCGGACATAATGGGTGCTCCCGTAGGACTTGACGATGTCATGCAGCCAGCCGGCAAACTGCGACACGGACCGCTTGTCCCTGGTTATGCTTATGTGACACCTTACTTCGTCGGGCCGATGGCAGAGACCAGCCCGACATTCTTATAAACTCATTCACGGCATTGCAGTTTCGATATACTGCCATTCCATATCGCCTTTCTAAAGCGTACCACGTGTTCCTTTACTTAATTTTATTATTCTATATATCACTCCGCCTCTGCATTATCTTCATAATTCACTCTCAAATAAATGTTTGCCCTTAGTCATAAAATAAATATTTTAATTAAATAAATATATGTCCGCCGCTACTCTTAAATCTTACTTTAGACTCTTGCATTGCAAAGGTATAAATCCCTCCAGGCATGCATTAGAAATACTTACTCGAGAATTTTAGGTAGCTAGATTACGCCTTCAAATAAATGAATTCCTTTTGTAAACAAATAAATAAATGTATTCTTTAAAATATAATCATGTCGCAAATCCCGCTACTGAAGCTTTTAATCCATAAAATATTATTAGTAAATGATCTTATTAAAATGTGTTAATAAATAATTTTAAACTATACGTCTGCAGTTACGTTTCATTTATTCGATACCCATTCTATATAATATTTCCTCGATTATGTAAATATGAATGTTTAATTAATATTAGTTTGATTATTGGCTAACTCGAAAATAAAATCATGAATCTCTTGCATATCCCTGACCACCGTGCCTAAAGAAATATTTACTAATGTCGCATCAGATGCGTTGTTTCGTGGATTGTATTGTGGAACCGATAAACTATGTTCGAACTCAGTACCACGGGTGGCTTCGCTACCTCGATGGTGCTGCTGTTCTGTGTGGTGGTCGAATTCTGCACTATGTTTACGAGTCACACGTTTTCTGACTGTTACATAGTAGAATTTTTTTTTTAGCATTTGGCGCTTTCCAACGTGGAGCTTTCGATACAAAAAACCCATATATACCCTGAGCAAAATATAATGCATATAAATTTCTTTTAGCGTTCGTTACTCGAGTTAGCTAATTATTCTATATATATACGATTTTGTTTTGATAAAAATAATGAAAAAAAAATAAATCGAGTGAAATAATGTGGGTCGAGTGAATGAAAGGACAGCAGGCATAATAACAAATTTAAGGAAAGCAGGGATGTGTGTGTAATTTAAGAAGGAACGAAAATACTCGGATCTAATGAAATATTTTATATATATATATGTCAAAAAAAAAGTAATCAGTCGCTAAATGAGAAAGCAAGTAGCATTGAATTTTTTTTATTAAAGCACCGTTATATATATATAGCATAGACAGCAGAAGCTTGTTATATATGTTAACAGTAAATATTTTGTTAAAGTACAAATATATATATATATCATAGACAGCAGTGGCTTATTATACGCGTTACCAGTAGTTCGCTATAATATATATGTTAAATATGTTAAACGCAGCAATATAGAGATAGGGCAATGTAGAG
The DNA here is from genome assembly GCA_028023455.1 of Epiperipatus broadwayi. Taxonomy (NCBI): domain Eukaryota; kingdom Metazoa; phylum Onychophora; class Udeonychophora; order Euonychophora; family Peripatidae; genus Epiperipatus; species Epiperipatus broadwayi. The sequence goes on from JAQFVV010000267.1 coordinate 381,183, forward strand.
TAGGTGAGGGCAGCGAAAGAGTGTTATAGGGCCAATATACCGGTGGGGAGTAGTCAAATGCTAGTAGTATAAAATAAATAAATCATATTAAGAAAATGGAATCAGAAAATATTGATATAGAGCAAGTAGATTTATCTGAAGCTTTGGAGTCGACACCCGAGCGAAGGGAAGCTCCGCAACAATACAGAGGATCAATGGACTTTAATTTCAAGTTCATTGAGGAAATACTCAGACAGAATATGCAAGAAATGAAGAAAATGTATGAGGAGGAAATGAGAAAAAGAAGAGATGAAGAATCAAAACAGAGACAAGAAGAAGAAAAGATAAGAGTTAGAGAATATCAGGAATTTAAAGACATTATGTGGAGAGAGTTAGAAGCCATAAAGGAACATTTTGGAATATCCCCAGTTAGTAAAAAGGAAGAAGAGATTAAAGATATGGAAAAGGAAAGGAAGTCAGAGAGATCAGACGAACCGATGATAGTAGAAGGGCAAGCAGGTAGTGTAGTAAATATGAAAAAGTGTGATGAGCAAAGAAACCTCATTCCAGCCGATGAAGGCCCACAAGAACCGGAGAAGGAAGTCAGCATTAAAGAAGAGACGAAGATGGACACTGGACACCAAAGCTATTTAGCAAAGATGATCCACATCAAAATCTTTAGAGGGGAGATAGGAGAAAATCCTCAAGCCCACTTAGAGAGCTTACAAAAGTTCTTCCAAGTTCATAAGACAGGGCCAGATGAGCAGATAGCGATAGCCAGTTACCATCTACAGGGATCTGCCAAGGACTGGTGGAATATGGTGAGATGGAAGCCTAAAACCATAGAAAAATACAAAGATGCGTTAATGAAGCATTACTGGAGCAACGAGCATCAAAGCGGTATCTACAATACGCTCTGCCAGGAAAAATATGGGACGATACCCCAAGAGATGCACACACAGTTTTTCCTCCGCCAAGCGAACCGGTTTAAATCCCTTACAACGTTCGCCTTTTCGGATTCACACATCATAGGGACCATCCAGCGTAGTATGCCGCTAACCATCCAACAATTAATGGCAGGCAGTCGGATCAAAGACATAGAAGAAATGATTGAATTTCTCACTACATTGGATTTTAACTATTGGGCCAAAGAACCACCCGATAAAAGGCAAAGATTAGAAAACCCAAGGCCGCAGTCATCGATGACGAGAGATCGGTATTATCCACCTGACCCGGGGTTGTAAAAATATTAGACTATTAGGATGGTTATTAAACGTATATGAAAATATTAAAATGAACTTGATATAATGAACTTGGTTGAATGGAATGTACTTTAGTCAAATAGGGTTTTAGATAGAAATTTTGTTATATATATTATTGTTTTAATTACTATTACTCTTAAAAATTTTTTTTTATATTATACTAACTAATCCTATTCTAAGAATTTTTTTTTATATATATACATTCAGTTTAACTAATTATTACTATGATTTTAACCAGACACGGCCAAATTAGGCCATTTTAATTAAACTATAAATTCTAGATCCGGGTATATAAATTGTTCGTTGCTTCATGTAATCTCTGCTTTCTATATTTCAATATATCTGTAAAAACAATAATAATGTTTTCGTATTTAAATTATGTAATGTAAAAATTTTTTTTTCTCTTTCTTGCCTCCTTTTGTCCTTCCTTAATTGTTCACGGGAAGTACGGGGAAATGAAACAGTAAGATTCGTATTCGAATCTTAAGTTTCACCTTTTTCTGTCGTCTCTCACTGACCGGTCTATCCCGCCCAAATTTAAACTTTTTGGTATCGAATTGTGTGTGTAGCAATATTAAAAATGTATAAATATATGTAGAATTCAGCATAAACATGCACACATTTCGATCTCAAATTAAAGGCAATAAATAGGGATAAAATAATATAATTTAGATTTCTTTTAGTTATATAATTTTGTATAATTTTAATCATTTATTTTGGATTATAAAGTTCGTATTTATTGCTTTGTTTAAATTTCGTTTAATAATAATTCTAAAAAAATCTGATGTAATATTTAATTAAAAGTTAAAATAATCTTATGTTCCCTTTTTGTCTTTGAAATTTAAAAGCATCGGTCAGTGATAGATAATAGATTAATTAAAGAAAAATTCCCCAAAATGTAATTAGTAAATGTAAAATGTAAACAATAGAATGGCAGCTTTCTTTATAATTAAAACCAACAAAATGCATTGATTATCCTCAGGGCAGATTAAGTAGAACCTAAAAATACCTTAACAAAAATGTGAAAGATCAAGATAAGAAAAGAGGCCATCTTAGACTTGCTGGAGACATTCACTTAAACTTTAGCTTTGCTCTCGATCACTGAGAGTCTCCAAAATATAAAAATAAATTGTTCCTGCCAAGGTATGACCGAGTAAAAGCACCTAGATTATTCTCCATCGGGAGATGGCCTATCGGATGCCGAACTTTCCATTGCCCATCATAAATTCACCATGAAGATCTGCTGCCTGAAATAAATGAGAAAGCTGCTGCTGCTGTTAAAATAAATGAAATATCTAAATACAAGAAAGAATTGCCACTTGTGAACTATTTGCTACTAAACTAATGGAATCAGAAAACTTCTTATAAAACAGGTACCTGTCTGTGTTCAAACTCTAGAGTACTCTAATAATATGCTATAGCTCTTCTTCATACTACTTATCTAAATTATAAAATGTAAAAACTACCATATGTATAACTAAAACTGAATAATTAACTTAATGTGTAAATTTCTCTAATAATCTAGCTTACCTCATTCTATCTTTCTTGGGTGCGTATTTCTAAAATCTACATTTTATCTATATTTATTATTTAATTATTGCATGCTCATAATTGTCTCTATTTTCAAAGTTTAAATCTATGATCGCTTGAAACAGTGAATGCGTGTCAAATTTTCATTAATATTTACTTTCATAAATAACTTAACTTTCATATAAATCGACACGCATTCAATGCATCATTTATTGTAATGCAGGGTCTACTACTTCGCAAATGGCTGGCATATTAGTTGTAATAATTCCCAGTTTAGATATGTTTTGTATTTATTAAATCTTAATGAATAATTCCATCAAATTACATTTCTTTGAGAGTCGCCAACGTTCTTTAGTAAATGTTGATAATGTAGGGCCGAGTTAGAAATCTATTTAAATCTTATCATAATCGTTTATACATTATACATGTGTTACGTTTTAGAGATGCGATGACCCATTCCGCCGTGAAATTTCCGGATTCTTCAGGGTTGAAATTAACCCCAGTCGTCCTACACAAGCGGACATAATGGGTGCTCCCGTAGGACTTGACGACGTCATGCAGCCAGCCGGCAAACTGCGACATGGACCGCTTGTCCCTGGTTATGCTTATGTGACACCTTACTTCATCGGGCCGATGGCAGAGACCAGCCCGACATTCTTATAAACTCATTCACGGCATTGCAGTTTCGATATACTGCCATTCCATATCGCCTTTCTAAAGCGTACCACGTGTTCCTTTACTTAATTTTATTATTCTATATATCACTCCGCCTCTGCATTATCTTCATAATTCACTCTCAAATAAATGTTTGCCCTTAGTCATAAAATAAATATTTTAATTAAATAAATATATGTCTGCCGCTACTCTTAAATCTTACTTTAGACTCTTGCATTGCAAAGGTATAAATCCCTCCAGGCATGCATTAGAAATACTTACTCGAGAATTTTAGGTAGCTAGATTACGCCTTCAAATAAATGAATTCCTTTTGTAAACAAATAAATAAATGTATTCTTTAAAATATAATCATGTCGCAAATCCCGCTACTGAAGCTTTTAATCCATAAAATATTATTAGTAAATGATCTTATTAAAATGTGTTAATAAATAATTTTAAACTATACGTCTGCAGTTACGTTTCATTTATTCGATACCCATTCTATATAATATTTCCTCGATTATGTAAATATGAATGTTTAATTAATATTAGTTTGATTATTGGCTAACTCGAAAATAAAATCATGAATCTCTTGCATATCCCTGACCACCGTGCCTAAAGAAATATTTACTAATGTCGCAGCAGATGTGTTGTTTCGTGGATTGTATTGTGGAACCGACAAACTATGTTCAAACTCAGTACCACGGGTGGCTTCGCTACCTTGATGGTGCTGCTGTTCTGAGTGGTGGTTGAATTCTGCATTATGTTTACGAGTCACATGTTTTCTGACTGTTACAATAAGTTAAAGTAATTCAGTATGCCTACTTACTTAGCAAATATTTAAAAAAATCATAAATTGTTTAATATTTGCTTGAAAAAATAAAATTAATATTTTGAATTTAGTGAAGAATTAATCTAGAGCTTAATATGATTCAAATAGATGTAATAGATAAAGTTGTTTTATGCTGTCTGAAATGGTTAGTTAATTTTGTTAGAATTTTAGTTGTTAATTTCTAAAATAAATAGTTTTAAAGTAGTAGTTATTATTTATTAAATATCAATGTAAGTACAAGATTAAGTTGTAATAAAGCTAATCAAAATTATTATCAGCAAAATTATATTTTAATTAAAACTAATGCAAAAGTTTTAATAGTATTAGTACCTGGGTAAATGTAAAAACAAGATCTTTGATGAAATATTCATTAAGCTAGTATTTTGTTGAGAAAGATTCATCAACCAGGACTTGTGTTCGATGAAAAAATTGTGAAGCTGTTTTCTTTGATCCGAAAATTCTTCAAACAGGTCTTTTTTGAAAAATTCATCAAGCTGATCTTTTGATCAGAAAATCCTTCAACCATATCTTTTGTTAAGAAAATTATTTAACCAGATTTTTCTTTGGAGACAAATTCTTTAAGCTTGTCATCAGAGAAACATTCTTTAAGTTTGTTTTTATGAAAAATTCTTCAAGCAGGTATAAGAAGCTCATTAATTATTTTGCTGATAGCAGCCACAGATAATGGCTTGTGAGCATCAAAGGTTGTGCCTCATTCCCCTACTTAAGAATTTGACCAATATGTTACACTGTAGAACTACATTTGGGGCTTAATACCCCAATTTTATGATTGTGACAAATGGAATCATCTTGCTTTTCAATACATAGAGCCACAAAAACTGATAACAGAATCATCTGGTCACTAGGAAAAACAATATAGCCTCCAAATCCATCATGACATCATCAGCAACAGTAATGACAATCTTCAGTCATTTCACACAACAACCATTAATCTGGATGCCCTCTTTCCATTGACCTTAGCATTGAGTCTGCCAACATCCATCTCTTAGACAACAACACACAAACCACTTTTAGCCCTCAAATAATACAATCCAATCACTAAAATTAAATAACCAACATCATGACAAGAACACCAACAAATCCCATGCTTCCAACTAATCTCTCACTAGACCCTATCAATGCATGCAGCCAACACTGTTAATAAAATGCTCATACAAATCATGAACAAAATATTACAATGCCTCTCACCTATCGTCATATACCCCTTACCCTAGAAAACAAAAGAAAGACAAGTAGGATCAAGAAAAAACAAGGAAGTAAGCCAAAAACAGAACACACAAGATGCATTGGTCAACAGTGAACTACTCAGCTATATTCAAATTCTTGTGGATATTAATTATATACCAGAAAACCCAGCCAGCCAACTCCAGAATGGGATTGATTATCAAGTCACAGCTCATGGAATATCAGCAAGTATGTCAGATCACACACTCAGTCACAAAATTCTGATAACTTTGTGACAAGTTTAATCTTCATCACAGTGCAGCCTTCAACCCTTTACAATGCAAATCACTCATCTCCTCCTCCCCCATTACCCCCATGAGATTTAAAATCACATCATTTAATACCACAGAAATTAACTCAACTGCCTAATTATATCAGTTAAATCAGTGGATAAACATTGTTCAACTGCATGTTCAGGGCTGCTGCAGATAAAAATATACATTAATCAAATATTAATCCTTGTTGTGTAACCCAAAAGTCAAAATTTCTGCACTTGTTCAAGAGATATCTCATCACCATCTACTAGCACAGCATTCATCATTGCTTCAACTTGTCTGTTTTCAACATTCAAATCTTAGAGATCGATTCTCATATACTCATTAAAACTTTTCAATATTATAGTATTACAATCATCATATTTTCCTACATTTCCCCTGGTCTGAAAATTATAGCATCATAGAATATGAAACACAGGAATTTTTATGTAAGTTAATTGGCATGCTATTTAGATCACACCAAGCACTAAAGTTATCAATATCTTTCTGAAGGAGAGTGCAGTCAATCACTGATGTGATTATCCTAAAGATTTTACAGTCATTAATATAGCACAAGAGATAAGAATATTTCAGGAAATCCTTGAGGTCATTAATATAAATGTTAAGAAGCGTGGGTGCTAAAATATGACTCTAAATTGTACTTAAATTTAAATGAAATATTATTAAATTTTATATATACTGTACAATTACAAATAAAGCAGTGAAACCAATAAATAAGTTTAGTGGAAAAACAATTTTATATAATTTGTGATGGATAATAGTGTGACCTATTTTATATAGCTTTTTGATAAATCAAAATGACATCAAGTGTTTGATGATCCTCAATCACATGATCATAAATTATAAGCAAATTACTTTCAACTGATCTATTAGGAATGAATCTATGTTGTTAAGAAGAAATGTAATATCTGAAATAGTTTTATTATAAACACACATCTGAAAAAATTGAGCACTAGTATGTATAGCAGAAATAAGTCTTTAATTATTAACACAGTCATGGGAACCAATTTGAAAAATTGGGATCGCATTAGCACATTTAAGAATATTAGGAAAACACAAGAGTTAAGTATAAATTAAAAATAAAAGCAGGATATTCAGCAATAAATTCAGGTAGACAGGTAGACCTCTATAAATAAATAAAGAAATATTATTATATCATAAACTAGAATGAATTTTTAAGTTATCTCTTAACTACAATAATATAATTCCTAAAGATATGATCAATCGTGCAGAGAACAATAGGTAAATTGCAAGGTAATGTAATTTTTGATTATATTTTATATTGTGAAGAATATGTCACCAAATAATAATAATAATACTGCTACTGCTGCTGCTGCTACTGCTACTGCTACTGCTACTACTACTACTACTACTACTACTACTACTACTACTACTACTACTACTACTACTACTACTACTACTACTACTACTACTACTACTACTAATAATAATAATAATAATAATAATAATAATAATAATAATAATAATAATAATAATAATAATAATAATAATAATAATAATAATAATAATAATAATAATAATAATAATAATAATAATAATAATAATAATAATAATAATAATAATAATAATAATAATAATAATAATAATAGATTGATTAGCTTTTGTTCCCTGAGAAAAGTACACATAAAAATAGTATAAAAATTAATGATTTAATACCTTAATTAATAACCTAATATTTGTTATAACACATAGCAAATATAAATTTTATATAAAATAATATAATAAATACCAGAAAAAAAAATTAACTGGTCATATAAAACATTTATGTAGATATTTTGTTTGGTGCATACAGTTTACAATGCCATATTAAAGTCTTTCTTCCAAATTGTCCAGGTTGAAATACTTTAGTTACTGTTATTTCATATTACTTCCCAGATCCTTTATTAACTTGAGAGATGGTGTCATCTTGAACCTTTTTGTAAAAACAGATAGTGTTAATTTCCATGAAATGCTTTGGCAAACAGCAATTAAGGCATCACATGTATTATTTAGAAATTTCAGGCCTTCATCACATTTTTCAGAGCACCATGGAGGCAATAATTAGACAACTTATGTTTTAGCACATATTAGAAGCAACAAATAACACTTATTTTTTATCTACCTGATAAGTTCACTCTAATTAATATAAGTCATAATAATCATAAATTCATGTATTTATTAATCTAATTATTTACTTACTATGCATCTATATATCTACTTAGTACTATAACCACATAACAATTAAAACCATTCTGATAGAAGCTACGAATCCAGTACTTTTATGTTATATTGATAAGAGATTCATATATATATAAAAGAGAGAAAAAAAAATCTTAATTTTCTTTAAATGTAATTATTCCATTAAACCATTATTTACACAAAGTAATCGATCAATGCTTTAAAAAGAAAACATGATCTAAGTTTATTCTAATGTCACATTTTCTAGATCAACAATTCAGTTCCCAGAAAAAATAAATATTGACGACTGCTTTATAATTGAGTGATCTTCTACTTACAGTAACTTAACTCTAATAGATCAACAAACCATTTACGTTGTTTGACATACGAGTGTCCATAAGTCACGCAATGGGGAAAAAGTCAAAATGTTTATATCCATCATTTAGCAATACGTCTGTCGTTATTCTTACATATTTATTTACTTAACGAATATATGTCCATGACATCAGTCATACCAGTGTTGTATTTGTTAATAATATGTTGACATTTCTCTCATATTAGACATTACGGATGTTATTACATCATCATCAATTGATTTACTAAAATTTCATTTGTTTGACAAAACCATTTTTTCCTAATTGTTGCTCTGCTCTGATGACACAAGTCTACATATTATTTGTAGTCGTAATGTTAAGTTCAGACTTGGGAATATAAGAATGTGTGTGTATATATATATGTCATTCATTTATAAATAAATAGACGGACAGTTTTATATATACGTGTGTGTATAGATAGATAGATAGATAGATAGATAGATAGATAGATAGATAGATAGATAGATAGATAGATAGATAGATAGATAGATAGATAGATAGATAGACAGACAGATAAATAGATAGATAGATAGATAGATAGATAGATAGATAGATAGATAGATAGATAGATAGATAGATAGATAGATAGATAGATAGATAGATAGATAGATAGATAGATAGATAGATAGATAGATAGATAGATAGATAGATAGATAGATAGATAGATCTAAGTATTTTAATAAAATATTATTTATTTATTTATTTAAAGTATATTCTTTATTAATAACACAAATTTTATATACACTTTTGATAAAATATAAATTACGTAAACATATACAAAAATTCATATGATTATATACAAATAAATATTTTCTTTCTTGTTATTATATGATCATTTGAGGCGATTAAAACGAAGGTTAAGCACAAACCTGATTGAATAAACACACAAATTTCATTTTTTTAATTAAACTAAAAATATATACATATATAATTAGTAATGATTTATCATGTTTTAGGCCATTTTTAAAAACATGCAGAACATTTTAAAATTTTTATAAATGAAATCATATTTCTGTCATCATTCTTATTATCACTAGTGTGAAATGTTTCAACTATATCGTATGGTCATAATTATTAGTCTTTTAACATGTTTAAACTACCTAACATAATTAAATTTTTTCTAATAGATCTATAAATCTAAATACTACAATTTTGAAGTCATAATGTATTAATAATAAAAAAGTCATAAGAAAAATGAAATATTTTGAGTTTATTTTATATATATATATGAGTGTGTGTATGAAAATATTCAAAGCATATCGCAATCTAAAATTTAAATAGAAAATATTCAAATCATCCTCCCAAACATTATGACTTGGCTGTTTGAAGTTCAGCTTTATATTTATTGATAGAGGGCATTGCTGAAATTTTGGGAGGGTGATTTGAATTTATAGGTATGCTTTTAATATATAATGAATAAAGATAGTTAAACATATTAAGAACTTCAATATTATATATTAATATATAATAAACATAATTGTCCCGTCTTATGTCCATATAAGATTCTGAAAAGCTGATGAAAATGGATTAATTTTTTAACTTTAACATGTATTATACTGATACTAGTGAGCATTGAGTTAATGTAGCCTGCCTTTGCTTCAATTATGTATTCTCACTTAAAAGAAATCTGAACAAAACGCTCTGGTTTACTATGATATAATTACAATACACTAATCTGATATCAAATTACATAAACAATGACTAGCCTAAAGAGAAACTAAGATTCATTCTCCAACTAACTAAGGGATATTATATTAGTACTATTCGATTAAAGAATCCATTAAAGACTCGCTAACTAGGAGATAACTATATTAAACTATAATCAAGTTAAATAAACAATGACTATTAACGATAATTAATATTAGGAGTAGCTCAAGATTCACTTCTAACATACAGTAACTAATAAAATCAATATTTTCTAATAATTAACTATAAGAAATTTATTAAATTAAAATATAATAAAACTTATGTTCATAATAAATAATTAGGGTTCCAACTAGAATATTCAACTCACTCATTTTGCTAATAAATTTAATTTATGACTAGCTCATTATTATAAATAAAATATGGTTCGATTAAAATAACAAATATGATTATTAAACTCTTTACATGAGACATTCAGTAAGGTTCAATGGCTTACACATTGATGATATACCCCTAAAGATACATTCCCAATGGCATAAAAATATTACCCCACCAAATTTGCATAACAAAACTACCACATAATATTCTCATGTCTTTAAACACCCATATAATAATCCTAACATACGATTTACAAATTTATTATAGAAATAACAATAAACTAATTATTACTACTCTAATAATTCTTACTCATCATCTTTTAATACGAATTTTACAATTCTTTTAAAAATAATCTCAGGTTCATTTCTAAGACTAATAATAAAAAATAAATTAATTAATTAAGACCCTGTAGTTAAATACGATGAGGGATTTTACATAATATCTAACTATCCTTACAAAAATAATAACAACATAAGCAACTAGGATACCTTAACTTAATGACTCTTAACATTAAATCTATTTAAAAATTAATATTTAGCAATAAAACATAAATAAAATAATAAGATTCTTAAGAAAACATTGTATAATCTTTTATTTATTCTATGTGATGTTTTTAAATTATTATATTTTTTTGATATGGTGGCAGTATTAGTATCACCAATTGGTGTTGGATCATTTTAAAGCAATCACCAATGACATCTATAGTAATAATGATAATGATTATATACTTTATTACTCAATCATGTAATAGTAATAATAATATCCTAATTAATCTTTACGAATCATGTGCAAACAGGTAATGTTTAAAACAATTTCTATGGATCATGTAAGTGAAATGAAAAATCAATGAATGACACTCAGATAAATTAAACTCTCAACAATGAAGTAATTTAAAAAACATTAACAATTTTATTATAGTTGAACAACATTATAGCTATTATACAATAAGATTATAAAAATCAAAAATAGTTACAAGCTGTAATAGAGAAATTAACATTATATAAAATTAAAATATTTATATAACAAATATTAAAAGTAAATAATACATAGCCTTCATTCCGACTACCTAAAATGAAATAAATCTTACAATAATAAAGATAATATATTATTTTTATTTAATAAAAAACAATAACATTCTATTGTTTTGTGGTGGGAAAATAATAACAATAAATATATTCCAATTTCTAAACTTAATGTTACATTTCTAATATCTTAAAAAATATATGTTATTATTATGTAATTCTTAAGTATATGTTTAGATTTAATATACACCTATCTAAACTCAACACAAAGTAAAATATTTAAAAAAAACTATCAAATGCTTCCTTGCAGTTCAGCAAAGCATCATCTTAATATTTTAATATACTCTGATATTCTAATACCTGAAAATTTAAATAAAGAAAAATATTAATACCTCCCTTTGCAAATTAACTACTTATGAAAAAAATACTCAAAATATAATTTCTTGAGTTTTCTCTATTTTAAATAGGTTTATATTCCTTATTGCAAATTTTAAAAAACTATTAATAAATTATATTGCTTGATATTTTATTTTTTGTTTATTTTCCATATTTTACATTCATCAAGCATTCAAACCCTTCTTTCATTATTCTCACTTTCATTCCATTCAAGTATGCATTTATTTGGGCTTAATGATCTCTAATATTTATAATATTTGTAGGAATATTAACATTCCTCTCCTATTTTTATATTATAATAGGCATTAACATTTCAACATCACTTGCAATAGAAGTTATTTTTATATCTCACTTTGCTTTTACATAAACTACCAACATTTAACAGTTTAGCTATTATTTTACCATTTTTAAAAACTATTCTCTACAATGTGATTCCAGTGGTGATAGACAGTGATTATAGTGTGGGATATGGAATAATAACAATAATTACTCAAATAAGTAAAAAAACATCATCATTGATATAGTGCTAAAAGAAAGGTCCGTATTTAACAGGCACCTAAAAATTCATGTCAGAGCTTTATTGCAGCTTTTATTGATTATAAGGGAATGCAACTGTCCATGAGAAAATACTATACAGTCCTTTTTTACCTGTATATTTAATGAATTCAAACTATCACAATATAGCTCACACATAACATCTTTTCAAACCTATCTCTAAACATCTAGGATTTCATATAATAATTACTCTCTCAACCACCAGCCTATATCTTCCATATACTGAATAACTCTATTAACATTGTAAAATATACAAAACACATTACAAAATAATTTTCAAACTATGTTACTAAAAAACAACAAAGATCTAAAATTTATTTGAAAATGGTTTTAAAAGTTTTCTCAGGCACAAATGATCTTGATAAAACATACATTGATCTTATACATTTATTCATTTGTTGTTACATTATATAATTTAGAGATCAATATTTCTATATTTCTCTGCATCTCAAAAGATGCCATTCATAATGATAATACATTAATAACTCAACTATGTTATAAAATGTATGCATATTCAAGCATTTATGATAAACAAATATTTAAAAATACCCTTAGATATTTTAAGGCATTCACTTGTATTCATTTTTTTTAATACATCCAGTTATAATTATATAAATGGTTTATTCAGCTTTTAAAAATTCAAGCAATATGATGCATAATAATAATATTAATAAAGTACTATTTTTTTTAATATACCATTTAAAAATATTATCAAACAATGCAGTATAAATAATAAATAAGATTACTCATGATTCCAACAATTATATTGGAACCACAAATGGTGATCCATTTTTTCTCGCCATCCAAACAAATAAAAATTATCAATTACCTATTAGAAAATTTCTGAAAAACCCATTTTTCTTTATTTAATTAAAACAAAAAAAAACTAATCTATCTTAAAATTAAATTTTTAAAATATACATTATAATAAACAGGTTAGTTTAAAACTATTTTAAAATACTAGCATTAAACTAAAATAAGAAAAATTTTAAAGTTACAAAATAGTTTATCTTTCTTCTTGCAAGTTCAATGCTCTTCAAAATTCTTGCTCCATTGACTAGGTATGGATAAACAGTTCTGAACAAAAGCTATTCTTTTCTCCCAATGCCATTCAATAAAAGTATAACTAATGAAATTAAATCCTGCAAAATCTGGGGGAAATATTGGTCATCTTAGAAAGATAAATATTTCAGTCCTTTTTCAGAATATGTATCCAGGCATGCAATATTTCAATGAAACAATAATTAAGGATCTATTTTATGGAAAATAAAATATTTTATGTATGTATTTCATATTAATTCCATCTGCTATATATGTCAAAACATATTGCGACAAATATAGCTAACATATAATATATTTATACTTCCATTGGTAAAAACATTGGTAGAATATATAAAATTATCCCTTTATCACATTCTTTTAACAGACATCCATATTTTGTTAGCTAAAGGTAGATATTTTTTTAAAAAATATTTAAGAGTTTTATTCTTAAAAATGCATATATTTCATTTAGTTATTTTTTAGGTAACATTATAGCTTTACCATCCATGCATTAACTAAATGATATGATATAAATATTTATAACATATGCATTATAGTTACTTTATTTTAGATAAAAAGTTATTTCAGAACATAGTTTGTTTATTGGTTTTATGATAAATTAATGTTTTTCAAAAGTGTAAAACAGTCAACAGTTATTTTCTTTTCATTTTACTTTTAAAACCCATCATTTTCAGACATAACTTCATTTAAATTAAAATTTAAAAATAAATTAAATATAATACATTCCATTTGTATTCATGTACTAAAATAATTATTCTTGCACATCATAAGAAAAATATTACTAATTTAGCTTTTGCTTTTAAGCAAAATATTAATTTTTCTTTTCCTTGCCTTGAATTTAATAACATTATGAGAATGATTTTTCATAAATATTTTTTTACTATTTGTTATCTTAAATTTCCTTGAAAAATTAGATTTATTATAAGAAGACAAAATTATTAAAAATAAATGTTCATTCATATGAGTATATTATATTGTATAAAATGCAAAGTCCTTACATAACATGAAGTCTCCTTCAGTCCTGTGATTAAATTCTTGTCAGCATTTGGTGCACATTGTCTCAACACTTAAATAACTATTATCATCTTCCATAAAAATCATTGTAGTTTTAAATTAAACTTCAAGTAAAATTCTCTGACAGGGAACTACTGGTGTTTATTTCATCATTATTTTAAAATAATTATTAAATTACACTTTTAAAACTTTGAATAGAAAATAGTAATAATTATAGCAATTACTACTGTTACAATTAGACAGATAAACAAAAAACATACCACTAATCTGTATTGATAAATTCAAACAAAACTGCACTATACTGTCTAGAGTTGATTGAACCTCTCCTTTTATACTGATTTAATCTAGTTATTTTATTGGTTAATCCTGTTTTTAAAACACTTGCTCATTTACATAAACTAAATTAATGTCATCTTTAAATTTAAGCTCCAAAACTGTGAGTCATCATTTAAAAAATATTATACCAAATTATTCAATACTTTAAATATTAAATACTTTTATTAATATATCAAATATCTTTATTAAAACAATTTAAATATTTTAATGACTCTAAAATATTAATTTTAAAACAAAATATATTTAAACAACATAATAATTTTAATTATTACTTTTAAAAATATTATATTTAGAATTAATTTTGTAACTTTTAAAATGTATCCAGTTTTATTAACAAGACTAGAAATCAATGTTTTCTTTTCCTAACTCTTGAAATATCACCCACCAATACAACCACCTTTAATCATGTGACACTTTCATAACATTCCAAACTAATACTAAATTATTTATTATTTAAATAATATTTTTTAACAAAATAATAATTTTAAACACATTAGATAAAATATTTATTGTTACAATTAAATTATTATATTGTTATAGTATTTATTGAATATAATAAATAAAAATTAATCTTATCTTTTAAACAATATATTATTTTATTACTTAACTTATATCAAAATAACTAAACTATTTTTATCTTTACAGGCTTCTATTTACTGAGTTTGAACTTCTCCTACCTATATAATCACTATTACATATTAGAGAATAACATAAATTTAATTTTTTTTAAAAAATAACTACATTTCAAACCCTACTTAAACTATCTGCACCAAGTATATAAACACAATTTATATATATGTTGATATGAAGATTTTGACAGGTTGCATGTATAAAAGACATATTTGATGGGTTCATCTGTATTAAAAAAAATTTAAATATTGATATACCGATGTTTTGACTTGATCACATAAGTCATCCACCTGATCAAGTTGAAATGTCGGTATATCAACATTTAAAAATTTTTTAACATGGACCTGCAAAATATGTCTTTTATATATATATAAAGTAGCTTATTTTTGATTACTTCCCAATGTTTCAATAAAATATCATTCATCAGTGTCAAGGTTAACTTTTCAAAGAAAAACTGTTAAATAGTAATGAGATTGAGTATGAAGTAGTTGAACATTCAGAATATATGGATTAACAAAATATTTATTTTCTTCAGTTTCACCATTAATTGATTTCATGTTTATATTAGAAGTGATGAAATAAGTGATCTCCAATTAAGAATAGAATACATTGTGCTTCATCAGTTCTATTTAAAGCAATTGGTCTTTTTAATATTTCAATCAACTCCCTCGTGGTTGTCAAATCATACTTTTCCAAAGTAGAAAGTATTTTAGCATTATCAAAATCAAATTTATGACCAATTTCTAAAAAATATCAAACATTCAACCCCATACTATTTGAGATGGTTTTTCTTTGAAAAGTTAACCTTGGCAACGGTGAATGCTATTTTATCAAACATTGAGAAGTAATCAAAATTGAAATGCAATTTAATCCCAAAACTACTTTATTTATATTATATAACCCTGAAAACATTAAAGATATACATATATACACACTGTTTTATCACAAATGCCAGAATGAATTATTTATAAATGTATCTATCAATATCAATCAGCCATCTATAATGAAAAACCATTATCTCTTCAAAGACACAATTTTCTTATACAATTATGAATGCAATTAAACAAAATTGAGATTTAATCTCTTATAAACAAATTAATTGAGCTTTTGAAAAAATGAAATCTGGCTTTTTTTTAACATAAATTTTTTAGATATTATGTCATATTAGAAGTAAATAAAAAAGTTATTTACATAAAATGACGAAAAAAGGATGGATCATTTTACTTCAAACAGTGCGGATTTGAAATACTTCAGATCATTCTACGATTAGTTATTATCAGAAATAAATATTGTGAAGAAAATAAACTAGTTTTTAAATAGAATTATTAAGTAATTATTACTAATGCCACCAAATATTTATGTATACAGGCAACTATATGACTGATATTTTATCTATGCAAAACATTTTCAGCACAGTATAAACATATTTTTTTAAAAATTTCTACATAATTTGACATAATATTTGCATATAACATATTATATTAATACTAATTGCTATAGATAATACTGAAAGTCAATCATGATAATTTAAAAAATGTTAAACCTTTAAATGAAAATTTTTTAGAGTAGGTAAAATAAAATTAATTATAAACTATAAAAAAATATATAAAATAGAAAGCAATAAAAAAATCTAGAAATATGTTTATTGTGTGATATTTATAATCACTATGAATGAAATAAAGGGGAAGATTTTTTTAAAAATTATGATAAAATTTTAGAATATATAAAAAATATTTTTGAAAGATATTGTTTTGACAGTTATAAATTCTATCTTCTACCCAAAAAAGTATTAGCTATAAATACTTTTAAAAATACATTTTCAAATTTATGGAATATGAGGAAGCTCATAAAACTCATTTTTCAGTTCTGGTAAATTTAAGAAGTCAATAACTTTAAGAATGTAATACCAAAATGGTTCTCATGTAGTGGAAAGTTATAATACTAAAATTCGGTCTATTTTTAAGCATTATTAAATTATTTTCTATTCAGATTATTACTGCTACATTTGAGTTATATGCGAGTTGGTTTTTATCACTAACTAGATATATATGCATTAGAACAAGTTTTTAAAAGATATATACATTTATACTGAAAATAAAATATTCTTTTATACCTATCAACCATTGATTACTCTAGCTTGCTGTGTGTGGCAATATATATATAGTGAGTTTTGCCTGTTTTAACAACAGTTATACACAAGCGTAAGAGGAGGTAGTCATGTGATGTTTATTGGCTTAAAACCAATCCTGCCTAATAGGATAGTGATGGCTATGATTATTAAAGAACCAAAGACACCAAAATGTATGGGTATTGAACTGGGTTCAGACCCATATGACTATATAAGCTAATGGGCTTGGATTAAAAATATTAAGGTGTTTTCAATTTAAGACTCATAGTTTTGTAGTTAAATGGAGATAAAAGGTGGTTGCTGGAGGGTTGCATTAGATCCTAAGATCTAGATGAAGTGCTCTCAGATCCAAGGCTCCTCACTGACGAAGGTCATAAGCCAGAAACTAGTCTGGGGATATTGGATGAGTAGGCACTAGATGGGGATTTTATGCACAAGCCTTCTGGCATCCATTGATTACTCTAGCTTACTGTGTGTGGCAATATATATAGTGAGTTTTGCCTGTTTTAACCTATCAATCACTTAAATTGTTTCTAAGTGTATTTATTATGATTGAGCCACTAAGTCGCTTTATCTAGATTTACAAATTATCGTCTTTCATAAGTAAAAAACGTGTGCTATTATTACTTACAATATATTATCTATATTTTTATACTTTCACAAAGCCTGTACATTAACATAGAAGTTTACTTTTACATGGGAATAATTATAAACAATTTATTAACTCATTATTATATGAGCATTTGTTATTAAGATGTAATACAAGAATGGTTAAAAGGATATTCACTACTTTTATATAAAATGATTTTATTATTATTATTATTAGATAAGTAAGTCATTAAAATATAAAATCTTTTTCTATATTGCATTATTTTTTATTATATTACTAAATTTATTTCTCTCCATCATTACTGATAATAGAATTTTATGATTCTTTTTTTACATATGCAATGGATATTATTTTTAAGTCGTAACATTAAAAGTAATTTATATTTATTATTTAATTATGAAATATTATATTTTTTTCTTTTACTATTTTCAAAAAAGTTGGTAGATAATATTTTGGTTGCTTTGGCATAGGAAAATTGATAATTAAAATTTATTCTTCAATGATATTCTTCTTTTCATCTATTTGTAATGAATACATTTTTTATATAGCACGATTGACATTTTTTCTTGAAGATTATGTTTATTCTAGATTTTTATTCAAAGTGATCTGTAGTTAATTAATAAAGTATTTAAAGTTTTGTTTGTGAGATAAAAGAAGATCTTTAAGAGTAATTGTATTAATTTTAACTATATATCAACACTCGCTCAACATGTTAATACGTATTGGTTCTCAAATTCAATTAAGAAGTAGTAATTATAAATTTTATTAAACGCACATTATTATATTAAGTAATATTTACTAAGGCCGTAACCTTATGAATAAGCGTCTGAAAAATTCGAAGGTAGGACCTCTACAGGGGTTAGCCACAAGCTTCAAATTTTTCAGACGCTTAGTAAATATTAATTAAGAAGTAGGAAATTTCAGTCCAGAAATACAAAGATGAGTCTTACAATTTACGACTTTATTAAATCCTGTTTCGCAGTAATATTCATTATTCTGATCTAATATAATATCTATGATAATATTATTATCTCTCTCATCTGTTTGATTATCTGATTTACATTTTAATTTAAAAGTGTCAAATTTACTCCAACCACAACATTGACACAATCCATTCTAGATAATTACAGTAATGATTTCCACTAATATTTTATAAAACTACAGATTATCTCTAGTTTACATATAAACTTTAAACCTCAGTTAAGAATTAATACGTCTGATCTTTTAATTAAATACACACAGGGTTATTCATGACTTAATATAAAAGATAAAGATTAGATGACAATGTTATTTAAATGATCTATATTATTTTATTTATTAAATTATTTATTTTTGTTTGGAAATATTTGATAATATTATTAGTGAAACTGAATGGTATTTGAAGAAAATTTTATCAGCTGTATTGTTGATTTTAATAGTTGAACAAGCCAATATAAGATAATTTGAATTTTTTTTACTACATTTATGATATATTCTAGATTAGTTAAATTGTTTAAAAAATACTATCAAATAATTCACTTAATGTGATGGTCACAGTGTAATGTATAGTAGAGAGATATTTTAACATTTTCAAATAAAAAATTGATTCATACGAATAAAATAATATTATTAGGAATTTTCCCAGAAATATTCTATGACTTTAAAATTATTATAAAAAGAATGTAAATTATTTTGTTCAGTTTATGAAATAATTGATATAGTAAATACACAAAATGGTTGATGTCACACTTAGTAAAAACTTGTAGGTTGGGGTCACACAATTATCATAGACAAAATAGATTTGAAGTAAATTTAAAGACTGTAATAATTAGTTATATTTCTTTTTATATAACATTGTGTTTTGAATAACTAGGGTTGCTACAATTTTTTTTACATCTTTGATTAAAAGTTAGATAATAATATTTAATTAATACCTTGGATTGTATCTTAGTAATAAAAATTATGTAAATCTTTTAGGAGAAAATCTCATTGGGGTATTATATCATATTTTATCTAATTCTGGACAATATTGAGTTGAATTTTTCTATATGCAAAAATATTTTTTTTTACTTTTGGGCAATCGATCAATATGTTTATTTTTGTAATATAGAATATTCATTATATAATAATACTAACATCATTCTAATCTAAGATCAGATGATGTCTGATATTAATCATATTTTTGTCCATAAAATTAATATAGGAATACTGAAAACTCACATAAAGCTGTGTGTAACCTAAATGTCAGTAAATGTAAAATGTAGATTGAGCCCATCCCCACTTTCAATGTAAAATGTAGATTGATCCCACCTACACTTTCACTTTGATTGATACCAAGATGATGTTTTATACTATTGAGACTTTTATTTTCTTCTATAACTTTCCTTGCTAGTTCACAATTATTCTATATATAAGCATAACATTTATTGACATGCTATATATAGTCAGAGAGAAATGCTGAACCTCATATTTAACACCCTCTAAATATTAAATCAATCTTCAGTTAATAGATGAAAATATAATTCCTTGATAGATCAAATATAGATGAAATTAATACTGGAATTTAGGAATCTCTAGAAAAATTTTAAAAATGACCTTTTTTAATATTTATAACAAGTGCCTTGATATTTTTTGAATATATATATAACAACCAACTCTTAAGCTATCAATAATCTCAACCTGTGGTCAAGGAAACCTCCTTAAGCAATAAAGGTGTTACCACATTTATGTATGATCTGATATATTTATATAGACACTAAAGATTACAGTTTGACTAAGGAATATGAGATTAATAATATAAAGAAGTTTTAAACAAATATCATTAATCAGACAAATATAACCTGTTCTAAAAGCAGACTAATAAATTTTAGTAAACATATAAATCTAAAAAGGATTGAATCATCCTTTAATCATGATGAATCGTAAAACACTAAAAACACACTCATGGTTGAGACAAAAAAATGCATCCTCATTAAATATATTTTAGCTTGACTTGCAATTATTATAGATTCTTATAAAAATCATAAATATTTAACAAATAATTTTTCATGATTTTGATAATAATAATATTTAATAAAATAATAAATTTCTCAATGTTTTATAATAATCTGTATATTTTTATTCTTTTTTCTTTTAATAACAATAAAATCTTTATAACTAATTTTTTTATTTCAAAATATAAACTAAGAATAATTCAATCTATGTGTTAAAATTATGGCTAAAAAATTAAATAAAAAGTTGAATAATAATTTTATCTCAGGGCTAAATTAATAAATACATAAATATCAAGTGTGTTTATGCATTTCTGTATAAGATAGTGTAAAAGGAGTTTTATGTGCATCATCTTATCCAGTAATATTTTACATTTCAAATACAATTACTACAACAATGATGTAATCAATCCAGGAGAGTTTACAAATAAGTTTGTATTTTAGATATGAGCTTTAATATCGTAAATGTAACTGAAATGAGATGCTTTTTGTTAAGAATGACAAAATAAATATTTAAAATCAATAATTATTTTATTACATACTATAAAAATCAATAAAAAATAACAGCAATAAAAATTATATAATGCATTTTAATAAAATATGTCTATTTCCTAATTAAATTGAAGTCAGGGAATGTCAAGGGTTATAACATATCATGTTGTGAGACAATCACATTTATATGAATGGCTTGTATCAATATTTTATAAAATAATCCTCAGTTGAATATTGGAAAATAAATATTATTATAATAATAAAAGTTAAATGTCTTATGAATGTACTTAATTGGTTTATTTTACCAACCAATCAATTATTTATTAACCTCATTTACAAATAATAGAGATCTTTCTTACTCTTTTAAAATAAACAAATATAACTCATTGATTTGCA
Organism: Epiperipatus broadwayi; assembly: GCA_028023455.1. Lineage (NCBI taxonomy): Eukaryota > Metazoa > Onychophora > Udeonychophora > Euonychophora > Peripatidae > Epiperipatus > Epiperipatus broadwayi. Next base: position 403,144 of record JAQFVV010000267.1, read on the forward strand.
GATCTAAATGATAATTTATCACAGTAGACTTATTTACTTTTGCCATAAGATCCCTTTTTGGATTCAATTTCAGGCTAAACTACAAAAAGGTTCTACTCCATTAACACAAAGTACAACAAAATTATTAGGTTTCTTATTTATGCACTAGATAACAATAAAAATTAATTCTAACAAGTATGAATGATCTACAAAAATATTCCTTATGAACTTACACATCTACATAAGGGTAATACCACTTATTCTGAGATAATAAAAAGTACGCATAAGCATTATTAAATATTTGGTACAACCATTTAATATAAATTAAACAACTACTAACATTTTTACAACATGATCTTAAAATATATTCCATTTATTCTCTTTCAATTTTAACACTAATATAATAAATGAGATATTTATTTATATAGCGCAATGTATATAAATTGTAATAAACTAAAGATCAGCATTTCAAGTTAATGTACATGTGCTTTTTTATGAATGTTAATAATAAATGAATACTTTCATTTCCAATACAAGATAAAGTCTTTGCGAAAGAATAGAATGAATCCACCTATTCTTTCAATCCAAATGCTTAAGTATGGGCAAATCTTAAATAAAATATAACTTATACTGAAAACCAAAATATCCTGAGAAAATCTTTATTTACATTTGCAAAGCATTATAATATGACTTATTTAATACTATAGAAATGATATTAAATAATCCATCTGATTTATGGAACTATTCAGTTCACTTTTAAAGAACATTATCTATCTTTGAACAGTGTAAAAATATGAAATTATATTTTAATATGATTATTAAATTAGAACATGTTTTAATGATTACCAATAACTTGATAATTCACTATATTCTTTATTTCTTTAAAAGACCCATAATTTATAAGTAGCATTTGAAAATATTACTAGATAAATCCATTATCCTTCTTAAATATTATTCACATTTTGTGCACAGATAATTCTTAATTCAATTATTTTTAATATTTAACAAGCATTTATAGTTTTGTTGTAGATAGCAGCTTTCAATCCTTTAGCAGATTTTCACTTTATCCAAAAAAATTGGGCATTCGACACTTTATTAATTCAAACTATAAGAAACATTCATTTATTTTAATCTTTAATCCATTTGTTTAATACTTATGATCATATTACTGATGATATAAAGTTTTTTAACGATTAGTAATAATGATCTTTAAATTTTAAATTCAAAATTCGTTTCTGTAGTAGCAAGTTTGTATGAAGCATTGTTGACTTTTTTAAAAATACTATTATTCAAATATTTTTTTATAACTGAAGGTGAGACTAATCCATTTTCTTAATATTTATAATATCCTTAAGTGTAGAGAAGAGACCAATCATTTTTATAATAGCTTATGGAAAAATTCATTCAGCAACTTGTTTTAAATTTAGAAATATTCTTCCAAATATATCAACAATTAAAAAAAACCCACAATGATTTGTTAATAAAATATCAGCAATTTTATCAGTCACTTTTCCTATTTTCTATTTCCAGTTGACTATAATAAATGAGATTTCTGGAATCAAAATTTTGAAAAATTAAATCAATGGTTATTTGTGGGTATTTTGTTGTGGTTTATATCTTCTTTGGAACAAAGATAGAAATCAAATGTCCAGCAAACAATTGCTTAATTTAAAATTTCAGCCTGCCATCAAAGTTGATAAAAAAATTAAAAAGCTGTTTAAAAGTTAATACTGGTTGAGATTCTACAAGCAACAAAAAATGTTGTTAGATTGTCTGATTTTCTCATGATTTCCTTTTTATACTGATGATTACAAGATGTCTAGATTATGTAATATACTCTATCATGCTCTGGGGTTTCTGGATTTGTCCAGAAAAATTGTCATAGTTTCTGGCACTCAAAATATTAAAGACTTTTGAAACAAAAAGCAGTAAAAACATTTATTTTCAGATTTTAAGCCAAAACAATTCTCTTTGTTAAATAAAGTATTAAATATTAAAATATAAATTCTTCCAAGCACATACACACTTGCACACAACATTTAAAGGTAATGTCTATTTATTTTACATATAATTAAAAATGTAATGTTGCATTCTTAATACTATTATCCATTTCCATTTTTGAACTATCAATTGTATATGTGTAGTACTTACTTTGACTAATATAATCAACAATTTTATTTCTTAATAAAAATAGCAATGAAAAACAGATTTATTTTTTTATACAAAATAATTTAAAAGTCTATTTAATAATCAGTTAGTAACTATTCAGAAATACCTTATGATTATATTTCTTATAAACATTATTATGAGAGACTGTTTGAATATAATAATGACTATATTTTATACTCCTTAACCAAATTAAAGTGAAAAATATATTTGCTTAACTATAAAAATTAAAGTAATTAACTTAAAGCCAATAATTTTTTGTCTTTGAATCCAAAATAGATAATTTACAGTGCAATTGTAATATATATTTATATATATTACAATAAAAATAATAATAATAATAATGGTAACAAACTATAATAAACAATCCTTAAATTCACAGAAGTACTTTCATTTAATTTCTTGAACCTGCCTTAATTGCCATTAAAATTCAAAAAGAAAACAAAGCAGAAGCAAACATCATCAATTCAAATTCCAGGAATCTCGTATTTTAATGTTAGCAGATTGCCTATTTATTAAATGCATTTTATTCCTATTTATAAAAATTGCCTCCTTAATTTTTCTTTTATTATGGTTTTTCTCTTCATGAAGAATTTTCACATTTTCAAAATCAAATTTAAATTTATATTTACATGTTTTTTCATGATCAAAGAAAACTGAAGGAGAAATTAAATCACCATTATTTTTACTTTTTGCACATTTATATAACAATTCATGCTCCCTCAATCTCTTCTCAATAGTGCACCTAGATTCACCTATATATGATAGCATACAATCACAAAAAATTTGATATATGACATTACTTTTCTGCTTGACAGGTATGACATCCTTAGAATTATTGACTAATTTATTAATATTGTTTGGAACATAGAATGAAACATTACACACATTCTTATATATATCCCTAAAAAATTTCACTTGTGGATTTGAAATAAATGGAATAGATATCCATTGTTTATTATTAATCTTCATTTCATTTAAATTATTATACTTTTTTTAAATTAACATAAAGTATTGCTTATTTGTTCCATTTTATAATCAACATCAAGCAATTCCTTGGCAAATATCTCAATATTTTTCAGTTTATCACTTTGGTAACAACATAATTTTTCATTCTGAAACAAAAAAGATCTAAAACTTGACATCTTATGTATCATTGGTACTTTTGATTTACAATTTATATATCCCCTTTTTTGCAGTGGCTTAATTATTAATTTATAATTTAATATAGTGTTATCTCTTGTAATAATTAAATTTAAATATTTAATATTTGTGTCCTGTTCCTTTTCAATAGTCCATTTCAAGCCATTTAACTTATTTAATTCATCTACAAGTAAATTTATAGTATTATTATTTGCACAAACAAAAACATCATCCACATATCTTTTGTAAATTTTAATATCTCCAAAAGTACACATATTTAAAATACTACTCTCATATGTAGATAAAATAAAATTGCAAACTTGTTTTTGAATTTTAATGGCAGTTGAGGCAGGTTCAAGAAATTAAACGAAAGTACTTCTGCGAATTTAAGGATTGTATATAATAGTTTGTTACTGTTATTATTATTATTTTTATTGTAATTACAATTTTGTTTTAATTAACGGACATTTTATTTTTATATTATATATATATATATAATGTAAAATACAGTACCCATTATAAAATATTATATATATAAAAAATAAATAAATAAATTTTGAGAATGAACAAAATGGAAAAATAAAATTTTTGGATTTACAAATATTTAGAGATGCTACTGATTTAAATTATAAATTAATTTTTAAACCTATTGGAAAAAGAGGATATATTCATTTTAAATCACGTGTTCCAATGATACATAAAATGGCATGTCTGAAATCATTTTTGCATCACAATGATAAATTATGTAAATATAAGAGTGATAAAATTTTAAATATTGAACTTTTTACTAATGAACTTTTAAAGGTTGGTTATGACAAAAACCAAATCTTGCATACAGTAAATTCATTTAATAATAAGAAAAGTGTTTGCAGTGTTACTTTAGGTAATAAAAAATGGATATCAATGCCATTTATAAATAACATGCAATCTAAATTAATTAAGAATATATTTAAAGAAAAGTATAATATTTCATTTTGTGTTCCTCCAAGTGTTAATTGATTGATTAATAATTCTAAGAGTATAATTCCTAAATTGCAAAGAAGTAATATAATTTATCAGATTTCATGTGGATGTCAGAAACTTTATATTGGTGAATCGAGATGTTCTGTGGAGAAAAGATTGAAGGAGCATCAATTATTATATAACTGAATTAAAAATAATGTAAATAGTCAATTTAATACAGCTTCAGTATTTTTTGCCCATGAAAAAACTTGTAATTATATGTTTACATTTAATAGTAATGAAATAAAAATATTAATGGAAGAAAGAAATCATAAGAAGAGGAAAATTAAAGAGGCAATATTAATTGATAAATATAAGAATGATGCTATTAATAGGCAAGTTGCGAATATGGCCATACACAGCTTATGGAAATATACATAATATTAAGTTTGAAAATATGAAATTCAGTTAAAGCTGATGAGGATTACCATGTAATCAAAAGCACACAAAAGAATTTAAATTATAATATTGTATTTACCATTAAAATTTATTTATTTATTTTATATATATTTTTATATATATATATATATTGTAACATTTTTCTCTTTCTGGCTAGGTCTCTGTATGCAATAAACTGCATGAGTTGATCAAGTTATAAAAAAGAAGAATGTTTCACTCTTATTTCTAAAAACATAACTATATTTCCTGATCCACTCTACATAGGAATGGTTATGATTATGATTGCCAATGGAATCAGTTTTTAATTTATAAATGAGAGTGCCAGAGTCATTAGACTCACTGATTCTGCATCAAACATATTGTAACTTAACAGAAAATGAAGTAAACGATCGGGATTTTGGTTTCCCGTAACTTAGTTATAATTTATAAAATTATATACCCAGGGCTTAATTGGCAAAGATAAATTATCTGTTCTAATAAACTAACCCTTCTAAATTTAATAATAAACATTAATAACATACAATGAAAAAGTATGAACTTAAAATATTTTTAGATAAATAATTAAATAAAATTGGAGAGTACACATGTTAATCCAGATATTAAATCAACTAATTAGGTAAAATAATTAAAACAACTAAACAATATTCACTTAGAAATTTCTTCTATAAAGTTTCCTTTAAACTGACAGATTTTTTAATATGAAAATTAAAAGTCTATATCCGAATTATATTATAAGCTTATAGGGAAAATTGTTTGCAAACTTTAAGTCACAATCAGGATATGAAGAATCTTAACTTACTGGTAAGTTTATTAGGTTATGGGTTACAATGCATGGTTTTTTCTGTGGTAGAAGGAGCTCATGGCCATCAGTTATAAATGATGTTAGTCTGTCCTAATGGCTAGTCACGAAAGCTTTTCTGGTGTCCGTCTTTAGGAACGATGTCAGCAAAAGCCTTGGTCCACTCCAACATGCAGAATTATTTCAGTGTAGAGTGTTACTGGATATATTTTGTTATCCAGGACCAACCAAAAGAAAAAAACAGACAATAAAAGACCCTGAACAAATTGGTCTCCTCTTTTTATACTCAAGGTCCAGTTTTCAGACTTCTGCACATACCTTTTGCTTTTGTTAAAAATACACATTGATAATCTTGTGCATTCTTTTGTATTTTTCAGTTACTAAGTTCTCCTTTTCATAAAGTCTTTCTGCCATCTTTAATTAACCAAAAATATTTTTTCTTTTAGCTTATCTGATTAGTAATTTGTTGTCTTTTGTTCTTTCCAATTTTTACTTTTAATTTTAATTAGATAAAAAAATATGAATGAAAAATGTAACTTTCATTGTATGTTTTAAAAAAAAATTATACAAACAAAAAAAAATTTAATTGAGTCTTTTTAATAAGATCACAAACTTTACTTTTTCCTTTAGCTTTTACTCAAATGCCAATATATTTGTACCATATGTAAATAAATTGTACAATACCTCTGGGACCAGGAGATTAAAATAAAATAGGGATTTAAACTAATTTGATTCTTAAACTTTAAGTCCATATTTGTGTGTTTTTGTATTAGCATGCTGATATATTTTTGTAGACCTATTCACAAGTGATGTGCAGCTTTAATGCCCACTTTTGGGTCTAACTCAGTGGGAATGATTTGCACATTCATCTGTGTCCTTACACTTAATGTAAGACTAACAATAAGAAACCAAGACTAAACACATAAAAGTGTTGCTCATTCTTTTAAGACTTATTGGCTCATGGTGCTTGGTCTGCCCTCCCATTTCTCAGGAACCTGCTCTTTTAAGACTCACAGCATTTAACGATGGTCTTATGTCATCTACTGCATATATAAGGACTAGGGACTATGCTTTATTTCCCTCTCCAGTATCTGTACCTGGTCAAATACTTGTGACTTAATATCTACATCAGCAGCGATCATGTTTTTCTAGTTATATTTAAAAATATATATTTTTACAATTGTATAATCCGGTTTAGTTAGTTAGTTAATTTTTTTAAAAAAAAAAAAAACCACTATTCATTCTTTGGCTATGGTATTTGAGTCATCATTGTAACATTCTTTATACCATTACAATGTATCTCAGGTTGTAGTTATTATATTGAAGCCCCAAGTTGGGCTCATTGTAATGTATTTTCCCCATCTGGCCAGGTCTCTGTATACAATATACTGCATGAGTTGATCAAATTATGAAAAAAAAGAATGTTTCACTCTTATTTCTAAAAATGTAACTATATTTCCTGATCAACTCTACCTAAAAATTGTTATGATTATGATTGCCAACCAAATCAGGTTTTAATATATAAATGAGGGTGCCAGAGTCATTAGACTCACTGATTCTGTGTCAAACATATCATAACTTAACAGAAAATGAAGTAAACAATTGGAATTTTGATTTACCATAACTTAGTTAAAATTTATAAAATTATATACCTGGTGCTTAATTGCTAAGTATTGGCAAAGGTAAATTATCTGCTCTAATAAACTAACCTACTAAATTTAATAATAAACATTAATAACATACAATGAAAAAGTTGATGAAAGCAAAATATTTTATTCTAATGAACTTAAAATATTTTTAAGATAAATAATTAAATAAAATTGGAGAGTACACATGCCAATCCAGATATTAAATCAACTAATTAGATAAAAATAATTAAAATCACTAAACAATGTTCACTTAGAAATTTCTTTTATAAAGTTCCTTTAAAATGACAGTCTCTTTAATATGAAAATTAAACGTCTATATCAGGATAATATTATAAGTTTATAAGGAGAATTGTTTGCAAACTTTAAGTCACAATCAGGATATGAAGAATCTTAACTTACCGGTAAGTTTACTAGGTTATGGGTTACCATGCATGGTTTTTTCTGTGATAGAAGGAGCTCATGGCCATCAGTTATAAGTAATCTTGGTCTGTCCTAATGGCTAGTCACAAAAGCTTTTCTGGTGTCTGTCTTCAGGAACGATGTCAGCAAAATCCTCAGTCCATTCCAACATGCAGAATTATTTCAGCATAGAGTAGTCCTGGGTATATTTTGTTATCCAGGATCAACCAAAAGAAAAAACAGACAAGACAAGACCCTGATCAAACTGGTCTCTACTTTTTATACTCAAGATCCAGTTTTCAGACTTCTGCGAATACTTTTTGCTTTTGTTAAAAATACATATTGATAATCTTGTGCATTCTTTTGTATTTTTTAGATACTAAGTTCTCCTTTTCATAAAGTCTTTCTGCCATCTTTAATCAACCAAAAAGATTTTTCTTTTAGCTTATCTGGATTAGTAATTTGTGTGTCTTTTGTTCTTTCCAATTTTTACTTTTATTTTTAATTAGATAAAAAAAATATGAAAGAAAAATGTAACTTTCATTGTATGTTTTAAAAAAAAATTATACAAACAAAAAAAAATTTAATTGCATCTTTTTAATAAGATCGCTAACTTTACTTTTTCCTTTAGCTTTTACTCAAATGCCAATATATTTGTACCATATGTAAATAAATGGTACAGTATATATATATTACAAAAAAGCCAAGTCAGATGTCAATGACCTAATTTAATAAACTTGCATTACAAATGTTATATATAGATCTCACAAATAAGCTCTTAACAAGCTTTGCAGAATATCCTCAAACTGGTTTCTGCTACTGACATCTCAATGAGATGCTAGGATATTCAAGCATCAGATTAAAAATAGCAGGACAAGTCCAGCACTTAATCTAATGTATAACTATTAAGTAGAAAATCTGAAATTTTCAGACATCCATAAGTCTTCCAATCCAGCTATCTAACTAAAATTGCCATATGGGACTGAACTAAGTTGTAGTGCTGGACTTGTCCTGGTATTTTTAATATACTGCTTGAATATCCTAGCACCTCACTGAATTGAGATATTCTGCAAAACTTGTTAAGAGCTTATTTGCAAGCTCTATATATAACATTTGTAAAGCAAGCTTGTTAAATTAGGTCATGTGACATCTGACTTGATTTTTTTGTAATTTTATTTTTTGCTATTAAGGCTTTGGTGATTTTATATTGCTAAAGCTATTAATATATGGTGTATCTGAACTTAATTCAGTCCCATATGGCTTGTTAAGAGCTTATTTGTGAGCTATATATATATATATTCATTGTTTATATTAAAATAATAAAATAAATAATGTGAGAACATAAATTTAGAGCTAGAATCCTGCTTACCAGAACCTATAAAATATTAATACACTTTGTATATAATATAAAAAAATATTAATTTTAATAAGTGCTGCATGTTCAATTTATATGATCCATGTCATGAATTAAGCAAGTATGACTTGAAAAAAAATAAAAAAAATAATTGCATGAAAAATATTATGTGCATCTTATATTATCCTATATGCTATAACTAATATTTGAATCTATTTGGAAAGGATAGAAAAATTCAAATTAATGATGTTTTATAAACGCTCAAAAATGTCATCATATTGAAAGTAATCAAAAACATATTTAATGAAACACTGTGATTTATCTGTCCTTAAAGATAATTAAGCTTTCATGTTTAATTTTACAGCTTATCTTATTTTTCATGAATTTGAATCAACCTACCTTGTTTGTGTTCTAGAATTGTAATCATTGATTATATAGAAGTTAACTTTTTTTTCTTAGTTTAAGACTTTTTTTTTTACCACAGTTAATCTAACATTTGGTTGGTAGTTTATACTTAGCCAGAATCAAAGTAAAACAAATCGTTAAATTATTGATGTTCAGCAATTGATTAAGTTGGTGAATGATGGTTTTCTTTCACTGTTTCTTTCTGGACTACAATTAAAGCGTTTTGCTATTTAAAAACTGTTCTACATTTTAACTCAGTAGTTTCTTACCAGGCAACAATCTTAGAAAAATCATTATTTATTAGCTTTCTCTATTTTCATTTATCCTTACTAAAAACTTGAATGAATTCAAGCAAGTTTTACATCAGTTTCTAATATTATATGCCCATTTTTATAGATTTTTCTTATTTTATTTGCACTAACGATATTACCAAAAGTTAAGACTTTATCTTCTACCATCTTCATGTTTTGTTATAATAAAACCATTGTGATTTGTTTCTTAGTAACTGTTCTTCAGTAAAAATTGCTCTCTCATTTCAGTTTATTTGTAAATGTTTTATTAGAAATTAAAAAAATGAAAATTGCTAAGCTTTTTTTTTATTGAATTTATTGTCATCAACCATGTTTCACATCTATGTAAATAATACAATAATAATAATAATAATAATAATAATAATAATAATAATTAATAATAATAATAATAATAATGCTGATGATGATGATGATGATGGTGATGATGATCATGATTATGTTGATGATGATATGGATACATTATTTATTTTACTATAGATATCCAGGTAGAGTATAATATATATATATATATATTGTATATATTAGATAATATGTTGTGATTGTATATTTTTTTCATGTTATATATTGTAAGGTCACTTACAATCACCAGGAACCCTTCTGTCCAAGTCTAACCAACTACTAGTCAAGCCATAAGAAATTTAAACCCTATCAGTAAAAATACCTTAATGATGAGTGAATGTATAGCTAGTAAATATAGTTTGATATTTACTTTTTTTCTTTAAATCCTTAAAGCAAAACCCATTTATTATAAAGAAAAAAGAAAGGATAACAATAGTTATAATTCAGTATAAACTTGCAATTTACTTATGTGTTCATAAACGGAAATAGCATCAATCTCAATTTGGTTGGTAGGACAATATAAAACCCAAATCTTCCATTGTTGAGGTCTGTTTCTGTTGTTGTTTTTTTTTTTTTTTGAAAATCAGCCTTCGTTAATGAACATCAACATCGCTCGGAATTTTCGAATGCACACTACAGAACAATATGCCTATTTAAATTATCTTTAAAAAAATCAAAGTAGCAACATTTGAAAGGCCAAAGGAAATCCAAATCAATTATAAGAAAACCAAACTATAACTACATAGTAGCAAGTTAAATAATAATTAATAGTTCTACATTATCACTAAAATAACAAAATGCAGCATTTTTTTAACTCTCTAGAATTTAAAAAAAATTAATAATAATATTTGTTTGCAAAGGGAGGAAATCAAAAGTGATGAAGAAGTATATTTACCTCAAACTACACCTTAAGTATTCTACTATGCATGAAAATTACAGTACAATGTATAGGTGCTAGAAGGTAGATATGTTGTGAAGCGAATGTCAGTCTAACACCTGACAGAGCAGAGAAACTCATAGGCAATAAGAATGACCAAACAAAGGAAAATATTGAGAGTCTACAGTGTTTCATTAATACTTGTATTTTGAGAGAGCCCATGTGAGAATAATTTGACCATACTATGGTGAAGTTAAAGAACATGAATCTTTTATGTGGACTTTACCCCGTAAACAATGGACTTACTTAAATATTATTACTGCAAGCTGAAGTTGATTTATTCACCATATGCTATTTTAAAATCATCGTGACATAGATTGAAATGATTATTGTAGTCTTTATTTTATTTTTATGTTTTAGAAACCTTTGTAAATTATCATAGAAAAAGTGATTTAACCATAAAAGGCAGGGAGAAGGTTAACGTTAATTAGACAATTTTTTAAAAAAAATAAAGTTTAGATTAATGTTCCCAATCCCAATATCTTGACATGAACCATTCTGTGGGAGGTAGAGATAAGATTTTTTTTATCTCTATAGATTAATTACAATCACTGTTGTCAGAACAGAATTTTCATTGTTTGTTCATGGCTACATTAACCCATGTTTATTTATTTATTTTTTTTGGTATGATTGACTAACACGCTTTGCTGAAAGGTCTATCCTATAACATTAGGGACTTATACTGTTGAATAGGAAAGAAAGGAAGGGGGGTCCCTAATGAAAAATATGAGAATCTACACATGAAATGGATCATCAGAGTTTAATAATACATCCATGTATAATATTGAATTAGCAATTTAATTTTTCTTTTGTTGTGTTTAATAAACCATTATCCATTTATTTTTGCATTTAATGTAAATAGCGGTTATCAAGTGAATGAATTTCTAATGCAGGAAAGGAGGGGGGGAAGAGACTTGATAGTATTTAATTACATAAGTGGTAGAAAATTGTCCTTGGTATTGAATGCTATACAAATTAATCATTATTGATAGACATTTTGTCAGTAAATAAACGTTATTAATTTCATACCCAATTTGATCTCTCTTCCATATCATAATCCATGTACTCTCATTCAAACTTAATATGTTATTTAAGTGCACATACATCCACATAAACCCTTACCTAATTAAGTAGAATGAATTTCTAAAGCATATATGGCAAGATTACCATCTACATTAAAACAAATTAGCTAATTTCCTTAACTGATTCCAACCCTGAAGAGAGTCAAATGTGATTACTGCCTGAGTTTGAATACTGGTGCATAATGTGGATAGAAAGGGGACAAGAGATGTAGGTGAACTAATTCAAATCTCATCTGAATTTAGTAGAACAGTTAGCTAGCATATTGGAGATGGATGCAACTAACCATACATACTTCAGGGCATCATCATGAGCATCATCCTAAAGACCTGATTCCAACTGTAGTTAGATGTATTTTCCCTATCTTTGTACAAGTTCCTGGCCTGTTACAATATGTTTAATAATAAAAAGAAATAAAGCAAGAGTATATGATAAATATTTTCTTAACATTAGTAGTTATAATGACAACCACTTTTGGGTAGACATTTCTTTGAGGAATCATTGGATTTGGTATATTTTCAATTTATCTAGTTAAATGAGTGCTTCCTCATATTTATGCAATTCTAATAAAATATATTTACATTCTTAATAAATGATTAAGACATTAAATTGTGAGTTTTATAAATGAATTTTGGCAATCAATAATAAAATGTATGGACACTTTTGTAGTATCTAATACAGAAGTTTGTCAAACATTTTGGTTTAAATTATCCATTCTCAGTTCATCAAAGTATATGTTTTTTTTGTATTCAAAATTATTTTACTGAACATAGTTTACTGAAAGTCTTTTCAGCTGGAATAAAAACAACATCATGGTGACACTTTGATGACATTTTTTGCAGAGAGACTGGCGAGTGTTTTATCATAACTAATGCATGTAGAATAGTGCCTATTCTTATGGTCATAATCAAAGAAAATGGCACCAAGGGATGTACTATTTATTCTGTTTGTTGGAAGGGCTGTAAAACTGAGGAATTATGCCTTACTGAATTTGAACATTTCAAAATAAATCACAGATATAAGTTTGTGGGTCCATAGTTATTTTAATTACCATCAATTGTCATACTTTTGTGTAATAATTATATTAAAAAATTAATAAAAAAAAATATGAAATATGATAGCTTGTATCAGCCACATTGCTAACATTGTTTGTAACATTTATTTATGACATACATAAAAAAGGCACTGAATCTTGTGAATGAAATTTATAAGAGATTTATTAATATTTTATAAAACTTGAATTTATATTTGATTTGTTAATAGTTTTTAAAATTAACAGGTAACAATTGTTTATTAAAATAATTTTGAGATAAAAAACATAAACAAATACTTTGAACATCCTAAAAATGGATAATTAAAACAAAAATGCCTGATGAGCTTCTGTCTTACAGATACTATAACAGTACCAATGTATGAAATGAAAAACAATCAGAATAATAACAAGTAAGTACATTCTACAATTTGTTTATCTTATATCTGTTGTCTGATTGGTGAATGTATGAATGTCTGATGTCACATGTCAAAGTTGCAACCATTATGTTTATGTGAAGAAGATAATTTCGCCATTAAATAAAAAACACTGAGGAAAAAACAGTATTAGTTATTTTAAATATAGATATATATTCCATAGTAAATGTTCCCAGCCAGCTGCCCAAACAGCCACAAATGCCACTTCATAATTTGGCATAAAAGTGCTACATGATTTCATGGCCTGTAAATCCCCTAATAATTCTGATGAATGACATACTTAGCAATGTTTAATAAAAAATAACATATTTACATTAAATCTTAAAAAAATTGTTAAAGCAACCGATTTAAAAAAACACCAGTCTTTACAAGAGCAAATGTTTCTGGTATTCTAATAAAACATCTCTTTGACATACAGTAAGTGACTATACATATTGAAATTTTTTTAAAAAAAGTATTTATAACTTTATTCATTTCACATTAATTACATTTCAATTTTTCTTTTTTAAATAATTTGAAATTTTTTTTAATTTAAATTTAATTTCTTCATCATAAATTTGTTTTTAAAATGGTTATTAATGTTTATACCTTTAAACAAAATAATTTGTAAATGTAAAAAAAATTAAATTAAATTTTAGAACATAAATTTGTTTTGTTTATAATATAATTTTACTTTTACATTAATGTATAATCAGATAATATTTATTTCCAATTATAACTTTTTTTAAAGCTAAATTGATATTTTATTATTTAGTAAAATTTTTATCATTCATGATTTTCTAAAATTATGTATAATTGTATACATATAGTAAATTATATTATTAGCACTTGTCTAAAGCTATAGATTTATTGATTGTAAGCACATCTTCATAAAATTGTTAAATTGTTAATTCTAGAAGTTAGAAGGAAACAATCAAAATAATATATTTTTATATAAAAATAATTTATTTTATTATCTTTCTTTATAAGTATTTAAACAATATTTTCTTTTATTTTGAAATACAGTTTAAAATAATTATCTTTAGATATGACTTAATATATTTTTAAATTTAATATTTTTAATGGATTAATGTAAATTATTTAATAAATGGAAATAAGTTCTTTAGCCAAGCTTTATTAAAGTGTGATAATCAATCAGACCTGTTCTTCACACTAAAAGAAAACAATAGTAAACTTGTCCAAGCTATTCCTGATCAAAATATGTCCACTTTTGATCAGTCACTAAATTACTAGCTGAATAACTTGAGATGCAATGTAACCAAAAACAGAATTCAACCATCACGAAAATTGATAAATAAATATGATGCACTTAACAAAAAAAATTACTACCTGGAACCTTCACTCAAGCACATTGGTCAGCAACAATAGCTATTTAGTTGTGGAAGCATGTAGTAAAATATTTCCACTCCCACCCCCCTGGAAAATTTTTATTTTTTTATTTTGGGTACTTTTCCCTCACATAACATGAGTTATATCCAATATGATTGAGTACTATTTACTGGAAATAATGACAATTTTTGAAACAAGACTGCCTTATAATGGAGTTATTGTAGAGAAAAGTAATAACTAAATGTAAAATTTATTGCTAATTTATAATGCAAAAAAGTAAAGATGATTGTGATCTAGCTATTGTTAAAGTAATTTGGGAAAAAATGATAGAGAGAAAAATCAAAGAAAAATGAATGACGATTTATAGCCCTAAAGCAACACATGTTAAATCAGAGAGGCAATAAAATTTAAATAAAGAAACAATGAATTCTAAATTTTATTAAATGTGACTTGTTATAATTTTGATAATCATTAAAAGGATACTAATTCATTGAAGATATTAAATTTTAAGTTCTACTAGTATCTTTTAATTATATATATATATATATATTGTAAGGTTATAAAAAGTGATGATGCTGGGAGATGATCAATCTAATCTGAATAAAACGTAGCCCGATCATTGGTTGTCATTTTGTAAAGAGCTATTGATTATAATATGGGATGAGAACATAAAAACATTATAATATCTAAAATTGAGACACCATCGACAATAATATTCATTTATCCTAAATGTGGAATCTCATTTTATAAAAGTTCTCAAGTTGATTTGGCACTTTATAATAATTACCACATGTACATGATTATCATAGGCTAACATTGGGTGGCTACTTTGTCACAATAATCATGGATTTTCTATCTCACTACCTCACTACATTTGTTCAATCAACATTTGTCATAAAAATTCCCTTATGATTTATATTATTTATCACAGAGCAGAACATGAATTAACAAATAGTAACTCTGTTAGAACCTGTGTAAAATTATCTAGCTCAGTTATTGATCACACTAAGCAATAACAATATTTCCCATATATAATTATTTAAGCTGTCCACTACACTATTATAAAATTCTAACAGTCTCTTTAAAATCTAATTTATTCAGATTATATTTAAAACTAAATAAAGCAAATGAGATCAATGCCTCAGACATCAACAAATCTTTTCACAATTCCAAATTAAGCTGCAATAAGCAGCAAAACCATACACCATCACCCTAAACAATGATGTATAATTAAGACATCTATTTGACTGATAATTGAATAAGACTAAATTTAAATCAATAAAGAACTAAATTCCAATATACTTTACTAATCTAATATTATTTTATAGTAATATTTTGTTTAAATTAACTAGTTTTTAAATAATTATTATTACATTTTGAGATTGTTTTCTAAACTATCCAATATTTATAATGTTTAAATGAAATAAACCTTTGCTCAGTTTTATATCTAATTTTAATAAAATGTTAAATATAATATAAATATTTCATTCATACTCTACATTAGATTGACATGCAATTATTGCTTCAGTTACATTCTAAATTGAAACATGCCACAACAATTTATTATCAATAAATACATTAGGTAATTTCACATTTTACAGTACCCAATCATATTATATAAAATAAATCACAGATTTCTATTGGATATTTACTGATATATAATCACTGATATTATTCGTCTACTTAAGACTCCAATGAATCAATTATAAAATAGTTTTTATAACAGTTAGACTATGTATGACAATAATCAGCAGTTATCAAAGCCAAAGATAATATTCAGTTCTACTAGTTAATAAAATTTATGATCTCCACTTCAAAACAATTTAGGTTATTAAAACAGATCATTTGGACCAATGATAAAATAAAAATCTATTAAGATTTTTGTAACTGGACAAGATAAGCAAATAAATAATTAAGTCTGAACTAATGAAATTATTTTTACTAGTAATATTGACTTAGATAAGTAAACAAGTATTTAAATGCAGTAACAAATAACAAAATGTACTAATCATATTTAACAATGATGTATAAAATATATTCATATATCTAATTCTACTTCACTTACCAAGAAGGATTTGATTTTGGATCAAACTTCAAGTACCAAAATTATTTTGCCCATTCAAAAGAAATAATTAGATAGATTCAGCAGATTTTAATCAACTCTAAATTTATTGGTTTATAATAAAAATGTATAACAGTCATAATAAAAATATAACTTAACAAACAATCAAGGTTTGCAATAGACTGAAATCAATAAAAAATAATAAAATCTATGTGTACTGAACTCCAAAAAATATGTTGTGTGACAATAATATTATATGAAACAGAAGGAGAGGTTTTAAATATCTTCCTATGATTTTATATAGATTGTACAATAATAATAAAAAATGTGATCAAATAAAAATGGATCTCTATTTATTCAATAATGTAATTTGTCAATAATTAAACAAATATAAAACAGAAAATATGTTATATTCAAACCCTTTTCTATCTGAATCTCCCAGTTAAATCTTGAACATACAAAAAAATTAAATATTTGAAAACACCAGGTTGTATTAACTTATATAATCAGATAAGAGCATAAATAATAAGAATAAAATAAATCTCTCCATCCTTTTCATTGCATAAATCCATATATATATAATTTACCTATGTTTTTTACATAAAATATAAATTCTCCTTTTCTTTTAACAAAAAGTGTGTGTATATATATATATATATATATATATATATATATATATATCATACCACCTAAGTGAAAGTCTGTCAATTTTCATTCACTATCCATGGATCCATCATAGTTTCTGGTTCTTTATTTCTGATCCTAAGGCACAGAGATGATTTTCCTTTAAGTAGGGAATGCAAGCATGAGTGTTAAATATCAGAAATTTGAATCCAAGTACTTTTGCATTTAAATTCCAATATTTTCTTTTAAACATAGAAATGTATTCAAGCATTTAAAATGATAGATATTTATTCAATTTCAAAATTACACATCACTGGCTTTTTTTTTCTTTTTCATTGATGATAAGGTATAAACAGAATTCTTTCAATGACACAATTCAGTTCTATTTAAGTGAAGAATGAATATGAGATTTTTCTTTACGAATTATGAAAATGAAGTTTAAATTGCTCAATATTACACATAAGTTGAGTTAATCAATCTTGTAAAATTCCTTGATCTGAAATATGACACCCATAGACATATAATGTGGATTATATACATCACAAATAAATAGGTGCAATTCTGGATTTTTAACCATGGAATATCTTTATCTAGCTGACTTGCAATACAATGCATTTTAATAAGTTTTTCATTTTTCACATCAATTAAATGGGCAGATAGTTAAAATCTTGTTCTTTCATAGTTTTAGAGATTAATTCCTTAAACAATAAAATTTAGTAAATTTTAGATCTAAACGCTTCAATTCTGGCAGTGACTCAAATTACAACATCTCTCTTCTATTTATAAGATATTCTTGATGACATTATTGTTGTCACAACAACTGTTGAATATTGTTCAAATTTGACTCAATGATGAGAAATTTGTTCAAGAAAATTTTGCTTCCAATTGGTAAGTGAAATGGAGATTTTTTAAAAAATCTCATACAGTGAAAATGAAATCCTGTTTTATAAGTTCAATATTATTTTTCCATTTTAAACTAAAATAAAGAATTGCTATTATAATTCGAATACATTTTAATGGATATAAATATTTTTACATATGCTTTTTAATATTTTTTTTATTAATGTCATTTATGAGCAAGATATATGAAACATAAAACATTTAATTTTATAATAGGTGTTGCTATGGTGATTGTAATAACAGAAATTGAAATGTGTAATATTTAATAATAATATTGATTCTCTTCAAGTAAGCTTTTATGATTTAACTATTTCAAAAATCTATTTATTTATTCACCTGTTTATACTTTTTCTGAAATTGATTACAACAGATTTATAAATTGATGCTAAATGTTAATAATAAATAAGAATGTTGTTTGAATAGTATAGTTGTCATAGTTAACTGATTAATATTAATACTTCAACATCTCCATTATCTATGGATCAAGTGAAATAAAAATTAAACATGACCAACAAACTTCTTTATTTTTTTAAATGCTGTTACCTACACCACTCTGGTTACTTACAATATATATATAATATATATTTTGTGGGTTCATCCATGTTAAAAAATTTAAATATTGATATACCGACGTTTCGACTTGAGTACACAAGTCATCCACTAGGTGTTAGAAGGTAGAAAAACAGTTGAAGAGCTACAACCATCTTTCTACCTTCTATCACCCAGTAGATGATTTGTGTGATCAAGTCAAAATGTTGGTATATCAATATTTAAAATTTTTTAACATGGATGAACCCACAAAATGGGTCTTTTATATATGCAACTCATGAAAATTTTCATATCAACATATATATATATATATATTGTACCCTCACTAATTGGAAATATAATAATAGGAAAATAAGACTAGCTCAGATAAAATGATTATGCTCGGCTAAAATACATATAATCAATAGCAAAGATACGCTATGATATTGTCTACTAATAAACTAGCTCTAACTGATTAATAAATAATAAATGGTTCAGTTTTATAATATTAAAATAAATAAAATATTAATAAATCATGAGACAATAAAGTGAAGTACAAGCAATAAAGAATTACATTTAGAAAATATCCCACAGAATACAATCCCAATGGCATAAGAATACTATCCCTTATATTATTTCAAATAATAATAAACTCCTAGCATTCTTACAACTTTAAAATAATAATCAATTTAATATAATGCTACTAACTAAATCCTAATCTCTTTATAGAAATAAACAATATAACTATAATTATCTCAGGTTCTTTAAAATAACTCTAATCAATTTATAATTTTCTGTAGCTAAGTTTGATAAGGGATTTTGTATCATCCTCAACTATACCTAACTAATAATAATAATAACAATAATAAATAATCTTCGATGAATAATTATCAATCTTATTTACTGTTCAATGTTATGGTAACTATCCATAATAATAACAATAAATGATATAATATAATATTTTTGTTCTCATGTGGCATCTTAAATAGAATATGTGGTATAATCTGATAATCTAAGAATATGTGCCAACAAATAACATAATTCTATACAATAAATTATATAATTATGACCATACTACTGCTACTACTGCTGCTGCTGATACTGCTACTACTACTACTACTACTACTACTACTACTACTACTACTACTGCTGCTGCTGCTACTGCTGCTGATACTGCTACTGCTACTACTACTACTACTACTACTACTGCTGCTGCTGCTACTGCTACTGCTACTACTACTACTACTGCTGCTGCTGCTACTGCTGCTGCTACTACTACTACTACTACTACTACTATTACTACTATTACTGCTGCTGCTGCTACTGCTGCTGCTACTGCTGCTGCTACTGCTGCTACTGCTACTACTACTACTACTACTACTACTACTACTAATAATAATAATAATAATAATAATAATAATAATAATGTAAAATGAAATTTCTCAAATATATTATATTCTGAATCACTGTGATTTCTTAAGTAAATAATTATATTTGTATTGTGCAAATATTATGTTTCTTTTGGTATTTGGTAATCATGTATTTGTAATGGTGAATAATCAACACAACACGAAGTTGTATAAAAAACAAGTTTAACAAAGTTTATTTTTATAGACTTTTAACAAAAACTATATACAATATTTACAATTATATTTTAGATAAATTACATACTTCCTTATTAAAAAAAAAAAAAAAAAATCAACAAGTAAATAAGCCTTTACTCCGACTTATAAACTTTTGCACATTTATTTAAAATAATAATAATAATACTAATTACGAATACACGTATAGTTGAATATAATATCTATTAATTGACGTTTTAAATGTATAGTTTTCGCAAGTATACACGAAAATATAAAAATATAAACTATTGAAGTAACATTCATTTTTAAGATGTGTTCATAGATTTTATAGTAAATTAATCAAACTTCTACTATGATAGTGCGGATGTTACTTAAAATATTTATCTTGGATTCGTTCAATAAATAAATTGACTTGAATAAAATAATATGACTGACATTCTTTTATATATCTTGCTTGACACTAATCTAATAAAAATCCCTATATGTGTGTTTTATGTGTGATCTAAAACATAAAATAATATTCACAAAATGTAAGTACTCATTCTATTTTATGTTGTTTCTCCTGGATGTTCTATTTTTTAAAAATATGCATTACCATGTATAATCAAAACATCCAAAATTATTCAAAAATCTCGTGAATAATTTATTATCTCTTGTATATATTTTTTAAATAGTTTAATAAAATAAAGTATTTATGATTCTTTATTATTATAGTTTGCATTTGCTGTCAATCTCATTTGAATTTGATCTCAACATAAACCAAAGCAAGAAAAACCTATCTCATCTTTTTTCAAAACAACGATTCTACAATTCAAAAATTATTCATTATTTTCCCTCATAAATACAATTCTGTACGATGCAATAACTTTTGAAATTAAGATAGTGATACGATGTGTAGGCATGAAGAACTAACTAGAATATAGACTCAATACTATAAAAATATGGGATAATCTGCATGGTAACAGTGCATACGAAGGGGTATGACTTACCTGTCTAATGATCTCCACTATAAAAATAATGTCTAGGCTAGTTATTCAGCTCCTTCGAACATTTTAAAATATATAATACTAAGAAAGACACTGCCCATGGAAAATATATACAAATCACAGGGCTAAGTTATCTGTACTTGCATAAACTACTAAGATAATAATATAAGTTACTTCCTATTCCCCATAAATTCTACATATAAGCATCCCATTGGTTTCTTTTCATAATCCCAAGGTCACTATCATTTTAAAATTTTATAATAGATTTATCAATCTACATCACAAAATTATCTAACATTACTCTAAACAATAAATTAAAGTTGTAATTATAAATTTTATTAAATGCACATTATTATATTAAGTAACCTTTAGGAATAAGGGTTTGAAAAATTCGAAGGTAAGGACCTCTACAGGTCATAGCCACAAGCTTATGCTAGGAAGAAAAGAAGGAAACCTTCTTTACTTCAACCTATTTTTATAAACAAGATTCGCATCTGACTTCAATAATCTAAAACTACTATAACAAGAAAAGGTTTATTCTCTTTCAAAATTCCGCAATAGAAATACAAATGAATTTGTTTTCAGATATTAAAATCAATATTTTAAAACATTTTAAAAATAGGGTTCTTCCACTAAAGAATCATATGAAAATTATATGTATCAGTAAGTTATATTATATTAGTAATATAAAAGAAAAGTATGCATACCTTTTTTAAAAAAAAAAATCCTAACTCATATCTCTAGAATAGCAATAAAATTTTATATGTAATTAATGCACACACACATATTCATACATTCATATGACGAGGTAATAAGCAATTCTAGAAACAATAAAATATTCATCATGTAAAATTAATACATTTTACAAATTTATCTAGTGACAATTTTGCTGGTTGGTCACTCTTAGATGTTTTCTGGTCCAATATTTCACATAACAAATATATTAAATAATAATAATATCCATTCATTACTATCATACTTAGAAAAATGTTTATAAAATTTTACAAAGAATTAAAATATTCATTATAATATTAATTATGTTAGATTGCTAAATATTTCAATGTAATTTTCCTACTTACACTAAATAAAAAACTTAATTCTATAATTAGTAAACAAAATGATAAATAAAACTATATTTATGAAAACTCCAACTCACCATAAAGTTAAAAAAAGTTCCTTTCTTCCTCCTAATATTACTTCATTAGAAGTCCTTCATAGAAGCTTACACCCTGATGTTTGTTGCTAAAACAACCACTGTCCAACACTTGAGAACAAAACACAGAGCTCTTTTCCCCCTTGATGCAGTTACTCATGAATAGTAAAAAAATTGAAAAATGAATAAAATGAAAATGAAAATGAAGTGATGTTGACTTTTGTATCTGAAAATATTTTGAAGAATAATCATTAATCCCATGATGAAAGTCTATAAAATAGTTTATTGTCTGTAGCTTTTCAGTAAAAATAATTATTAAAGTTTGATATCACTGGGAAAGTTTAAAAATAATCTTCAGAGTTTTCCCATTCATTAGGATCCTACATGAGCTTTTGATGCATCAGTGATGGCTATATAGATCTATGTATTTGTATGGAAAATGCCCACTTTATATTCCTTTAAAATTATCAGTAAAGACATTATAAAGTTATATTTTAGTCAGGATAATTTTATTTTTTAATTACCCACTTATTTCCTTTTTGATGAATAATTTTCCAAAATCGGTTTTACATTATTACATAAGTGCGGTCTTTTTTTTTCTTTAATGACGATTTGTCATATAAACATCCTCTATAATTATTTTCAGGAAAAGTTCATAATAAACTTTAAATACAATATTTCTTTTAAAATATTTACTGTAACTTTTTTTAAAGATATATTCTTTTTAAAATATTAAAAAATTAAAGTTTTTACCATATAGCTTTTGCTTTTCAACTACAGTTATCTATCATTATGATATAATGCATTTAAAATACAATTTTTTCGAAGAATTTTTCTGTCTAATTTCCTTGACAATGTCCAAAATATTAAAATAAATAATGATATATCTTTTTCCAATAATATTTTTAAAATTATACTTTTATTTGGTATTTGGACTTCCATCCTTATAGCTACTGTGAAGCTGGCTCATGCTTTAATAGAATAATTGATAGGGAATTTAAAAAATTTAATAATGCATAGTTTTTGCTTACTAAATTTATAGTCCTTTCAATTGCCTCTTTTAAAAACAATAATTTCAAGTAGTAAACTAGACAATACTTTGATATTAAAAAAAATAAGTTATTAAGAGAGTTATTTAGTTATTAACTTATAAAAAACATGTATTTATCACCCCCTTAAGTTATTAAAAGCACACAGAAAAATGAGAGCATCTACTTTTTATACTAAATTAAATTGATGACTTGATTGGCTATTTAGATCTTCAATTGGTGATCTAATTTACATATCAGTACTATCTTACACAATTAAAAATTAAAAATAAAACTTATGACTCATTAAATATCTAATATTATTAAAAACTTTAATTCTAAATTAATATTATACTTTCATTTAAACAAATTAAACATTTTAAAATAACATTTTAAAAATAATACTTTATTAATTTATCCAATATTTATTTTTAATGCATCTATTTTTAAAATTTAACCTTTATTAATTACATTTGTTTTAAAACTACCAATTAAATAATTGTTATAACATTTAGGTTTTATCTTATGATATAATAAATGTTTTAATTTTTTTTAAAAATCTAAAGCAATTTTGAAACTATCTTTAGAAAACTTGTAAGCACAAAAGTATAAATATTTGTGTCACATGACACAAAACCCAGACAGTATATAACAAATTTTTAATTGCTATCTGTCAACAGAAGTAAATATTTAATTATAAAAATATATTAAAGAATAGTAATATAATAATAGAATTTGGAATAATAATTTTGATACTATTTAAGCTGTAACAAATTAAACACATTTGTCCATCACAAATTATTATATTTTCTTAAATAAATAATTTATAACATAAATATTAAATATAATTTTTATTTTAAAATACATTAGTTTATTTAATTCTAAGTCATTATTTTAAAATTAGCTTTTAGCACTTGTTTAAGAAAACTTTTAATATATTATTTGACTATGGCCAGTTTTCCCAACCATACAAAAATTATAATATTTAGCTTTACTTTATTATTTTAATATATTAATATAGTTTTTATGTATTTACTACACTCACTTTACTTTAACAAAGCATTTTAAAATATTACCAACATTATACAGTAGTCATACTATTTAAAATGTATCCTTAATTTAATTTTTTTAAAAAAATTGACTCATTAGATCTATCTGGACCTAGTAGAAAGAGCACTATATATATATATATAATGGTAACAAACTATTATAAACATTCCTTAAATTCGCAGAAGTACTTTTGGCTAATTTCTTGAACCTGCCTCAACTGCCATTAAAATTCAAAGAAAAGCTTTTTTTTTTGAATTTTAATGGCAGTTAAGGCAAGTTCAAGAATTTAACTGAAAGTACTTCTGTGAATTTAAGGATTGTTTACAATAGTTTGTTACCGTTATTATTATTATCTTTATTGTAATTACAATTTTGTTTTAATTAACACACATTTTATTTATATATATATTAGTAATATTCATTTAATGAGGTGTATTTGTACTGGATTAAATTTATTTAGAATATTAGTAATAAAATCTTTAATATATTTTAACTAGTACCTAAAATGTCTTAAAAATATGCACTCAATTTGAGATTTGTAAATATTTTATCAAATGTACATAACACGTGCCTTGTGTAATTTAGTAAAATGGTAAAGTATTAGATTCAAGAGCTATAAGTCATAGGTTATATTTATCTAAGTTAACAGAATAACAAACTAAGCACATTATTTAGACAGTCCATAATAATGAGTTATAATGGTTGGTTGTATATTAGCCATTATAAGTATTTAAAAATATCTACAAATTTGGAAACATAAAAATCCTCTTTTTTACACCGAGATAAAAAAGTTCATCAAAGGTTAATATTTTTTGTGTAACATCATAAGAAAAGATTTATGAATAATGTATAACCTAATATAATTGCTAATCCTATCCATATGTTTTGAAAAATTAAAATCAGCTTTTAATGGAATGTCATCCTATTACATTGCTATCAGAACATCTATTATAAGTATCTCCACATTCGATTTCTTTTTACACTTGTTTTTAATTAGCCAAATATTTTTGTGGAACAAGTGTTTTAACTTTTGCCTGAATAGTTTGATTATGTAAATGAGGATACTGGATATAATCATTGCAAAATTTGCACAATAAGACAATCATGTTTTACACATTGATATGAATAAAATGGAATTAATTGTCACAGTAAAAAATAATTGTTTAACTTCCTTTTGCACTATTTTAGTGAAAAATTATCTAAAGACGATATAAGCTTATGATTCAAATAATAGCATCAATAGATTTAAATCAATATTATCAAATAATATAATAAATAAATGTTTCTTAGAAAGAATATATAAATTTATCAAACCAACACATAAAAAAATTAAAACTTTCATTATTAAAAAACCGATATTAAATTGTTCAATAACAATATTTTTAATTAAATTGTGTTTTTTTATTAATAATTTTGTTGAAAAAAAGTTAAGTAAATAAAAATAATTTTAATAAAGAACGAAAAGGAAACAAGAAATTGATTTTTTTTTAAATGTTGAATTTAATTATCAGTATATAATTTTTTATTTTAAATATTTTTTTAAAACTTTTTATTTTATTTACAAAATTAAAAATAAAAAAAAGTAGTTTAATTATAAAATAAAAAATAATAATCTGATGCTAATAAATGAAATTTAAGATTATCTTTCATTTAGTAAATAATAAATAGTTGTTGTAGTCACACTAGTAATAATATTATTAGTGATAGTAGTAATAAGTAGGATTTAAATAAAATAAACATTAAATATTAAGATTTTTAATACTTCTGTTATGTAGTGTTCAAGAAATTTGGATTCTTCAGCAGCATAGCTATAGTTAATAGATTAAAATTTAATTTTATATACATATAAATTTATTATATACTTTTTACAATGTATTCCACTAATGTTAAATAGTATTTATTCTTATATGTAATCATACAATCTAATTATAATACTATAAACGATGTAAAAGTTAATATTTGAGCAATGAAAGTCATATTTAATTTCAATATATAATGATATATGTATTTTTATCTTATATTATCAATAAATATATTTTAAAATTAGCAAAAATGTATTAATAAAATAATAATGGTTTATAAAAATACAAATTATAAAATTTTAAATTATAATGCACAATTTTAAAATAAACAGAAAATAAAAATAAGTGGTGATCCATATTAAAATAATTAAATAAAATCTCTAGGTAAAAAATTCCATAATATCCTCAAGGAAAGTCAATGACATTTTTGTAATTTTGAGGCATATGTGGTATTAGTGGTGTTTATATCACTTTCAGCTTTTTTTAACTATAACTTTGCCACATGCATTATGTTTGTGCATAAATTGTGGTTTAAAAAAAATCTGAAGATTTCAGTATCATACAGACCTCAGACAAATATTACTTAAATTTGAATAAAAACACAAGCCAATAATGCACTGATTAGTTGTATCATAATATAATGAAACTGAAAACATTAATCATTGGTAGTTATTTAGCTCCAGACACTTCAGGGTATGCTTTATTCTTTTAGTATTTAAAAAAAATGTAATTATCAATAATTTATTTACCAATTTAAAAGAGCATACCAATAGCTCAAACAAGCTCTTAATTAATAAGTGTGGTATGAGAAAATATTTAAAATCTTTATCCAGAACACTTTCATCTCCAGACCAACTGGTTTCAAACTTATGGCTCATGTCAGTGGAGAGCTAGAATATTCAGACACTAGTCCTAAAATATCAACTCAAAAAACCAGCACTTATTTCATATGTATATTTAAGTAGAAACTCTGAAATTTTTGGATATGAAAATGTCTTTAAATCCAGCTATCTAACTTAAATAGCTATATGGGACTGAACTAAATTCAGATCTACAATATTTTAATAGCCTCAGCATAGCCAAAGCCTTAAAGGTAAAATTATAATAATTAAAAAAGCAAGTCATATATAGTGTGACATTACTTTTAATAAGCTTGTAGTTACAAAGATGTAATACAGAGAGCATACCAATAGCTCAAAACAGCTCTTAATTAATAAGTGCAGTATGAGAAAATATTTAAAATCTCTATCTAGAACACTCTCATCTCTAGACCAACTGGTTTTGAGCTTATGGCTCACGTCAGTGGAGAGCTAGAATATTCAGTCACTAGACATAAAATATCAACTCAAAAAACACCGGCACTTATTTCATAAGTATATTTAAGTAGAAACTCTGAAATTTTCGGACATGAAAATGTCTTTAAATCTAGCTATCTAACTTAAATAGCTATATGGAACTGAACTAAATTCAGATCTACTATATTTTAATAGCCTCAGCATAGCCAAAGCCTTAAAAATAAAATTATAATAATTAAAAAAGCAAGCCATATATAATGTGACATTACTTAGCTATAAAAATGTAATACAGTGAGCGTACCAATAGCTCAAACAAGCTCTTAATTAATAAGTGTGGTATGAGAAAATATTTAAAATCTCTATCCAGAACACTCTCTTCTCCAGACCAACTGGTTTAGAGCTTATGGCTCACATCAATTAAGAGCTTGTTTGAGCTATTGGTATGCTCTTTGTATTACATTTTTGTAACTACAAGCTTATTAAAAGTAAGGTCACATTATATATGACGCTTTTTTAATTATTATAATTTTACCTTTAAGGGTTTGGCTATACTGAGGCTATTAAAATATGGTAAATCTGAATTTAGTTCAGTCTCATATAGCTATTTAAGTTAGATAGCTGAATTTAAAGATATTTTCATGTCCGAAAAATTCAGTTTCTACTTAAATATACGTATGAAATAAGTGCTGGTTTTTTGAGTTGATATTTTAGTAGACGTGTCCGAATATTCTAGCTCTCCACTGACATGAGCCATAAGCTTGAAACCAGTTCGTATGAAGATGAAAGTGTTCTGGATAGAGATTTTAAATATTTTCTCATACCGCACTTATTAATTAAGAGCTTGTTTGAGCTATTGGTACGCTCTCTGTATTACGTTTTTGTAACTACGAGCTTATTAAAAGTAATGTCATGTTATATATGACTTGCTTTTTTAATTATTACTAATTTAAGCTAATTTATGCAACATATTCACAAAATATTTATTTTAAATTAAAATACTATATGATTACAATTAGATTTTTTCTAAAAAAAATGTCTAAGTCATAAAAACATAATTATGATAAAGCAAAGCTATAACTGGCTAATGAGAATTACTTTCACAAAGACTACTAAAGAATATTTTTGTATATTTTACGAATAACAAAAATGAATATTAAATTTAAAATAATATTTTTATTTGTTTATGATGTCTCAACTAAAATTAATTTTCATTTTAGAAATGATTCTTTTTAAAAAAGAAATATTTTTTTTAATATGGTTTATGAATAGATAATATTATGATGTAATTATGATCTAATATGAAAAGATCAAATATGATCAAAATGATCACTACGGTAGTTCAAATAAGATTAGGATGATTTGGCCTGAATAAATGCAGATTCTAGAGACTTAACATCAGTAAACTATATATATAGACACAGGTATAAATAAGCCTGTCTTTCAGTTAAACTGAATTAAATAAAATATGATTTATATAGTATAAACAAAGAATTGAAGATAATATGAAAGATCTCATAAATAAATATAAATATAAAATTATGTACTCTATTTTATTTTAAAATAAAATAATTAGAATTAAAATTTAACTAAATTAAAAACTCGATAAAAAGGAAATAAATATCATGCATATACAAGAAATGGCATGAGGCATTAGAGTATATAAAGCAAATAAGTTTAAGTAATTTAATGAATTCACATTACCATTTACCATGCTGAAATATTATTGAGAAATTGATTCTTTACAATAGAATGTAATATGAAATAAAGTGAGAAGCAAAATTATAAAGAACTGATCCAATAATAGATACAATGAAATATATAAAAATATCATTGTTTTATCTTAATATAAGTACAATATTAGTACCAAGCTGAAAAGACCATAACCCAGACAAAAAGTTACTTTATCTATATTCCAAAATCAAAGTTTTTAGAAATAATTATCAACAGAAGAAATATGGCAAATTAGCAACAATTAATACAAATTTTCACTTGAATTATAATTATACTTTAAACCCTGAAAAAAAATTTAAGTAAACATTTAAATTTTTTATGCTTAGATGATTAGGTTTATTTTTTTCCTTGAGAATTAAGTTTAATTATAATGTTTAAACAAAATTAAAACATAAAAAAAGAGAATATTTTTACTCTATTTGTTATGAGAAAATAGCAAAATAATCTAGAAGAAATGTTAAAATTAAAAAAAATGTGTTAATAACAAATGATTTATATGTAAAATTAAATAAGAAGATAACTTACTATAATTTTTCAGTTGAATACATAAATATAACAAACACTTGTGAAGTGTTACTTATGTAAAAAAATATTTACACAATTTTATTTACTTATAAATAAATAAATTTATTTATTTGTTTATTTATAATCAATAAATAATTTGTTTTTGTGATTTTCTAAAAGTTTAGTTCTGAAAAACTTATAATCACTTTAACTTATTTCAAAAATTTAAAATATTAATATAATTCTTATTAAGCACAATGTCAGCACATAATAGTTAAATTTGTAGATTTGTAGAGGTCTCTCTTATAATAAATTAAGCACTCAAGACACATGTACTAAGGTTATAGTCTTATTTAAGTAGTAATATTAATATAAATAAGTTAACTATTTATCCATTTATAAATATTCATAAATAAATAATTTATATGGGTCTAAATTAATTATATATTCAATATCTTTATTAAAGATTAACAAAAAGTATAATTAAGTTTTCATAAGCACTATATTCTAATTTAAAATTTTATATTGTTTAAAATAAAGATACAACTAATAATATTTCACTATGTTGTACCAATTGGATTTACTAAATTATCATATATTGTGCCTGACAAAGATATCAATTGCTTTAATTGTATTTTTATATTGGTCTATTTCCACTAACTAATATGAGTATTTAATGTTTTTAGAAAAAATTAACTTTATTTAAATATTCCAAACACACCCAACTTTTAATAATAGCATATCAAGCAGGTTAATATATGCACAAGTTTCAAGAGGTATTATCCCCCCCCTCTCTTTTTGAAAAGGGGTTCTCAAAACATTGTACATATACTTACTTGCTTGATGTGCTATTATTAACAGTTGAATGTATTTGGAATATTTAAATAAAGTTAAATTTCATTAAAGACATTCAATACTCATATTAGATGGTGGAAATAATCCAATATAAAAATACAATCAAAACACCATCATCACAAACCTTCAGAAAAATAGCAATTACTTTAGTTTATTTAAAAATACATAAAATATTTTTTTGCTGATTCACTGTGTTAACGGCTAGAAACACAGATTTTATTTATTTATTGGAAAGCAATTTGATTTCTAAAATAGTTAAATTTTATAAAAGTTATCTGAGGTAAACAGTGCAGCAAAGCATTATCAATAAATTGTACTAGAAATTCTGATTAATATCATTTATGAAAAAATAAAACTGCTTAATATGTAAAATATAAATGAGCACTTGCAATATTTACATTTCCTTCATTTACTTTAAGCTAATTTTATAATCATCATCATCATCATTTTAATCCTTATCAATAAACTGCAAGATGAATGTCTCTCCAAATTCAATCCAGTTTATCCAAGTTTTAGCCTCTTTTCTCCCCATCACTCTTCTTTATTTCATTTGTCCATCTCACATGTTGTCTCTTTTTAGGTCATTTATAATTTTTTGGAATCCAGTTTAAGATTTCAACTGTTCATCTATTATCATTTCTTTCAACAATATGTTGATTCCAATACATGTTTGTTCACTCACCCATATATTTGTATTTCTGATCTCTTTCTGTCACTTCTAACCTACATATTTCCATATTTCATTGATAGATCTGAGTCTCTGTACTATGGTTCTATTAAGAGTCCAAATATCAGATCCATAATTAATAAATTGATAAAACATATTTATTGATAACTTTGCTTTTCAAATACATAGGCATATTTCCTTTTAATATTAAATTACTTTTACAAAAAGCACTCCAATCAAGTTTTCTTCTATGGTTGATTTTAACCATTTTGTTTTCATTTGTAGTAATAATCTTGCAGCGGCTCATCATTATCAATCTTTATTTTTTTTTAGACATTCCATTGAATATTACTTTAGACTTTTTTAGCATTTACGTTTAGTCCTACTTTTTTATTTTTATCAAAATAGCTTTTGCAACATTTCCTGAAGCTCTAAAACATTATTTACAAAATAATTATACCATTTGGAAAATATAGATAACTTAAATAATCTTTTTTTTTTTTTACTTTCTTATCTTCCCATTTTAATCCACAAAATACTTTTTTTCAAAACTGCTGTAAATTTTTTTGGAAATATCCTTGTGAATCTAAATATTCCTAGTATCATTACATAATCTACTAATTGCTGTTGCATTTTATAGATATTCTTCAGAACATGACAATATCATGGTTCTATATCTTGATGATTCAACATTTTAATCATTAAACATATGCCATATTTGGACATGATCCATTATGCTAAAACCATTTTTTAAATCCCACTTGTTTTGTTAGTTGATTAAAATCCACAGTAGTGGTTATCTTAGTAAAAAACTCACAGGTCTATATATTTTAATAACTTCCTTATTGCTTTTTTAAATATTAAAATTGACATGCATATTTACAGTCATTTAATACATCTATATCATTTAGACATTTAGTATATAACTTTGCCAACAATTTTTTCTATTTTTTCTTTTAAAATATCAGTTATAATTCCATCATTACCTGGATCTTTTCCCTTCATTATAAATTTAATTGCATGTATCAGTTCCTTATTTAGAGTGCTGGGTAATTCAGAAGATGTAATAATTAGAAAATATTTTGTTTTCTTGTTCTTTCATGATGTCATAAATCTCTTTTTAGCAATAGTTCCATTTTTTTATTGCAGAAATAGGTTTTCTATCAATATGAAGATGTTGTTTTACACTTTTGACACTTTTTATCTTTCCTAGCTAATTCACAATCATATTTTTTATATTGTCATTTATAAAATTTTAGGTATTCAATCCTCCTTAGTGCACTGTTGTTATATATATCTACATTCCTTATTATCTACATAAATTATCTTATCTCAGTAGAAATTTTAGTAGCAAATTTCTGCTTTTTACTAGCTACTTTTGTTGTAGTTTTTAAAAGTGTATTAGTTATTTTCCAATCGATGTTTTTAAAATCTGAACCATGTCTAACATCAGTAATATTTGAGAATGATTTGCAAGTTCTAATTTAGATTCACTGGAATTTTTCTGAAGGTTAAGAAAATCAACAGTAAATACCGTTTTTTCTTAATAATTTTTGCCTCTCTAATTTTGCACTAACATACATCTTGTATCTTATATCATACTAATTGATGGTCACATTCTGTATTGAATTTATTAAGAATTATAGAATCATTAAACACATATTTTTTGTTAGTCAACATATGATCCAATTCGGCTCTATGTTTATTTGAATACCTCCACATTCATTTTTGTTTATTACTTTTATAATATTTATCATTATTAGATATGTAAAAATATATATTAATAGTAATAACAATCAGTACATGTTATTTATTTTCTTGGAACAGTTTTATAACTGAAAATTTATGAAACTAACTTACATTATGTTATCAAGGTAACAATATAACAATACAATCTGATAATAAACTACAACATATATCATAGATACATATAGATCCAACTTTATTTAATTATAATAAATAATTCACGTTAATTGTTAATTCTTTTATTAGACATCTATTATAAAAAAGATAAAATGAAAAACTAACTAACTAAATTTAAAAAATATATATAGTATGAAATTATTTACAGATATAAATAAATTATATTATATTTACATACAACATATTGAATCCTTCAATTAATTTAATATTGTTTCTGATATTCTAAACTTATTAAATTGTTTTACTAATGAAGACTATATAGATCTAACTAGATGTATTCAATTCCAAATTGCTTCTAATAAAAAGTATATTCCTATATTTTTACTAATTGTATTCATAAATATATATGCTTCTTATACTAAATATAAACTCTGATAATATATACCATTTTTCCCTATGTCATAGCATCGGCTGGGACACAAAACCACAACCATCTGCAACCAACTACTTGCTTGCAAGGCGGCTGTGATGACTTCCCGGCTAACACCGCTGTTAATGCATTTTTGTGCTTCACGCTTCTTTCAAAAGGTAGACATAAGTCTATTAAATGTATTACAGAAAATGAAGCATTCTAAAATTTGAGTTTAATTTACATTATATTTTTATTTATTCTGGTCATTTTTCAATTTTAGAAATATGGATAGATTAAACTGTTTCTTTAACAATATCATTATGCATATAAGAATTTAAATGGATTTTAAAGTATATTTTTATAAATAAATTTCAGCTAGGGCATACTAAAGAAAAATCTAGTTCAATTATCGTTTAAATTTATAAGACAAAAATATTTTGTTTAATATATATATTACTTTTATTAAGAATTTATTTCCAAACATATATTGTTTCACCCATTTTATAAATTTTCAATATAAATTTTGAAAGTTATTATTCAACAGTGAAATATTCCCTCATATGAATGAGTGAAATAAAAAAAAATATTTGTGAATAATACATATTCCTCTTAATTATCGCACATTCCATAAATTTAATTTTTTGTATATATATATGTCACAATATCTTTACATAAATTTTTAACATAGTTATTGTATTATTATACTTCAATTTTTACATACGATTTTTAAGTTTTTGTACACACACATATAAATCTTGTACATAAGGGGTGGTTAACATGGATGTGACAAGAATCTCGGTCTCAGGGTGGCCTTTGAGCATTCCATCATCAGATTTTCAATTGAATGAATGGTTGAAGAGTTGGAGTGAGGAGTAGATTGAAGCCTGTCCATTGGGGTATGAGGATTGGTTATCTTAATATATATCTGAGTACTTGTAGCATATATGTGTAGAGATGGTAATCTGGACCAACTGATGATTGCTGGTTTAGCATGAAATACATATATTGGTGATTATTTATCTTTTCAACATATATGTGTTCAAGTGTATCAGTGTTATGAGATAGGGTGGAGAGTGGTGGGTCGTGTGAAAGTCTGTGCTCATATACCCTATATATTACATATATCATCATCATCAATATCAACCATTATCAATCCACTGCAGGATGAAGGTCTCTCCAAGTTTAATCCATCCTCTCCGATCATCAGCTTCTCTTCTCCACATCACCCCTACACATTTTCTTATTTCATCCATCCATCTTACATGTGGTCTCCTTCTGGGTCTTTTACAATCTCTTGGAATCCAGTTTAAAATTTCAATTGTCCATCTATTATCATCTCTTCTAGCAATATGTCCAGCCCAACTCCACTTCAATCTTTTAATTTTTTCAATGAGGTCAGTAACACCTGTTTGTTCTCTTACCCATACATTGCGTTTTCGATCTCTTCTTGTTACTCCCAACATACATCTCTCCATACTTCTTTGAGTGGTCTGAAGTCTCTGTATTGATCTTCTATTAAGTGTCCAAGTCTCAGATCCATAAGTAAGAACTGGTAAAACACATTTGTTAAAAAACTTTCTTTTCAAACACATAGGCATATTTCCTTTTAATATCAAGTTATTTCTACCAAAAGCACTCCAAGTTTAATTCTATGATTAATTTCCTCTATTATGTTTCCATCTGTATTAATAATCTGACCAAGGTATTTGTAACTCTTAACTTCTTCTAATTCATCATAATCAATCTTTATTTTCATATTTTGAGCAAATCGATTAAACATTACTTTAGTCTTTTTAACATTTATCTTTAGTCCTACTTTCCTACTTTCATCTGCTAACTCCTGCAACATTTCCTGCAGCTCGGAAGCATTATTTGCAAAAACAACTACATCATCTGCGAAATCTAAATGACTTAAATAATCTCCATTTACTTTCACTCCTTTAGTTTCCCATTTTAATCCACAAAATACTTCTTGCAGCACTGCTGTAAAAAGTTTTGGAGATATGGAGTCACCTTGTCTTACACCTTTCTCAATGTTGACTTTCCCAGTATCATTATGTAATCTAATTGTTGCTGTTGCATTTTTATAAATATTCTTTAAAATATGACAATATCCTGGATCTATACCTTGATGATCCAATGCTTTATTCACCGAAGAAATGTTTATAGAATCAAATGCCTTTTCATAATCTACAAATCCAAATCATAATGACAACTCATATTCATTTGTCCTTTCTATAACTTCTCTCAATACTTGAATATGATCTACTGTACTAAAACCACTTTTAAATCCAGCTTGTTCTCTTGGTTGGTGAAAATCCAAGGTTCTCTGTAGACGAGTTGTAATTATCTTGGTAAAAATTTTATATAAAACTGATAAAAGGCTGATAGGTCTGTAATTTCTAGTATCTTCTTTATCACCTTTTTTAAATATTAATATTATTACTGCATTCTTCCAATCATCCGGTACATCTTTATCATTTAGACATTTGGGATATAACTTTGCTAATATTTTTTCTGTTTCTTCACCTGCTTCTTTTAATATATCAATTATAATTCCATCATTACCTGGAGCCTTTCCTTTTTTCATACATTTAATTGCATTTCTCACTTCTTCATTTAAAATTCTGGGCAATTCGGAAGATGTAATAGATATAGGAGGTACTTGTTCTTTATTACTATATAATTCTTGATAAAAATCTTCTACCAATTTCATAATGTCATCCCTCTTTTTAGTAATAATTCCATCTTTTTTCCTTATTGCAGATATAAATTTCCTACCAATACCAAAATGTTGTTTTACATTCTTAAGACTTTTATTTTCTTCTACAGCTTTCCTTGCTAGTTCACAGTTATACTTTCTTATATCATTTTCAACTCTTTTCCGCACCATTTTACATATATAGACCCAGGTATATAATAAGTGTGTTTCAGAAAATCTACTTAAATACATTTACATTAATAATATAACTTTATACTTTTCAGTTAACTTTAAATAATATCCCTGTTATCTTTTAACAAATTAAAATTCATTAAATAGTTATGGAAATTTAAAATATATAAATTAAACACTAATATAATTGAAAACTCTTCTCTTATTAATATCCAGGTTACCATTTTGCCATTCATTAATTTTTATAAAGTAAAACATATTTAAAAAAATTATAGCAATTATTAATTTTCTCACATATTAACCAATTTATTTGACAAACTATTACAATCCACGCATTTATTTTAGTGATTGTTTGCTCTAAACAGTAATATTCACTTAGTATTTATTATATTCTCTTTAATATATCTTGCATGATTAAATATATATTTTTATACTTATTGTCACATAAAATTAAATTATATAATGCAATTTTATTATAAATGTGATAAAATAAAATAGAAAAAGTGTTTGTTTTTTTTTACCAAATAATCAAATAATAGATTTTATTAAGAAATATTTCCATAAGACCTGGTATTTAAAAAATAATGCTTTCATATAAATTTAATCTTAAATATATTTTCATTTATATAACAATTTACACTTGCAGTATAAAAACTTTTATTACCATATTAAAAAAATAATTGAAAGCCATAAATCACATTTGAATGTAATGATAAAAAATTAAAACGTGAAAGTTGAACTTATCAATACATTGATTGGTATATAAAAAAATAAGGCTAATACTGTCAGTTTTATTATTATATTATCATAATTTTTCGCATTAAATTGAGATATTTTACTCGTAAGTTCCTATAACTAATTGTGGATAGTTTTCAAAAGCCTTACAGGAGAAATAAAACATGCAATTGTTTTATGTTTATAAAGAATGATATTAAAAATAAAAATTCTGCATTATATATTGAACACTAAATTGTTAACCTCATTGCTACATTATTTGCTTAACTCATTTGTATGTACATATATAATAACACAATTATATCTTTGTAATTATTTATTTATATAATAGAACAACTAATATATAAATTTAAAATCCGTGTTATGTATATATGTAATTTAGTCTAATGGTGTTTGGAAACAACAGAGATAACTAATGAAAATAGCAGAAATAACTACACTTTCTTAAATATTTTAATAATCATTGTTTTTCATTTTATATTCTTAATAATTAATTGATAGTTCTTTACTCATTTTTATGTCATTTGAAAATTTTATTTGAAAAGGAAATAAATATATTGAAAAGCTGCATTAGAATGTTAAAAATCTAAAACGAGAATTGGGTTTTTTTAAATTTATAATATATTTTTAATTGTATATTAATTAATGAACGATAGCCAACATTCTAGCAATTTCATTGTCTGTTATTCGTTAACCTTCAAGTGGTCTATTGTTGTATGTATTATATAATTATTATAATTCGATTTACATGTGTCAAAATATATGTTTCAATAACTTTGATAACAAATACTTCAGATAAATACATTAGTAATTATTTAAATTATTTATTATTATCTCTATGTGAAATATAAACTTTAAATCTCATTTAAAGATTAATATATCTGCTTTTATTAATTATATGTAAACATACAGAATACCTCAACTTCATTTTTTTTTTAATATCCTTTTTTATAATATACTTAAAATTTCTCTTACAAAAGAAGAAGGCCTAGACCAAGTGATGAGTGCTAGTTTAATATGACTTTATTCATATGTTTCAAGAATCTATAATGAAATGAAAGTTTTAGTATACCCCAAAAAATTATAGTGAATAACTTACTAGCTTCAAGCTCTCAAATCAAAATGCTTTAGATTTTCCTATATAATTAGAAAGTAGGTTGAAAATAAGAAGGCAGCTCTTATCTTTATAAAGTCATAATCTTGTGTTAAGATTTGTAGAGCTCCCTCTCATGGTAAAATCAAGCACTCAAGGTGCATAATATTAAGGTTAAAGACTTATATATATTTAAATATATACATTGTAAATTTTACATTTTAACAATATTATTGAAAATAAAACTTTTAAAAAAAGTGTTAAGCATATAACAATAATTGTCTTATAAAACCTTATATATAAACATGTATAATTAAAAAAAGTTATTTAATAAATTAGATAAAAAAAATAAGATCTAAAATAACAATTTGAAAATATAATTTCTACAGACTGAAGGTTATCTTGAAAAATATATCAGTTATTTGGAATGTATTAGAAATTATAAGAAATAAAATAAATAAATATATTAATTGTTTAAATAATTTATTTGAACAAAAATTAATGCACGCTAAAATGAACCATTACAAGAATAATTTTCCTGAAGGTTTGCGATGATGGTATTGTATTTATACATTGGACTATTGGCATCATCTATCATAAGTATTGAATGTCTTTAAAATATTTAACCTTATTTAAATATTCCAACACATTCAACTGTTACTATCAGCACACATGTTAATATGTGCACAGCACTTCGAGAGGTATTCTTCTCCTGTTTTTTTCAGTAGTTGCTAGACTGACCAGTGACTGTACTAGCATGGGAAAGGAACAGATTCTTAGATTCTTAAATATTAACTTTTTAAGATAATGCTCAAACTGAACCATATTGACAAAATCAAGAGTCAGTAGAAATTTTATATATCTATGGAAGTTCCTCCTAATATATCCATTCTCATTTCCATACATTATGTATAGTCATATTAGGTTGACTTATGAGATTGTCTGCCATCATCATGTGAGCAGCTTCTTTAAATTCTCTTCTTTGTATCTTTTCTTCTCTATCCAAATGTTTCCAATTGACATATATTCATTGGTACATACATGATATGCTACCTTGGACACATATGTTTTCCTTTTGCTACTCATCAGTTTGTGTTCTTGCAATCACTTTTTAAAAAATGATTGGTCTTACCAATATATGTTCTTCCACATTCATATATTATTTCATAGATAACTTTTTGCTTCTCAGCATTTTAAGTTTAGGCTTTGAAGATGATAGAATTTCTCACAGTGTAATATGGATCTGGAAAGATGTTCTGATTTTATACTGATTGCATATTTTCTTTAATTTGTCTGCTATTTTTGGTATGTATGGATACATTACCATACCATTAATTGTTTTTTATGGATCTTTTTGTTGTCTATTTACAGTTTTAATAATAACAGCTAATGTATAACTATTTTTCATAAGTTTGTTCTATATAGATATTTTCTTTTTTCAAGTCACGAGTTTGTGAATAAACTTCTTTTTGTCTGCTTCATAGCTATAGTATAAATCCATGTTTGTGTTTCTGTGTGATTGGTTATATATGCTAAGTATTTTCCTGTATGTGTGGGTCTTCTGTAAATTATAGTTTTGATTTTGCCATGAAGAAGTTTTGTCACATGAACATCTAAGAATGCCAATTTTTGTTCTTGTTCTGATTATATTGTGAATTTAGTTGAACGGGATATGTTGGTGATGTGGTTCCAGAAAGTTTGCATTAGTGTTTCATTATGTGGCCATAAAACAAATGTATCATCAACATAGTGAAGCCAAACATTAAGTGGATATGGAATATTCTTTATGACTGTGATTTCAATTTCTTCCTTATAAATATTGCTAATCAGGGATCCAATAGTGAGTCCATAACCATTCATTGATTTTTTTGGAAGAATCTTGTGTTATATTGAAAGTCACTTGTTGTTTTTCATAATGTTAATAATTCCATTACAATATCAATAGGAAGAGTTGTTCTGGTTTGTAAGCTATTATCACCATTTAATCTTTTTGTTATAATGGACAATGCTTTCTTCATGTGGTATATTTGTGAATAAACTTTTCACATCAAAGCCCATTAGTATGTCAGTTCTTCTAATTTTCATTTTCTTCAATAATTCTTCAAAGTGTCTAGAATTCCTGAAAAAATAACTGAGTCTTTAATGCCAAAGGACTAAGAACTTTGAAAAGAAATGACTAATTTTGGCAAGGTAAATTTCTAGAATTAACAATAGGTCTTAATGGAACATAATCCTTATAAATTTTAGGTAGATCGTAAGGATGAGATATTTTGCTGAAATATGATATTAGTTTACTTTCTCTGAATTACTGAATTACATGAGATATTTTCTGACTAATGCTTGTAACTTTGTTTCTATACTTGATATCATTTTTGCCACTTTTCTATACTGGTCTGCTGTGAGGACTTCTTATATTTTTCTATCAAAATCAGTTATATCCACTACAGCTATTACATTCCCTTTGTCAGTAGGGAGAATAATAATATATTTATTTACTTTGAGAGATTTAATTTATTTCCTCTCATTGCAGGACATTTTTGATTTCACTTGCTGTTGCTTCTCAAGTGTTCTTTATTCTCCAACAATTCTGCTGCTTCTTCTAAAGACTGCCATTATATCTAATGAAGGGAAATTAGATAGTGTTATGGCAAAGTTTAATTATTTTTCAAGGACAGAAATTTCAGCATCTGTTCGATATTTAGAACTAATATTTTTAACAGATGAATCTGGCACTCTGCGTGGTTAACAGATGGAAATGGTACTGTGCTTGGTACATTAGGATAATTGATATGCCTATGTAGATTTGCAATTTTTTTCTTTTGGAATTCTTTTATTTTTCCATATAATGTTGAATATGATTTTCTCCCTGCTTGAGAAACTTGTCAAGTATTCATTAGTAAATTTATTTTTTTGAAAACATTCTAAATTATTAATGTGATGCAAGACTTTATAGATGGAAATTCTTTCCTTATAGATAATTTATGAAATTTCTATTCACTCTTTCTTTTGGCAGAAATGGGCCAGTTGGTTAAAGCATTAATTTAAATTTCAATATTCAAGAATTTAAGGTCCAGGTTCAATTTCGATGCTAGTGCTGTCACTGGTCAGGGAAGCAACATTTGAAGAAGAGGGAAGAATAATACCTCTCAAAACATTGTGCATATACTAACCTGTGTGCCATTATTAACAGTTGAATGAATTTAAAATATTTTTAAAAAAGTTAATTTTTTAAATACATTGAACATTCATTACAAACCTTCAGGAAAACACTAAGTATTTAGTATGGACATGATGCTATATTACACATTATACATAAAGCTGGCCAAAGTAAAAAAAATAATTTATCTTTCTTATGTAAATGTAAATCTGAAGGAATAATTACTAAGGATTTACAACTAAAATCCTCCAATTCACTGCTAGACACCTGGGAAAATTACTCAAAGAGCAAGTGAAGCTTTGTTAAGAGAAAGAATAAATGCTCAAAGGTTTTCCAAGTATCAAACTTGCATTCCATTAATAAGGTAGAAAGTTTTCTAAAAAATAAACTTACTGATGAAGACTTCATAAGCGTTTCTCAAGCAGTAAGAAAATCATATTCTATATTACATGGAAAAATAAAAGAATGCCAAAAGAAAAAAAACTTACAAACCTACATGTGCATATCAATAATCATAATATACCAAGCAGTGTATCAGCTTCATCTGTTAAAAATCTCAGTTCTAAATATCTAACAGATACTGAAATTTTTGTTCTGGAAAAACAATTAAACTTAATATAATGGCAGACACTGAAAAAATCACTTAAAAATTGTCTTAAGAAGAGGCAACAGATTTACACTGGAGAATATAAAGAACACTTGGTGAGCAACAACTGAAGTCAAAAATATCCTATGATCAAAGGAAAGCAATTAAATCTTTCAAAGTAAATAAATATATAATTATTTTCCCGTCTAACAAGGACAGTGCAATAGTTGTAAGGAATACAACCGATTATAACAAAAAATACAAGAACTCATCAGAGCAGGCTAATACAGAAAAATGGCAAAAAATACAATACCAAATACAGAAACAATGTTACAAAAATTACTCAAAAAGCATCACAAGTACTTCAATGATTCAGAAAAAAGTAAACTATCATCATGTTTCAGAAAATTTTTTTACATCTTTATGGTATACCTAAAATTTATAAGGATCATGTTCCATTAAGATCTATTGTTAATTCTAGAAATGTATCTTCCAGAATTAGTCAAGATTTCTTTTCAAAGTTCTTAGTCCTTTGGCATACAAGATGCAATCCTTTATCAGGGATTCTAGATACTTTGCAGAATTAATCAAAAATCTGAAAATGTAAGGAACTGACATACTAGTAAGCTTTGATGTGAAAGTTTATTCACAAATGTACCACGTAAAGAAGTATTATCTAACATGAAAAAATATTAAATAGTAATAATAGCTTACAAACCATAACAGTTCCTATTGATAGTACAATGAAACTATTAACATTATGCATAACACCAACCTATTTTTAATACATTCAATAATTCTTTCAACACAACCAAGAATGGCTATGGGCTCACCATTAGAATCCCTTATTAGAAATATTTACATGGAAGAACTTGAAATCATAGCCATAAAGACTACTCCATATCCACCTAAAGTTTGACTTCACTATGTTGATAATACATTTTTGTATGGTCACATGGTGAAGTACTTCTACAAACTTTCTGGAATCATATAAAAACATATCCTCTTCAATTAAATTCACAATAGAATCAGAACAAGAACAAAAATTGGCATTTCTAGATGTTTTGTGAGAAGACTTCCTCATGGAAAAATCAAAACTACAGTTTACAGAAAATCCATTCTTACAGAAAAATTATTAGCATATACAACCAATCACAAACATAAAACTTGGACTTATATTATCACTATGGAACAGAGCAAAAGAAGTTTGTTCAGAAATTAGTGATAAGAAAAAAAATATCTCTATAGAATAAACTCTTATTAAAATTGTTATCCATCAGTTGTTATTAAGAATACCTTCAATAAACAACAAAAAGTACCATCAAAAAGTCCTTACATACCAAGAATAGCAGACAAATTAAGGAAAATCTGCAATCAATATAACATCAAAACAGCTTTCCAGAGCTATGCTACACTATGAGGAATTCTATATCTATAAAGCCTAAACTTGAAATGCTTAAAAGGAAAAACTACATCTATGAAATACCATGTGAATATGGAAGAACATTTTTGGTGAGACCACTTACCTCAGTGAAACATTATTGCATTGACACAAACTGTTGATAGAAGAAAACAGATGTGTCTATAATAGCAGACCTTCTATATACCAATGAAATATTTTCAATTGGAAAAATACAAAAATATTGGATAGAGGAGAAAAGGTACAAGAATGAACATTTAAGGAGCTCCTCATATGACAAAGATGAAAAAGCCAACCTAGTGTGGCTATATATAATATATGAAAACCAATAACCAACTTTGCTCTTAAGAAAAATTTGAGAAATCAGAAAAAAACTAATAGATACGTATATAAAATTTCTACTGACAGTTGGCTTTGGCAGCATGGCTCATTTGGTTAGAGCATTATCTTAAAATTCAATATTCAAGAATCTAAGTGTCTAGGTTTACTTCACATGCTAGTACTGTCACTGGTCAGGCCAGCAATCTCTGAAGAAAAGAGGAGAATAATACCTCTCAAAGTGTTGTGCATTTACTAACCTGAGTGCTATTACTAACAGTAGAATGTATTTGGAATATTTAAATAAAAATTACATTTTTCTAAAGCCATTCAATACTTACAATAGATGATGGATATAGTCTAATTGGAAACATATTCTTTGTCAATAGAATATCATTTTTACTTAAAGTTTTTTAACATTTTTTATTCATATTTATTTTATAAACTACAATGTTCAAAATTCTCATTTGGATACTGTATATTTTTAAAAAACTAAGCTGAAGGTATTAGGTGTAAAATAGTGCTAATAGAATTACACATCATTTTCAGTGACAAATTTTATAAAATAAAAGAAGCTGTATGTGGAAAATGCCAAGTATAAAATAAAATTGTTTATTTTTTAAGATAAACATATTGTTTAGTATCACCTATACTTAATTAAATTTGTTCTTGGAATGCCCGTATTACTGTTAATTATAATTATACTT
The DNA here is from genome assembly GCA_028023455.1 of Epiperipatus broadwayi. Taxonomy (NCBI): domain Eukaryota; kingdom Metazoa; phylum Onychophora; class Udeonychophora; order Euonychophora; family Peripatidae; genus Epiperipatus; species Epiperipatus broadwayi. The sequence goes on from JAQFVV010000267.1 coordinate 447,854, forward strand.
GAAAGTTCTGTTGGAAAAAATATATTGCTTTACAAATTGTTAATATTGATTTTTAATTCTATGTTTGATATATACTATAAATTTTGAAAACATTCAGATGCAAATAAACTCTTGGATATTTATTTTCAAAAAAAATATATTCATTTTAATTATTTACCTACACATTTACCACTATATTGTTGGTTATATATATATACATCTACTTTGATAATAGCTCATTATGGGATTTTAGATGGGAAAGAGTTGTATAAATCTACTATTATTCTGTAAATTTACTTTTTCCTTAAAACCAACAACACAAAATATTATTTAAAAGTTAAAACTGTACCATTTTGTCAGATGTACATTGAAAAAATAAAATGAATCCATTTATATTGGCCTTGTCAGCATTTTATAAGAATATCCAATTTGACTGGTGATATTAATTAAAGTGTACTATTAATTATATTCAATGTAAACATAGACTTATTCAATATAACCATAAACTTCACAAGATAGAATTAATTTTGTTGATTTACAAACTAATATAAATACAAATTGATTCAATATACACATGGCATATCTGTAAAGAAAGTAGCACCCTGATATAAAAGATGGCACTATTATTTTACAGTTAATTTGTACTTACAAACAAAACCCAATATTTGATTATTGTTTCCTTATATATATATATATATATATATATATATATATATATATATATATATATATATATATATATATATATATATATATATATATATATATATATATATATATATCTTTTGTTAAGCTAAATGATTAATCACATTGAAAGAGGCTGTGTTTCATGTGAACATTATTAGAAGTTTGCCCTAATTAATGATACTTGTCAATTTTTTTTTTTTGGAAGGTGAGCAAATGTAAATGAATTCATTTTATATTTACAATATAAATATGACAATAGAGAATATTACATTGATATATCCACTATTAGAAAGTTTACCATTTTATTCTTGTCATTCTATTGCTAACACCAAGTAAATAAACATAATTTAAATTAGCTACTAATGTATATGAAGCTCATATTCTTATTAATAAATTATTTAAAATCCCAAAACAAAAATTTTTCAAAATACAATTTTTATAAAAAGTCCAAATATTTTTACTTCAAAAATAAAAGGTATTATGATGTTCTGAATCTACTAATTTAATCTTGAATTTATGGTATCATGGTTAATATTTTTATTAGTATTTTCATGCCCACAATCTATGATATGAATCTAGGTTAAATAAGCACTAAGTGTTTTAGATCACAATTATTCTTAGGAAATGGATTTCTAGTTATTGTTAACTAGACAATAAAGGTCTCAGATGAATCTAAATAAATAGATGAATATTTATTTACTAAAATGAAATAAAAATTCAATTATAAGGTGATTTAAATTCAAAACTGGTGGTGTATATCTTATATTACTATAGGTATTGCCCTATTGGTTTATTTTAGTTTAATAATATGAATACTCTTAGGATATGATTTCATCATGTAGGATATTAATCTTTGTTATATATATATAACAAAAATTAATATTATGCATATATATATGTGTGTGTGTGAGTGTGTGTTAACATAATAAATTTAAATAACTATTTTTATTTTCTACAACATTCATAAGAAGAGAGTTGGTGGAATATCAAGTTGTTTATTCTATTAGGAAAGCTGTAATACTAGTATCATAATCTATAAAGGGTCTCCGACTTACCAATTGCCTTTTTTAAAAAGTTCTGAGTGTGTTTCAGATAGAAAAGATTTAGTTGTAAAATTCAACATTTAAAATATTCCAAATCTAAAATGTAGAAAAGAGTAAAGACAGAAAATGGATGATTCCAAAAGCTCATCCATCAATATTGAAATTTTCAAGAGTATAAAAATTGTTTAAATAATCAGATTATTCCATTAGTACCTTTAAAAACCAATCATTTGTAAAAGGAGAACGTTGTTTTTTAAATTACACTTGTTAAAAAAACAAACTACTAAATAAAAAAATTAATATTAATATTGGCATAAATCTTCCCAAAACAGCTCAACGTGTTTAAATTTAATTGCAAGAAAATCATTATTGTTAATTTTATCTGTATAATGAACAAAGGCTTCTTTGAATTATCTGACCAAATAGGAGTTGAAAGAGAATAGGACAAATAACCATAGAGATGATATAATTGTTTGGAGTAAAGACTTTCATGAAATTAATGAATCAGTCAAATGGTATTTATTAAAAATACTTTTAACCCTTAACTAATAACTACATATAATAAACTAATTTTAACAATAAATTGTTCATTTCATAATAATTATATTTGTAATTTTGGCAAAATCAACCAATTTCTGACATAATAAGATATTTTAGGTCAGATCTCATAAATATCTACTTTATAATTCATTATTAAGTTATATATAGAGTCGGCAAAAGAATATCCTCAATCCCAGACCGGTTTCTGCATCTAGCGTCATCAGTGGGATGCTAGGATATTCATTAGATAAAAATACTAGGAACTACTGAGTTATAAATTAGATAAAGTGCTGGGCTAGTTCCTAGTATTTTTATCTAATGAATATCCTAGCATCCCACTGATGATGCTAGATGCAGAAACCGGTCTGGGCTTGTTAAGAGTTGCTTTTGCCGACTCTATATATAACTTTGTACATACGAGCTTTATTAAAATTAGGTCATGTGAGATCTGACTTGATTTTTTATCAATTTATTTTTTGCTATTAAGGCTTTGGCGATTTTATATTGCTAGAGCTATTAATATATGGTGTATCTGAACTTAGTTCAGTCCCATATGACTATTTGAGTTAGATAGCTGGATTTTTAGACATATGGATGTCTGAAGGTTTCAGATTTTCTTCTCAATAGTTATAAATTAAATAAAGTGCTGGGCTAGTTCCTAGTATTTTTATCTAATGAATATCCTAGCATCCCACTGATGATGCTAGATGCAGAAACCGGTTTGGGATTGAGGGTATTCTCAAAGCTTGTTAAGAGTTGTTTTTGCCGACTCTATATATAACTTTGTAAATACGAGCTTTATTAAAATTAGGTCATGTGAGATCTGACTTGATTTTTTTTATCAATTTATAATTCATTCACATCTATAGAATTTTTGTTTGTAAGTCTTCATACACAGATTATTTACATGAATTGAAAAAGATTAACATTATTACTTCTATTAATTTAATTATATTCTTCATATTCTCAATCAGAAAATTTTGTAAAAAAAAATAAATGATAGTAGAATACCAATTAAATTCATAAAACAACATTTAAATTGCAAATGATGTTAAAATATACTATGTCAAAATGTTCTAACTCTATCTAGGTACATTATACTGATATTTATAAAATTCAATTTGCTTATGTACTTTGACCCTCTAAAAGCAATGCAAAAATATTATTAGAATTAAACAGTGTCATTGATTTATGCCAAAAATTGAGCAATTTTCATGTACATTGCATTTGAAAATGAGATAATATAATTTATTTATATGGCTATAAATTTGCTCAAAATGTTTTTAACTGACTGTTAATTTACGCAACATGTAGGTAGTTTGACAGTCTCTATAATATTTATGATATCCTAAAATAAATTTCATAATCTCCACAGGTATCAAGAAAAAAATAAGTATGCTAATAAATAAAAACATTAAACTTCAACACAATACAAATATATAAATTCAATATATTTTTGATAAAAACAATGAAACTGAGCAATAAAATACAACATAATAAGGATGAAATAAGCAATATTTTCAGGTAATCTCATTAAATCTGTAAATGTTACACTAAGTTATAGTAGTGCTTATTTAGTCACTATACAATAAATTATTTTTGCTTTTACATCTGTCAATGAGTCATAATTAATTAGCTTTTTAAAAAATAGGCCAATATTACATTAAAATATGTGATTGATAGCTCACATATATCAATATTTATACCAGCTCTATAAAACAAATTCATATACTAATATTATGATTGCAAAAAAGTTAGAGGTATAAAAAGAAACTGGCAGCATGGAGAAAACAAATTATGCTAATTCTATTATCCAAAATAAGTACACTTCATATATTGGTGCATTCATCAACAAATAACCTTATCTACAAATATTTTGCCTTTTGGAAGCAATTGCAAGAATTTCAGAAATTTTACTTTTTTAATAACATATTTTAAAGTAAAAATAATGATAATAATAATAATTACCATGTTTACATCAATTATCAATTATACAATTGCAAAAACACTAATAAAATTTGCAATATTAATCTTAAGAATTTAGATGAGTTAGTATAAAGAACAATAAAAAGTATACTTTACTCCATTGTTTTAAGACTGGAGTGCAAATATATTTACTAGATAGTAATTAAGTTTTTTGACAAATGATTTCAACTTTATATAAAAAAATATATAACAATCAACAAATTACTTTAAATAATTAATAAAGCCTCTTCCATGAATCATCATCATCATCATCAACCATTATCAATCCACTGCAGGATGGAGGTCTCTCCAAGTTTAATCCATCTTCTCCGATCTTTAGCTTCTCTTCTCCACAACACCCCTGCACATTTTCTTATTTCATCCATCCATCTCACATGTGGTCTCTTTCTGGGTCTTTTATAATCTCTTGGAATCCAGTTTAAAATTTCAATTGTCCATCTATTATCATCTCTTCTAGCAATATGTCCAGCCCAACTCCATTTCAATCTTTTAATTTTTTCAATAAGGTCAGTAACACCTGTTTGTTGTCTTACCCATACATTGCATTTTCGATCTCTTCTTGTTACTCCCAACATACATCTCTCCATACTCCTTTGAGTGGTCTGAAGTCTCTGTATTGCTCTTCTATTAAGTGTCCAAGTCTCAGATCCATAAGTAAGAACTGGTAAAACACATTTGTTAAAAACCATCCTTTTCAAACACATAGGCATATTTCCTTTTAGTATCAAGTTATTTCTACCAAAAGCACTCCAACCAAGTTTAATTCTATGATTAATTTCCTCCATTATGTTTCCATCTGTATTAATAATCTGACCAAGGTATTTGTAACTGTTAACTTCTTCTAATTCTTCATAATCAATCTTTATTTTCATATTTTGAGCAAATCGATTAAACATTACTTTAGTCTTTTTAACATTTATCTTTAGTCCTACTTTTCTACTTTCATCTGCTAACTCCTGCAACATTTCCTGCAGCTCTGAAGCATTATTTGCAAAAACAACTACATCATCTGCGAAATCTAAATGACTTAAATACTCTCCATTTACTTTCACTCCTTTAGTTTCCCATTTTAATCCACAAAATACTTCTTGCAGCACTGCTGTAAAGAGTTTTGGAGATATGGAGTCACCTTGTCTTACACCTTTCTCAATGTTGATTTTTCCAGTATCATTATGTAATCTAATTGTTGCTGTTGCATTTTTATAAATATTCTTTAAAATATGACAATATCCTGGATCTATACCTTGATGATCCAATGCTTTAATCACTGAAGAAATGTGTATAGAATCGAATGCCTTTTCATAATCTACAAATCCAAAACATAATGACAACTCATATTCGTTTGTCCTTTCTATGACTTCTCTCAATACCTGGATATGATCTATTGTACTAAAACCACTTTTAAATCCAGCTTGTTCTCTTGGTTGGTGGAAATCCAAAGTTCTCTGTAGACGAGTTGTAATTATCTTGGTAAAAATTTTATATAAAACTGATAAAAGGCTGATAGGTCTGTAATTTCTAATATCTTCTTTATCACCTTTTTTAAATATTAATATTATTACTGCATTCTTCCAATCTTCCGGTACATCTTTATCATTTAGACATTTGGTATATAACTTTGCTAAAATTGTTTCTATTTCTTCACCTGCTTCTTTTAATATATCAATTATAATTCCATCATTTCCTGAGCCTTTCCTTTCTTCATACACTTAATTGCATGTCTCACTTCTTCATTTAAAATTCTGGGCAATTCGGAAGATGTAATAGATATAGGAGGTACTTGTTCTTTATTACTATATAATTCTTGATAAAAATCTTCTACCAATTTCATGATGTCATCTCTCTTTTTAGTAATAATTCCATCTTTTTTTCTTATTGCAGATATAAATTTCCTACCAATACCAAAATGTTGTTTAACATTTTTGAGACTTTTATTTTCTTCTACAGCTTTCCTTGCTATTTCACAGTTATACTTTCTTATATCATTTTCAACTCTTTTCCGTACCATTTTACAAAATTCGAGATATTCAATTCTTTTTAATACATCATTTTTGTATATCTTCATATTCCTTCTTTTCTTCATAAATTCTCTAGTCTCAGTAGAAATTTTATTAGTCAATTGCTGCTTTTTTCTACCAGCTATGTTTGTTGCAGTTTTTAAAAGTGTATCAGTTATTTTCATATTAATTTCATTCAAATCTGTATCATGTTCAAAATCTCCTAACACTTGAAACCTATTTGTAAGTTCTAATTTAAATTCATTAGAATGTTTCTGAAGATTAGGAATATCAACTGTAAATATTGTTTTTCTTAATAATTTTTGTCTTTCTAGTTTTACATTAACACGTAACTTACACCTTACTAATCGATGATCACTTCCTGTGTTAAATTTATTAAGAACATTACAATCTTGAAATATGTATTTTCTGTTAGTCAAAATATAATCCAATTCTGCTGTACCTTCATTTGGATGCTTCCATGTCCATTTCCTTTTAACATTTTTCTCAAAAAATGAATTCATAATATAAAGTTTTTCTTTTTCTGCAAACTCCACAAGTCTATGTCCTCTCTCATTTCTATTACCATAACCAAAATTACCTACAGCAATTTCATCTTTCATTTGTCTACCAATTCTAGCATTAAAGTCTCCCATAACAATTTTAAAATGTTGTTTACTCTGATCAAAAGCCTTTTGTACATCCATATAAAAATCTTCTACTACTTCATCACTATGAGAACTTGTTGGGGCATAAACCTGAATTATCTGCACTTGGTATCTGCTATTAAGTTGTATAACTAATCTTGCCACTCTGTCCGATACACCATCAATCTCCACAATATTGTTCTTCCACTTTTTATTTTTAATGAATCCTACTCCACTTGTATTTCCAATATCTGTGCCTTTATAATAGAGTATATGTCCACTTTTTAAATCAATTGTTTCTTCTTCTTTTCTTCTAACTTCACAAAGTCCAATAATGTCCCATTTAATATAAGACAGTTCTTCTAATTCTTGCAATCTTTCTTCACTTGAAAGTGATCTGCAGTTGTAAGTACCTAAATAAAAAGTAAAAAGCCAATAAACTCACCATGCTGGCTAATGCATGTTGGTGTGCAGCCCATCCATGTTCGTATACTATATGAATAATCACATAGTAATAACAGCTGCAATGACAAGAACGTATGGAGAGGGCATTAGGAATTTGCCCTGCTCGGTTCCTTTAAGGCCTCCAAGAGGAATCAAAGGGTCTCCTTTCAGTTAATAGCAAACTCCTTTCTGCAGCCTCTTCCATGAATATATTTTTTAAATCAGACTTTAACTTTAAAAATATTTATCCCAGGAATTTTATGTATATATTGTTGATTTCAAAATAATATGATTGCATATCAGTGAATTAAACAATTGTGAAATGATATGAGTAATAAGAAAATATGGATACATTTTCATACCTATACTTTAAATAAACAATTTTAATTTAATAATGTTTATAGTGTTGTCTAGTAATGTAATATAATTTTAAATAATTTTAGCTTTATACATATATGTGTGTAACATTTCATTTACTGTATCAACATTAACTGATTCAACTATCCATTAACTGAATAAATAAATATTCTTTAAACAAATTTTCTAGTTTATATTGGTGCCCCTTAGCAACTCAATCCATGGACATAAAATTATAATAATAAACTCAGTATAAGTTAGACATTATATTTTTTTACATCTTAACATCATAAGTTTTCCCTAACATATGGTATAAGTGAGTATATATATTGATTAAATATTTTCATAGATAGTTATTATAATAAAGAATACAAATAAGAATATATCCATGTAAACAAAGATAATGTTTAACCATGGTATTGCTAAAAAAAACTATAAATTACTATTAATATATATTCCCTGAGGCTAAACAAATTTTTTCATTAACCTATAATAATAGCTCTTCTGTAACAAAAGAGATAGTGTATAGTATATTTTTTCAATTTCAATTATCCGTGGTATTCAACATTCATACCTAATTTGTTCCTGAAACATGTACAAAAACTGAAATGTATGAAAATAGAGCAATGTAAAAAAAAACATCAAAAGATGGTTTTAAAATATTTATTTTTTAATGAGGAATATTAGCATATATTGTCAGTCCTCTTCTTTTTTAAAAAATATATTATATTAAATTTTATTACAATGTTAATGAAATAATTAAAGTGATAGAAATAAGTTAAATTATTTAAAAGTTTAAAGTTATGCAAATATAAAATAACACGCAGACCTACATATATATATATATAATAATATTACAAATCGATGTCTGTATTTCTTCAAAATAATATACGTAACTCTATAAATAAATATTTGAAAATACAGTAATTAAAAGTCAATAAAAATTATATGTATAACTATAACTTAGAAGCGCTTTCACTACGTTGTAGCTTTGTCAACTCTCATATTTAAAATGTCAACTTTCCCATAATTCTGTTATCTTAACATTTGCTGCTTGCCGATTAATTAAATTTTGCTTGTATTTATATATTAACATCGCCTCTTTAATTTTTCTTTTATTGTTATTTCTTTCAGTTTCCAAAATTTTTTACATTGTTATAATCAAAATCAAAACCATATACACATGTTTTATTATGGTCATAAAAAACAGAAGCTGATAAATTCTCACTATTTTTAAAATTTTGTTTCATATTTTGAACCCTTTTAAACAATAATATGTGCTCTTTTGTTCTTTTTTCCAATGTGCACCTCGATTCACCTAATAAACAATTCAAAAGATAAAACTTTATTGACAAATAAAAATTGTATCATTTACAAATGGACATGTAGGTGTGGTAGTGGATATATAGGTGAATTGAGGTGCACATTGGAAAAAAGAACAAAAGAGCACATATTATTGTTTAAAAGGGTTCAAAATACGAAACAAAATTTTAAAAATAGTGAGAATTTATCAGCTTCTGTTTTTTATGACCATAATAAAACATGTGTATATGGTTTTGATTTTGATTATAACAATGTAAAAATTTTGGAAACTGAAAGAAATAACAATAAAAGAAAAATTAAAGAGGTGATGTTAATATATAAATACAAGAAAAATTTAATTAATCGGCAAGCAGCAAACGTTAAGATAACAGAATTATGGGAAAGTTGACATTGAATTATGAGAAAGTTGACATTTTAAATGTGATAGTTGACAAAGCTACAACGTAGTGAAAGCGCTTCTAAGTTATAGTTATACATATAATTTTTATTGACTTTTAATTACTGTATTTTCAAATATTTATTTATAGAGTTACGTATATATATATATTAAAAATATAAAACAGTTTATGCAAAAGAAATCGATCAAAAATATGAATAAGATAAAAGATTAATATTTATAAAATTATTAAAAATGTATAAAGATATATAGTTATTGGTTCATTAAAAAATTGTATGGTAAATATATAAGTAAATTGTTTCGCTTATTTTTTAAAAAGTTTAAAATTCAATAATCTTTTCATTTGGTTTATTAGTCTTATTACGATTATATAAATAATAAATAAAATGGTATGTTACTTATTTGAAAATATTGTTAAATTTGCATATGCTTTTACTTCTATTCAGAATTAGATTTTATATATTATATTTTAGATTTTCAGGATTTAAGAAATTAATTACTGTGATCACAGATGATAGATTAACCCTGTTAAGTTTTTATGTCATTGATGAGGGAAGAATTCTCTAAGAATAAAAGAAATCGAAAGACATCTCAAATTAATAAAAAATAAATTTATTTCAATTTTAAAAATACAATTAATAATATTTCTACACGCATATTATCGAGGTTATAGCCTCAGTGGATATTACTTACGTAATCAATGTGCGTTTAATAAATTTATAATTACAACTTTAAATTACTTTAATAGATTTCTAACTATAAAATCTTTCCATTGACTCGTTGTAAATCGAAAGATTTTGTGAGTATTAATGTGTAATAAGAAATGTGGACTTAATCAGTGAAGTATTGAATAGCTTCACGCTCGCAGATCTAACCGCTTCAGCTTCACCTATTTAAATAGAAAGTAGGTTGAAGTAAAGAAGGGTTCCCCTCTTTTCTTCCATAGCGTAAGCTTGTGGTTAAAACACCTGTAGAGGTCCCTACTATCGCATTTTTACACGCATATTATCGAGGTTATAGCCTCAGTGGATATTACTAACGTAATCAATGTGCGTTTAATAAATTTATAATTACAACTTTAAATTAATAATATATAAAAATGTAAATCATTATTCTGCATATATAATTGCTGATTGATGATTGCAATATAATAGATATGTGGATAAGAACAAAAACTTGAATATGCAGCACGTAAATAAATAACACTATTTATTAGTATCTGGTATTTTCTTTGTAAATTTACCAAGAGATAATTGAATTGTACTCTTTTTTTTTTTAATAAAAAAATTCATCGCCATTTGTATGAAATAGGGAATTGTATGAAATTAGAATGCACAAAAGTAGAGGATTGCCTGTAATACATATTCACATAAACATTACTTTTATTATATTTCTTTAAACTTTTCATAGATTTTTGCTAATTGAAAAAACATTTTGTAATTATTTTTTATAGTATTTAGTTATATTTATATTTTCTTTAATCTTATCATTGATAAAACTGGTTATGTAAGAAATGGTCATTATTGAATTAAGATAAAACAACAACAATAGCAGAAATTTGCTTTTTGTATTTTTTCATAAAGGAGTACAGTGTATACAGTATTAGTAATTTTTTTTAATCAAGAATGTTTATTATCTATGTGTACAGTGATCATTCAAGGGGAAAAAACAAAATACAACATTCTACATCTATTTTGTAAAACAGTAAGATTTTAAATCAGGTAAAATTTAGATCTTATTGAGTTGCCTCATGTTTTAAAAGTCCGGTGTTGATTTTGTGCAGTCCGCGAAACTGTCTTTTTTTGTTTTGTTGCATGTTTTTAATATCCGCATCAATGTTCTTTTATATTGATTCTATATATGTCTATATCCCTACAATGTTTTCAGTGCTGGTACATGTTCATTGCTGTTTTTACTCTGTCCTCTTTGTTCTGTTGCATTGCTCCTTGTGCTTGCTGGTCCTTTTGTTTACTGTTCTGTATCACTAGTCATTTCAGTGTTAGGGTTTATTAGCCCCAAATCTATTGATGTTTGCAGATTTATTAGACCCCATGTCTTCTCATGAGAAAAATTGGGGGGTTATCCACTGGTCTCTATTTTTTGTAGCTATTATTTTTCTTAGTAGGATTTGTTGTGGATTTCTATTGCATTGGTTAAATATCATTTTGCATCTTGTGAACCAGAGGCAGTACAGCAGAAAAATTGCACTTCTCAGTGTTGCAAACTCTCCCACTGTAATACCATTGCTAAGTGTTTTTATAAGAGTTGACTTTGGAGTGTATATGTGCCGAACTAACACCCTACATCCCTGCAATGCTGAGTATTGATTAAATATGTGCCCAATTGTATCATCTTCTCTATGACACAACTGGCTGGGTCCAAGGATGTGTTACCTCTGCATGTGACCAAGAAATGGCTGGTGGGCAAGGCATTCAAGTTTACTTTAATCAAAAAATCAAAAAACTTTGGTTCCAGGTTTCAATGTCTGAATTTTTTAATTATGTTGTAATTTGTTGTGCTGAGGTGGGTTGCATCTGGTGTCACCACCTCATTCTGGAGCTGGTAGACTTCCCAGTAGTTGATTTTATTGACATTTATTTGAACTATTGAAGGAGTTATTTTGTTTATGTCTCTAAGTAATTCATCCAGCCAGACTCCTCTCTGTGGTCATGGAGTATCAGTTGGGATGACTGGATTGAAGGAGGTTGCACTAGGGAATATGATCTGAAGTTTTGTAATTAGGTTAAAAGTATGCTGGAAACAAAGTGTTTTGACTGCATGAAGAGATAGCCCATTCCATTTGGCATGCATTTGAATCTTTCTTAGGCTGATGGCAACAGTTTTGCCCTTCCTTAATAGGTGGGAGCGTAGTGAGTTTATCTTATTTGTAAAACTATTTGTGAATTTTATAAATGGCATGAAATATGCTATCCTGGGGAAAACCAGCATATTCAGTAATGAGGTCTTTGCATAGAGTGAAGTGTAGACTTTGGCTAGTGATTTTGTTATTTTATTCACTGATTCTAATATCGAATCTTGCATGGTCTTTCTCATTCCTTGCTGGGATAGGCTAACTGGAAGCCCTAGAAATTTCTGAGGCTTTGTGGAGAAAGGTGATTGGATTGTCTTTCCTGAGGACAGCCTCCATGCCACTGATTAGTAAATTTATTTTAAAAAAAAAAAAAATGTTACCTCTTTCTTAATCTTTTCTGAAGTACATCAAACATAATTTTGGTAAGTCTAAAATGATAATTTTAATTATGCATAAATGTAGCCTATAACTTAAATTTATTTTTTTTACTCCATCTGTTTTGTATAATAATTTATTGCTGTAAATGTTTATAAATATATTTAAAAATGAAATAATATTAAAAATTATTTGTTTTTAATCTTAATAAGTTGATGTATTGAATTATATATTTTTAATTGTAATAAAAAAGAAAAAAGAAACATATGTTTGAGGTTTCAGTTTACATTAGTTTGTTGCATATGGGTTTTATAATCTTAAAAATAAAATAAAACATAAAAAAATTAAATATATTTTATTTTTACTGATAAAAATATGATTAAAATAAATGAAAATGTACTTGAAATGCAAAAATAGGCTTTCATATTAAAGTAAAATTTATCTTTCTTATTATCAGCAGAGTATAAAAGACTGCATTGCATTGTGCACTAAAAAAATAATTTCTTAGAATTTTGTTTATTGATGATTTATATCTCATATCTATCAACAAATATTTATTTATAATTTACAAAAAACAACCCTGTGATAACTGGCAATGTGTTTCTGTATGAGCACAGGAGTGAACAAAGTGCAACAGAACTGTAGTAGTCTCCTTTGCATCTGAAATGTGCAATGAAAAGACTACTTAACTCAGTAATAAAAAATATTCTGATTCTAAATACAAAATAATTTTATCAATTCAGTAATTATTAAGAATGGGGGGGGGGGGGTATATTGTAGATTTTTTTTAAAAAATAACTTATTATAAGATATGTATATATATATATAAATAAAATGTCCATTAATTAGAACAAAATTGTAATCATAATAAAAATAATAAATATAACGGTAATATATAATATCAAATGAAATAAATATAATAATCAAAATAGTCTAGAATTAATACTAAAAAATCCAATATGGCTATATAAAATAAAAATTAAATCTTCACTAGAATCAGCTTATGGAAGTTTACACCATTTTGCTTATAGCATTTTAGACTATCTTGCTATTGAAGATGGCATAAGATGTCATAAATTGGCTAAAGTGAGGATTTTATTTTTATTTTATATAGGCATATTGGATTTTTATATATGTTTGTAATAATTTTAATCAATGTCTGTATTCCTTTAACATATATATATAATTTTATATAAAATTATATATATATATATATATATATATATATATATATATATATATATATATATATATTATAACAATACTGTTACATGAACTAATGGGTAAAAAATGTAGAACAATAAAGTTATTTGATTGAGTGAAATTAGAAAAGGATATATAAATTGATGTAACAAAGCCACACTATAAAAGAAAAATAAACGATTGAGTGTATGTGCTTACTAAAAGTTAAGTTATTGCCAAATTAAAACTATTACATTGGTATTACACTTAATTCTCTTTTTATACAATAGATTGGTTCCCAAAAACTATATGAAAAAGAAATCCATGTAAAAAAAATACATTATATGGAAAATAAGGAAATTGGTTTCAGATCTAAGAAATCAATGAAATTAATTAAATAAACCATGTAAAAAAATTGTTAAAATGTTATATTTTTTGTGTGCTAACAAATATTACTTCATACACATTGAACATAAATAAAAAATGAGTTATAATAATATAAATTTCATTTGGAAAATTAAAAAAAACTTGAAAGTCATAACTTATGATGAAATGCTTGTTGGTTTCTCTACACAAGCCATCGAATACTTTAAATTTCAAAGTGTATCAGCATTTCCACATTATAAGTAAACAAAAAATTGAAATAACAATTATTAATGTAATTTATCAGAATATATTACTTTTATTTAACATATTAAATTTTTTTGAATTTAATAACTAATATATTCAAAAAGAGAAATTGTACGCCCCTGAAACTGTACATTTATTAAAAATATCAACATCTTATTTGTCTGTAAAACAGAAAGGTATTTAAAATTTTATTTGCTGTCGCTGTCTGACAATAAATGCATATATTTGCACATGATTGAAATATCATTTTCCTCACTAAAATTTGCAATGTATAACTTAGCATCTATTGATTTTTGGAAAAATTAATGAATATAAATTTAAAAGAAATTAATCAATAAAATTTAAATAAAATTATTATTTTTTTAACATCAACACCAACAAGAATTTCTTTTTTTAAAAACCAAAATGGCAAAATGCAAACAAAGCATCAATACCAAAAAGGCAAATTCCCTTTCAAAAACAAAATATCAAAAATGTTACAATAAACCAACAGACCAATTTCCCTGCTTGCAGAAATATTATCAAAAGAGGAGTTTTTGTTTTTTAAAATAATGGAAAATAAAAACAGGAAACTTTTTTTAATTAGATGATAATAACAGACATACATTTTTATTTTACTTTTGTGTTTTAATTGTGACAATCTCACCTCATAAACAAATCTGTAAACAAATGTTAAATTAAAAACGTTTACAATCTTCTAATATATATATATTACTTACATGGAATTATTTAGAACTAAAAAAAAAAGTTTAATAATAAACTTAAGAACTCTAAGAATTATCTTGAGAATGTAAAGTGATTTTTTAAGCCTTCCAGACAATAATGTTCATCTCTCCATTCCAATCATGAATATGTCCCAGCAGCTCCAATCCCAAAGGATTGTTGTTGTTTTTTAACAGATAGTGTTATTTTAAAACAAATCATGTAGAAAAGAGAAATATATATATTTTTAAACATGTGTTATTTCAAAATCATGCAAAAAAACATATAAAAAGAGAATTAGGTGTATATGGTATTTAAGCATATAAATGCATAAATTAGAAATTATATTATATACATGAATGTATAAAGGAATAATAGGTTCAGGCATTTGAATCAATTTTTCTACTATAGTTAAGATGGAGTAAAGATAATTAAAATATTATAAAACAATAATAATTAAAATTATAATAATAATTGTAATAGATAACTATTCAGAAAATTTAAAATTTTCATAAAAATAATATCTAACCATTGATTTTGACCAGGTTGGTCATAATCAAAGAACTATGATTATGACCAACCTGGTTGAAAGCAATACATAGATATTATTTTTATTAAATTTTTTAAATTTCCTGAATAGTTTTCCATTACTATTATTATTATATTCAAATTAAAAAAATAACATAATTTATTAAATAATTAAAATTAATACTTATTGTGATATGATGTAAGAGAAAAAAAATCACATTGAATTCAATTTGTCAATATAAAATAAAACATTGTCATGTATGGAGTTTTCATACCAACCTCAAACACAGTTTTTAGAAATTAAATGTTAAAATTAATGTATGTGTGAAATGTTGGATATTATGCAATGATTTTTTTTTTTCATAATTTTAATAATAAATTTATATAAAAATAGCTTTGGAGTTTGAAGTTAATTTGATAAAGTCAAAAGATATTTAAAATGAGAAAATTATTCAAAGTTAAAAAAAGGAAAACAAAATATAATAGTCATTACATTTTTTTTCCCTTTTATATCCAGTTTATTAATTAAATAAGTTATTAATCAAAAACTGATTAAAATCATATCACATAATTATCTAATGAACAAATCAACATATATATTTTTTAAAAATCAAGCTTTTTTTTTTCAAATTCAGCAAACACAATTAGTAATATGAGAAAATATATATACATAAGCAATATCATTCACTTGCAGTTGCATTTGAATCAGTTAAATGTGATGTTCAGTGCTAGATGTCAATAAAGTTAATCATCAGAAAAAGAAAATTTTATTTGGAAGCATAAAATATAACCTCAAAAAGCAAACAGAAATGATTTCAAAAATTAAGATAACCAATGTAACAAAAATTAAATCACACTAGAAGGCCATAAATTATTATTTTTCACTTTCTGATATGATAAAATTTATTTATTTTTATACATATTATAAAGGTATTTTCTAATGGCAGAACTTACATGAGTCACTGTTTGCTATTCAAAGTGTAATTCCTGATGAAACGTTGTAGGTAAAGCCTAAAATGCCTTAACATGTTTTTTATAGTCACAGCCATACGACATTACAAAGGCATTGTGATCACTTATATATTTTCTTTATTATTTTGTACCTATCTATAATGTTAGATTACCATGCATAGTTTTATTTTACCATAAAAATCATTTTAAAATTATTAATTGAAAAAAAAATGAAAATGTCAGATCTTTGAAAATTACAATATATAATTTTCATATGCAAGAAGTCAAAGCAGCACTCTTTTGTACTCAATAGAAGTGACATGTTCTGATTGTTGGGTTGTTTTGCATAAGGCAAGTTTCTGAAATGTTTCATTTGTGAAAAGAAAAATTGTCATTTTCAGTAATTTATAAGTATATATTTATTCTCATTTATGCAATATTTTTGTAAAATACTTATATTAAATGGAAATTTACATAAATACAATTAAATTTTATTTGAAATCATTTATTTTTAAAAAGACAAGTCATAAAAAGTCTGTTACACTTGAGCAAAGCAGCTTTTATAACAATGGATTTTTATCAACATGAATCAAAAAATGTCATTTTAATAACAATAACATTAATTATTAATTTTAAAATTATATTTTCTTTTTTTAATGATATCTAAATTAAATTGCTTTAGAATTTCAATAATGGAATGCAAATAAGAAATATTTCCTTTAACGTTTTGGATAGATAAAATTATGTCCAATATATAAGGTATCATTGATATAATTAAGAATTTGAATTAATAAATTATTTCCAATTTTGCAAAGTTCAAATATTAACTTTTAGAATGTCTATGTTTGAAAGTTTATATAATGTAAATATTATCAATAACCTTTAATCTTGAACTTCTTCTTTCTTTTAAAAAATAGTCAGTATAAACAATATTCATCAAAATATAAAATCACAAACCAATTTTCTTTAAAAAAAAAAAAAACAACAAGTTTTTTAAAGAAAATTGGTTTGTGATTTTATATTTTGATAAATATTATCAACTTATGATATAGAAGGAAAGTTTAATGTAAAAATAATATGTCCAAATATGAAGAAACTCAACAAAGTTTCTTCGAATAAAAAAAAAAGAAATTAGTTCCTGAACAGTTATAGCTTGCCTACATTTTTTAATTATAATACTTTTTAATTCATTTACAACTAGTGATGACATTAAACCACTAATTGCAGAACCCATAACCCATTCATTATGTATATTATAAAAATCTTTATTGTATTTTTAATATAAACTGTTATATTTAAATACAAATATAGAATACAAACTTAAGCTAGATATAATTAGAGGGAATTTGAAAAATATTATATTGATATCATTTATTTATTAATTTAAATATTTTATAAATATTTGTAAACTTTTAAGTTTTAAAATACTTGGATACATTGTTG
This sequence comes from Epiperipatus broadwayi, assembly GCA_028023455.1. NCBI lineage: Eukaryota > Metazoa > Onychophora > Udeonychophora > Euonychophora > Peripatidae > Epiperipatus > Epiperipatus broadwayi. The sequence continues at coordinate 465,877 of JAQFVV010000267.1, forward strand.
ATTCCTAGTCAATTTTATATTGTTTAATTTATATGTAATACTATCTAAACAAAAGAAAAATAAAAGAAGCTATGCTAATATACAAATACAAACATGACTTAATTAACAGTCAGGTAGCAAACGTTAAGATCACAGAATTGTGGGAAGGTTAAACTTTCAAAGTGTTAGTTGACAAAGACTACAAGTGCCATTTTTTATAAATATATCTGATTACTGTATTTATAAATATTCAATTATATAATTACATATAATATTATCTGTATTTTTTATAAAAAATTCTTCATATCTTAAAATTTTTATCTATTTATTTTAATAATTACAAAATTTCTATAAAATAAAATCATTAAAATTGAATAACAACATTAATTGATTATTATTTTTAAAAATATGAATTTTTATAAGAAGAATACAATAATTTATATTGATTAATTGTGATTATTGCAATGTAGTTTACTATGATCATATAGAGAAAAAGTTAAATGAAACATGATAAATCTGTTTTATGCATTCACTACTTATCATATGAATGTAAATAGATATTATAAAAATATTAAATCTTTAAATTACTTTAAAAATTCAAAAAGAAGATAAATATATGAAACATATTAAGCATAATTTAAATAATTATATAAACATTATAACACTTCAATAAATTTAATTAATAGCTGGTCAACTAAAAATGAATGGAAAATTATATAATAAGGTAGTATATAAAGTTGTATAGGGTATGTTTTATTTATTCTGTATATTGCTATGTTATATAGTCTATTCTTTTAATCTTTATTGAATCTCTGTATTATAAATTTCTGTTTTATGAACATTTGATTTTATTGTTGGTTATTTTACTTCTATCTGCAATTGCTTAATATTAAAAAAGATACTTAACATTTGGAAAGGGCACAAAACATGCTGAAAAGACTTTTTATGTGTAATTATTTATGCCTATTTATATAGCTATTATTTATGATATTTTTGTTATTTATTATAATTTAAATTTAAAAAAGATAGCAGATCCTATATGTACCAATGAACATATGTTCAATTGTGAAAATACAAAAATATTGGATAGAGTAGAAAAAAGACAAAGAAGAAAATTTAAAGATGCTGGCCACATGACAATGGTGAATAACCCCATAAGTCGACCTAGTCTGACTATACATAATGTATGAAAACTTATTAATCAACTTAATTCTTAGTGATAAAGTGGAGAAATCAAAAAGGACCTCATAGATAAGTATATACAATTTTTACTGTCTGTTACTTTTGGCAGGAGGGCTCAGTAATATCCAGGAATCTAAGGGTTCATGTTCAATTTCCATACTAGTATTGTTCCTTGTCAGACCAGAAATACCTAAAGAAGAGAAGGAAATAATATCTCTTGAAGCCTTGTGCATATACTAGCCTGTGTGCTATTACTAATAGGTGAATATATTTGGAATATTGAAAGTTAAATTTTTCTAAAGACATTCAATACTTAAATTAGATGATAGAAATAGTCCACTATTTAAATACAACTAAAATACCATCATTACAAACCTTCAGACAACACATTTTTAACCATTTTGCCTTTACTGTAGTGAACAAATTATTTTAAAATGAGTTTGAGTAAAAGCTCTGTGCTGTGTGTATATAAAAGGTCATGTATGCAAATTATTATTTGCAATGTTTATTTCATATGTCAAAATCACATATAGCAAATTCTAATTAATGTTACCACATCAGAAATAAACCAAGTCGATTCTCCATGATGCTTACATTACCTCTTTCCAAATTGTTGTAATCATTCCAGTGTTATTTTATGCAATGTACAAAATTCATTGACTTATAAATACTAAATTTTAAAACTGTCGATTTTTAAAAATAAAACATGAAGTTGAAAACAATTAGATAACACTTTAAAAAATTAATTAACATTATTAATAATAAACCAATACTATAGTTATTTTACCTCAGCCTAAGGCTGATTCATCATTACATTTAAGTGTTTACATTGACAAATCTAGGGGCTTAATGTTTGATATTTATAAGCTAATAGACTATGTATATTATTGTCATGATAAAATTCACTGCAGTTACTTGAATAGATATTTTGTAAAATATGAAACAATTATACCAGAGAAGCCATTTTAGTCGCAGGTAATAAGAATTGCTACATATGAAATTATTGGCTGGTAAGATTTAAAGATTAAAAGTAATTTGCGTATGTATTATTGATTTAAATATGCTAATGCTAAACTGATATATATATATATATAATAAAATGTATTCTATTTTAGACGTTACCATGAAGGCATGAAATGTGTAGACGGTTATGTTACTCGTTGCTTGGAATCCAAGGAGAAACAGCAATATGACCGAGTTCTTCAAGGAGTTCGCCGTGTCATGAAACATTTATGTCATGATGCTAACTATCGTAAAGGTATTTATTAACAAACTTTATATTATGTAGATGCATATAAGATTGAAAATTATTAATATTATTTTAGTATTTTTCTATTAACGTAATCTCAAAAACACAAATTTGTCAAGCATTGGTGGTCAAGAGATCAGCGACAGCTGCTTTACAAGCAGTTGTCCCGGGTTAGCGTGTTCGCTTCCCGGCTGATGCTATGACACATGAGAAAAAAAGAAAAGAAGAAAACACAAATTTGATGGTTATCTCAGTTACTTATGCAGAACAAACTGATTTTTTATTTTATTCATCGAAAAAACATTATATAAATCTTCAAGACTTGGAATTGCCACTTCATCAGTATGTTAAACATCTCAACCTAACTCTATAATTTTTTTAAATAACATTTTTAAAAATATCTGAAGGTCAAAATATACTTCTTAAATTAATAATAATGTACTTGTTTAATTTTAAATGGATTTTCTATTTTTAATTCAGCTCATGAATGTACAGTATTGTTTTCGTTGGTTAAAATATTTCAATTAATACATATTTACTCATAGACAAAATATCAAAATGAGTTCTAACTAATCCAATGCAGGTTAAATCCTTTCCACTAGCTTTGACTATATATGTGTGCGTGTGTTCTTTTATATATATATATAAAGAGAGAGTAATTTAGTTTCGAAACATTTTGTTTTAAAATACATTTCTACATTTTATAAATTTTTAATATTAGTTTTTATGTATAAAAATTGCTGTCATACATTGTATACAATTACATAAAGAATTAATATAAGACTTAATAAATAATAATCCCATTTTAAAACTAAACAAAAATCTATTTTTGAATCCATATAGATATACACTTTTTTCACATGATGGCATTATAAAATCATTATGTTGTCTTTTTAATATACTAATCTCTGAAATGAAATATAATCAATTTATAAGACAACTATATACTTAAACAATATATAAATAATAAATTTATTAACATCTAATCGAACCTTGTCAAGATATTATAACAATTGAAAAAATTCACGTGATTTACATATTATTTTAACACACCATCTACTAGTCAAACTAAACAATAAAGATGTTTTTATATTTTCCAATTTTTATTTAATGACCATTTTCCTCCTAATTTTACTGACCCTTGTACTAAATTCATACATTTCTCTTTGTTTTCATGTATATACACTGTTTCATATACTTTTCTTTCTTTATAAAATAAAGAGAAATGTATGAATTTAGTACAAGGGTCAGTAAAATTAGGAGGAAAATGGTCATTAAATAAAAATTGGAAAATATAAAAACATCTTTATTGTTTAGTTTGACTAGTAGATGGTGTGTTAAAATAATATGTAAATCACGTGAATTTTTTCAATTGTTATAATATCTTGACAAGGTTCATTTTTGAACGAAAATCGATTAGATGTTAATAAATTTAATATTTATATATTGTTTAAGTATATAGTTGTCTTATAAATTGATTATATTTCATTTCAGAGAATAGTGTCTGTGCGTTATTAGATAGAATTTTTTTATTGTTAATTCAATAGCATCTCCAACAACTCTTTGCAAATTTTAAACTTGTTCTTACAACAAAACATTACTCTCAGATAAGTTAAATCCCCTTTGCGGTTTAGCTCAATGCTAGAATAATAAACTCAAGAGCAATAATTTTCTGAATCAAAGATCAAGTTGCCATTTTTAGTACTTGACTTCACATAACCTTCACAGCAAGCAATTAGCTATTCAATTATTTTTTTACCTTTCTTAAATTTAAACGCTTAAGAAAAATGAATGTTTGTAATTTTTTTTTTTAAGTATCAGAACTAACAAATTGTCTTTCTTATATATCTTTAAATAATTAACTTAAGGTTTGCTTTATTGAATTTTTAAGCTAAATCTTGAAAGGGGATGGGGAATATATTAATTACTGGTAACTCCAAAACAAAGATCTGAAGCTTTATGCTTCATAAAAAAAAATTGCTGTAGGGGTTTCAAATAAAACCAAAAAACTATGATAATTCTACATCAAAAATTGATAAATTAAAGCAATATATTTTAATATCATTTCATATTCAAAAAAAGTATTGAGAACATTAAATACAATCTTATTGCAATATTGTCAAAGACAACAATATTCTTCAATTTAAAAAAAAGGAAGTATATAAATATACAATTAAGTGCTCATGTTCTAAAATTAATTCAACTGAACACTATTAGATTCTTGACTCTTCACATTAATTTTATATTCCCTGCGATTATTTTCTGTGCAAACTGAGTGTGAATATTTTTAATTCTAAAGAAGTATGCACCATTTGCGCTATAAAATTAAAATATGGATTGTTAAAAATATAGACTCAGTGATGAACAGACAATCTAACAATATTGCCTTATAAATAGTTGCATTTAATTGTATACGTAGTTTTGATATAATAATAACTTTATACAAAGATGCCTAGCATTAAAAAAACCTTATTAAAGTGATATATAATTTCAAGGTTTTCTCTGAATATGAAGCAGTAGTGCTATTTTCTTTAGTTAAAACAAATAAATAAAAATAGTTTGGAATGTACAATTATTTTATTATTTTTTTAAAAGAAATTATAATTTAGGGTTGCATAATATATGGTTTTGAAAAGTATTGTAACAAAAACGGAATAAATGATGAGAAAGGTGATCAATGAAAAAAAAGTAAAAAAAAAATCTAAGATTTATCTAGATTTTGATCTTTCTTTTGTTGTTGTTGTTATTGTATTATGCAGATTAAAAAACTTGGTTAAAGTTAGAGTGAGAGAAGAAGAAAATAAATAAACCAATATATATATATGACTAGAATATAGCAAAAAGATTTCTAGGAAAAATATAAATTTGAGATTTAAAAAAGCTTGAAAAGTTATTTTTTTTCCAGATTACTCTGGAAAAAATATGGCATGATATTGGAATGGCTTTAGACCTATAAAGTTGTTTAATAGCTTCTGCTTATATATATTTTTAATTATATAAGCAGAAACTATTAAACACATCATTATAAAATAAAATGTACAACATACATTTTTAGAAGTGATAAAATACTTAGGAGAACCTTATGCATTATACATTTAAATAACTAATTAACACTTCTCATACAATTTTGTACTATTTTTTAAAAAATCTAAATTTAATTTACATTATTTGAAAAAAATGTTATGAGTTTTCAAATGACAATGTGTGATTTTAATAATAAACCAATTTCTGTTGGGTGTGTGTATCAATGACCTGCAATCTATAGTCTAAAAATAAGTGTGCCCAACAAACATATCAATTTCATTTCTTTTGTAACTTTATTCACAATGACCAATTTGAAATTAAAGTTTGAATGCTAAAATTACATTCAAATTTAATATGAAATTTGATATCATAATTAAAGTTAACAGAAACTGCATTGCTGTTTGGTGTGTTTTCAGCTAATGACCAGGCTACTGATAATGTTAATTATTGACAAACATATGAGCAGCAGAGATCGCTTTAATTCTTTTTTCAAACTTTACTAATTGAAAGTTCACAAAATTTCTAAAGAATTTATCTTCCACATATTTTGCAATCTATATGAGGGTCCATTTACCATCATTAAATGTGCTAGCCCAAATGGATACTGGATAGATCAAGGCAATGGTATCAAAGGAACCTACAATGTTTGAAGTATGAAACCATACAATGGTAACAAATTATAGATTCACTATAACTTAAAACAAAATACAATATTACAGATTACAAACTCAAAAATTTGTTATAGAGCCCCTTTATTCTCATCTTTTTATGAGTGTTATAGAACATTAGGATGAATAGAGTTGTTAGAGATAGTAATTTTGTTTTATATAGCATGTTCTATTAAACTAGACTTGAAAGAATTCTTCCTTTAGTCAATATTTATTTTAAATAGTTTCAGATTTATTTTACTAATCATTGAAGATTTATTAACTATCTCTGTATACAAAATTTAAAATTATGCAATTGGTAATGGTTGAAAATGAACAAAATTCCCTCTGCATCTCAATTAAAATACAACTGCACTTTATTGTAAATGCCTGGCAAATTTATATTGCCTCTTTATCTTTTTCTATCATTATGTGCATATAGTAATATATAAGTAAACACATTCAATATTTTTGCATATTGTTAATATCAATACTTAGAATGTTTCAGCTAGCTCACACCATCTATCTGACATCTTTCAAATAAAGAGATCATTCAATTGATTTCAGAGAGAAGTAAAAGCCAACATATTATTTAGTTTAATTTATAAAATATCTTTAAAATTTAGCTCAAAATCTGTCAGCAATAGTGACTGAAATAACATTTTAATCAGCACAGCAGCCTTACAAGCAGTTGTCCCAGGATCATGGGTTCACTTCCCGGCTGATGCTTTGACACATGGGAAAAAAATAAAAATCTAAACAACAATGAAATATATGGTTGCATTATTTTAACAATATGAAAACTATCTATAAAAAATATCAGAAAACAAAGCTGACTAATATTATTTTCTGACATTTTGTAGATGTTATTTCATTAAAACTAATTTAATTTTAGCATAGCTGCCTTCCCAGCAGCTGGCCTGGGTTCACTTCGCAGTCAACGCATTTGACATATAAAAAAAAAAAAACAAGTCTGAATCAAAAGCTTTATATACTTTATTTCATACATTTTCTCTTATGTTTTCTCTTATTAATTTACTATAGTAACTTTAGTTCATGAAGTTATATATGGCTCAATAATTATAAAATTTACATTGTATGGGATTTTGTTGTGTTCATTATCACATTAAGATTATGAGTGTATACAACCATAATTCTCTAATTAATTCAAGAAAATTCTCCATTATTTTTATTTTATTTTTATATATAAAAATATAAAGTAAGCAATGTCTTTGATAATTAGAAACACTAATAGTCTAGTCTTAGCTGATTATAAGCTTCTGAGTTAAATCTTACTCAATGTATCATGATTAATACTTTATTCCTAGGAAATGAAAATAAAACAGAATTTATTTAGATAAATATTGTATGCTTAAAAAGTATATTTTCTGAAACTTTTGTTTATATACCCAATGTATGACAATCTAGAAATATGATTTATATATGACCAGTTTTACAAAATGTAGTTAAATTTTCTCAATTGTGGCAAATTAGGATAATGTGGACGTTCATTATTTTGAGCATAACAATTAGATAAAAACTAATTCTAATTAAAAAGTTATTAAAGGCTTAATATTGATGTAATTTTTAATGTAACTTCATATGTATAAAAAGAAGTTTAATTGGAAAAAAAAATTGTAATATTTTTAAAGGGGAATTCGATGATTAAAATGATATTTCATAGTATTTTTAATTTTTATTATTCGTAGATATATCAATGAAAGATTAATAAAATAAAATATAACTATTTTAGGCAATAATATCATTTCGCATTTTATCGGTGCATATGTTTTAACATTAAGATCAGAGAGCTCAAATAAAGAAATTTTTTATTCCATAACAAGGCATAATTTTTGCATCAATGTTAATCAAAATATCTAAATGAGGAGAGTTTAAAATATATCTTTTTAAGAAAATGAAATTCCAGTGTGTTTGATAATGAAAGTATTATTTATAAATATCTAAAATTATCTGAGGCTATTAACTTTTTAGGTTGTTAATATGCTGTGTTTTTGTTAAAGTATCTTGGCCAAATTCTTTTTTAAAAATATGTTATCTTCTTAATTATGTTTTAATAGCAGTCAGACTGTAAAATGTCAGTACTAATTAAATACTTATAGGATTACAACGTTGAACTAATTATTTATTAATAGTTGTAAGATTAAAATACTGTGGCTTTTAAAAATAAATTCTATTTTATAGGCATTATAGTAGGAAATTTGATAAAATAAACTATATTGTATCTGAATAGAATTTTCAATTTAGATTATAAAAGTGATGTATTATTAAGGCTTGAAATTATTTATAGAAGTATCATATGGATATAAAAAATACATTATTTGTTTCAATAAAAGATGATATAATTAAAGGAGACATATGACATCTTATCTTGAATGAATATTTTCAAATAATATAAAACTTTTAATTTATATAGAAATTTAGAAGGACATTTTTTTTCAGTCAAAAAAAATTAAAAATGATTTGTGGATTCAAACTTTAAAGATATACTGCTTGCCTGAAAGTTTGTGATGATAAAATTTTAATTGTACTTATATAGTGAACTATTTTCATCATCTAGCATTAAATATTGAATGTCTTTAAAAAAAAATTTAAACTTTATTTATACTAACTGCTGTGTTATGGAAAATTTAAATTTTATTTTTTAAAGACATTCAATATTTAATGTTAGTTGATGAAAATAGTACAACTTATAAGTATATACTTATTTGGTGATGATAAATTCTTCAGATACTTGTAAAGCTTTAAAAGTATCACATGAATTTCAAAAGTAATATTATATTGTTAATAAATAATTGGATGGTTCTCTTTACATGATAATGATAAAACATTGAACAGATGTATTGAGTATTTTCAAATATATTTTGAGTAATATTTGTATCATTCAGAAGTTTCTACTCAAACATGTATTTAATTTAATAACAGTTTTACATTTATACAAACATATTAAAATTTATGAAGATGATAATCCATATAAACTTAAAGCATTTAATATTTTTGAAAATGTTTTAAAATATGTTGTTCAATTTTCTTTTTGAATTATTCTACTGTTAGAACTTAGACTAAAGAAAGTACAAATATTACTGTTATTGTAAGACTACTTTATTATATACTCCAGTAATTTAAACTATATGTTTTTTTATTTACTTAAATTTCTTCCAAGGTCTCATTTTTATTTACATTGCCTATTAGCAGAGTATTTTATCTTATAATATCATTATTTGGGGTAATGCTTTTCCATATATTTTATCTTCTTTGCATGTTTTGCAAAATTATACTTTGTGCATTATCTTTGGTAGATCTTGTTCCTCTTATGTTTGAGATATTTATATTGCATTTGGTTTATTTGATGTAAATCACTTATATTAATATAGAGTTATTTTTGATATTTTTTGTGCTAAACTTTTTCTGAATTCTAGAGTTTATGTTCTAAAAAATTTCAATTACCTTTACCAAATTTTTTAAGGAATCTAGTAGAAGACAATATGTTTATTCTGGGTTAAAGTTATTTAATAAATTTATATATGAGTATTTCAATTGATCTGAACAATATTTCTTATGTATCTTTCAAAACATATTTATGTCAATGGTTATGTAGTATGTATTAATTTTGGCATTTATTTTATTTATTTAATTAATTTCATTTATTTTCTAAACTGTTCTTTTCTATTTTGAGTTTTTGGTTGTATTTTTATTTTATTTTATTTTCGTTTAATTTGTTATTTTTACATGTAAATTCCGCACACAAGATTTTTTTGTTTGGAGTTTTTAAATAATTGTTATGTACTTTGTTTTATTTCATAAAATAAATTGAATTTTTTTATTATTATTATTATTATTATTATTATTATTATTATTATTATTATTATTATTATTATTATTATTATTATTATTATTATTATTATTATTATTATTATTATTATTATTATTATTATTATTATTATTATTATTATTATTATTATTATTATTATTATTATTATTATTATTATTATTATTATTATTATTATTATTATTATTATTATTATTATTATTATTATTATTATTATTATTATTATTATTATTATTATTATTATTATTATTATTATTATTATTATTATTATTATTATTATTATTATTATTATTATTATTATTATTATTATTATTATTATTATTATTATTATTATTATTATTATTATTATTATTATTATTATTATTATTATTATTATTATTATTATTATTATTATTATTATTATTATTATTATTATTATTATTATTATTATTATTATTATTATTACGTTTCAAAGGAACTTTATTCACAAAGAAAACAAAAAGGTTACAATAGGTTACAGAGTTTATACATTTGCAATACCTTTTTTTTTTTTGTTAATAGAAAAAAACACACATAGTAAAAATTATGTATTACATTGTTTAAAAAAAATGGTAACACACACACAAAAAAATGGAAGCAACAAAAATAAATTGTATACAATGAATGGTTGGATTAATAAAACTGAAGGAAAAAAACTTTACAATAGCAAAAAAATTAAACTGAAAACAAATCTATTAAAATTATAATAGAATAAAAAAAAATTCATTACCTGAGCATATAAAATATACATCATATTATTATTATGATAACAAAAAAATAAAACAAAAAAAATATATATATACAAAGAAAAAAAATTGGATCAAATAAACAAAAAAAGGAAAAAATCCCACAATAATAAAAAACAAAACTGCAAAACTTTTTACAAAGATGGATAAAAAAAAAATTATCTACCAGAGCATACAAAACAAAAAAAAAACATTTGTTCTTTGAAGGCAATATACCATGTTATAGATTTGAGGCGAGTCGCATTTGAGACCATGTGTCAATGTATGTTTGTGTTCCTGTTATTTTTTTATCTCTTTGTTGGATTTGTATTAATTTATTTTTAATTGTGTTTTGATGTCTTCTGGTGTTTGTGTTTATACTAAAATTACATCTTGTGCACCAGAAAGCATAAAGGATAAATGTACTAGCCCTAATACTGGAAAATATACCTTTTTCATATGCCTGTAGCAAACATCTGATTGTTGTATTTTCCCATGTTGTGATATTGCAGATCATTTTGCGAGTGTTTTCAAGTCCTTGACAAGTGAATAGGAAGTGATTTATTGTTTCTGATTCTCGATGACAGATGGAACATATGTCATCTATGTTATGGTAGTATCTCTTATATTTTAAAAAATTTAATGTCGGAAGTGCTTCCAGATTTATTTTAATCAGGAAGTCAAAATATTTTGGTTCTAATGACCAATGTTTATATCTTTTGGTTAATTGCTTATTATTAATTGCCAATAGTGTTTCTACCGTGTTTTGTACTCCTGGATAGATGAACTTATATGTTTGCCAGTATTTATATTTAGTACCATCTGTTTGTATAGGAGGTATATCTGTATTCATTATTGGTTTCAGAAGTGCTTTCCAATAACCTTTGAATGGTGGTGGTGTATCTGTTGGTGTCACTTTCATTGTATGTGATATTATTGGATATATTTTATTACAAGTTACTATGATGTTTATTGTTTTCTGTATACGGAAAATGTGTAAATTGTGTAAACCAAGTCCATTCAATGACAATGGCAGTTGTAGTTTTTTGATGGAAACAGATATTGTTTTTTTCCCCCACAGTAACTTTCTGCATAAAGTATAAATATTGTTAATGAAACCCCTTGTGAAAAACACAATCGGAGAGAAATAAATTATTCTGGTTATTACTAGCATATTAAACAGTGATATTTTGGCATATAGTGATAGATATGCCTTTTCCATTGAATTTATCAATTTCACAATCTTTTCCCTCAAATTATTTTGAATTTGGGTTCTCATTGCAATTGCACTGAGATGGAAAGGGAAACCTAAAAAAGGGCTAGGCTTTCCCTTGAAATAATCTGTAATTGGAGTCAAGGTGTAAATTTTCCAGGCACAAGACTTTTCAACATTAACATTAAGGTTATATGTGTTAGAATAATTGGCTATTATTTTTAAAAGTTTGGGTATCTGTTTCTTGCTCTTTAAGAAGACAGATATGTCATCCATGTAAGCAATGCATGGAACATAGGAGCCCAATTGTTGTATGTATATTCCATTTATTTTTCTTTCAATTTCCTTAATTAGTGGGTTGATATATATTGCAAATAGTAGTAAGCTTAGTGGAGATCCTTGCGGGATGGAGCAGTTTGGTACTATTGATGTAGCTGTTTTACCATTTAAAGTAATATATATTTCTCGGTTGAGTAACAAATTAGTGATTATGTAAATATATGCTTTGGGGATTGTAGAGTTTATTAATAGTTCTACTAGCTTGTTTATTAGTACATTATCAAATGCTGACTTTATGTCTAATTGTACTACTACTGGTGCATACTTTTTGTTAGTTCTTACTGTGTCTATGACTGTTTTATAGATGAATGCTGCCTGGTTAACTGAAGAGCCTTTTTTGGCAAATTGGTGTTTGGATATAGTTGGAGTGATGTATGGCTCTATTCTGTCTTTGATGACAGATTCAAGTATTTTAATGCCTAGTGAGCTCATTGATATTGGACGAAGATTTTTAAGTGTGGTTGGACTTTCTTGTTTTTTTAAAAAAGGGACTATTGATATAGGGTTTAGGTTTGGAATTTTATATACTTGTTTTGTAAGCAAATTCGCTAAATTCACTAGATATTGTGTAGTGTGAGTTTCTAAGTGTGAAAAAACTCTTTTTGGGATCCCAGGCATACCTGGGTGGCAGGAATCTGGGATTTGGTCTATTTTTTGTTTGAATTCTATCTTTCCAAACCCTATGTTCTCTTCTGCTGTTCCTAGAAAAAAAGGTGCTGGGTCAAAGGATTCACATGATTGTAATTTTTTTTTAAAGTAACTATATATTGTATCTAGCATGAATTGACCACTTATTGTTTTGTTATTTTGTGATATTGCTGTTGGAACTCTATATTTAGGTGGCTGACTGAGGCACCATCTAATGTATTGTTTTGTCCATACATGTGTTTGTTTGAGATATAATTTTTTTTCTTTAATGCTATATATTCTTTTAATTTGTCTTTTGCTAAATTATATGTTCTTTTAAGTGCTATAGTTCTGTCTTTATTATTCTCATTGTCTATTGTATTAATGATTGCTTTATGCAGTTTTTCAACTAATGTATATAATCCTGTGGGTGTTGGTGCTCTTCTTGTAACATGCTGAATTGTGTGTGAAATAATGTTTATAAATGTTAGCCATGCTTGTGCGGGATCAATTTTTAGTTTATTAATTTTATTGAGATGTATGTATATTTCAGAATATAGGAATTCTGTTGTTTGTGATGGTAGAAGGATCCTCATGGTTTTTCCTGTGTTAAAATATTTTTGTGTGATGAATTCTAGGTTTAAATCAATCATCAATGCAGCATGGTCTGACATGGGAGTATTAATTATTGAGAGATTGATCATGTGATGAAGTGAAGGTGAGTAGAACATTAAATCAATTAATGATGTAAATCTACCATTGTTGAAAGAAATGGCTCCATCTGGCAGAAAACTCTCCCCACTGACTAAAGGGAAAGCGATCATGTGAAGCCATTTTCTTATGAAATTATCATATGTCATATTGAAATCCCCGAGGAGTAGAGATGGATGAGGTGAAGTAGCTAACCTAGTGTTTATAATTTGTATAATTGTGTTGATCATTTTTGTGTTAGGTGGAATGTATACATATATTACATTTATTGCATTTGACAGATGTAAAAAAGTTATAATTATTATATGTGCATCCATATATAGTATTTTGAAACTCGAAAAAGGATTGTTTTTACTTATTATTATTCCTGTGCCAGCTGATGGTGAGAAAGTGTCTGTGGAGAAAGTTGTAAAGCCTATGTTATTTGTGTATAGTGCTGGGTTAGTTGTAGAACCACGATATATTTTTGTTTCGAGTATACCTAATACATGTGGCTGAATAATTTCATGCAACTTTTTCAATTGGTATATTTTCTCTATGGCGTTTAAACCTCTAATATTTAACGAACAAACTTTAAATTTCATGTTAGTATTTTTAATATAAAAACTTTTTTTTTTAACCTATTTAATTCTATTGCTATTATATAAACTAACAAAAATTAAGGTGAAAGAGAGAATTATATATGTTTAAAACAAAAAGCATTTGTTTACCTGGAAATTTAAAAAAGAAACAAAGGATTAACTGGGCCCCCATTTAACTAGCTAGTTAAATTTCCACTTTTATTTATTATTGTTTTACCATTGTGTGACTCGCTTTTATTTATTGTTTTACCATTGTCCGACTCGCTTTTATTTTTTTTTATACAATGCGAACATGGTATACTTGCCTGATTAGAACTTAATTCTTTCTCCCCCGCGGAAACAAAGAGTTCCGAATCTTCTTTTTTTTTTTTAGTTTTAACTTTCTTGCTGAGATTTTTTGCGGGAGAGGGGGAATCACTATCGCTTTCATCTAAGCTAATATTCTGAGGTTTCCTGCCTCTCTTTGTTTTCTTGGGCCTTCCTGGCTTTCTTCTGATTTCGGAGGCGGAGTCTGATACTGGGTCATAGGTGGAGGTAAGATAATCCATTACTTCTGGGGAAGTCTTATTCAAGATAATATCTTGATTTATGTTCTCATTATTTTCTTTCGGGCTGTTATTTGTATTTTCATCCGGTGCTGGATTGTTATTAATTTGCTGATTTATCCGTAGACATTGGTGTGTTGGAGTTAATTTTAAATTACAGTTTTTGCAATATACTTTTGGACAATTGTGTATTAGATGGCCATGTTGTTTACAGTGAAAACATTGAGGCTTTAAACCATTAATCGACAGAAACAACATCGCTTCTTGATCCGTTACAAGTGTTGGTATGTCTATTGGTTTAATATTTTCGTTAAGTTTTATTTTGAATTTATAGCTGTTTCTGGGTATCGGAACTGGTGTATTACTATAATACATAGGTTGAAAATCGAGTATTTCACCAAATGGTTTCATCATTTTTATAAAATCTACTTTTTGCTATCCTAGATACGCGTTTTTCATTATACCTGTTACTATACTATTTCTAGTAGGGTCGATTGCTACCAGCGCATAATTATTTAAAGTCTTTTGATTATCTTTAAAATTGTTTCTTTGCATTTCTGTTTGGAATTCTATTATAACGTACCTGGAGTTCGGATGATCTGCTATACAGGTAACGTATGGCCATATTTTTTCCCTAGTAAATAGGTCAAAAAGCAATTCTTTGGGAAATTTAAATAATGAACAGTGCTGATCGGTTATAGCTAATATTATTGATCGATTAGTAAAAAACCGTTTAAATGTCAGAAAGAGATCTTTCGGGACTGTCGAGTTAAAGTTTTCCGATATTTTTTCTAAACTAGACTCATCCCAGTTAACTTCGTTCATACTTTCGCATTCATCGTTATTTGGAGTAAAAAGATCTAATTTACTAATATCCTTCTCTGTCGATCGATGAAAACGCTGTATTAAAACTTCATTGTTGCTTGTGGCGGTTGCTGTTTTCTTGGTTCTATTTTGATCACTTTTGATTATTTCTGCATAAGTTGAAATTGTTTTAAAACACGTTTCTTCACTGGGGATCGCCATATTGGAAACGTGCGATCGAATGCCGTTTTTTTGCTGAAATTTGACTAATTTCTTTTGTTTTTTAATTCTATAAACATACACTTAGTGTTTATATATAATGATGATATATAACATTTGCGAAAAAAGAGTTTAAAAAAATGCTTACTGAGTTTTCCTCTTAGGACGATGAGCTTGGTGTGCCTTCTTCTCAGATGGTGGCGCCGCCTATATTATTATTATTAATATTATTATTATTTTAGAAAGTAAAAACATCGTAAATATAATTTCATTGTTGTGAAAATTCATCTAGAAAGTCAAGGCATTTGATGGACTCAATATCGTCTTTGAAAAAATATTCATACTATAAAGAGAATATAAAGTGATAGAAAACGTTATTGCTGTTCTAATAAACAGTCTGAAATAATTGAAATAAAAATTGCTGTTTAATAGGATTGCATATTAACTTCAACTTTGTTTCTACTTCTTTTTATTTTAATGATGTTTGTAACAACTTACATACAGCTTCATAAATCTGCCATCTAAATGTGGTATAAAATTAAGTGTGGATTTATTAATTAGAATTCAATAAAATCAAAATAAGAACTCCATCTTCTTGACATCTAAATTTCCTTACATACTATCAATGAGATATTGTCACCAACTCAGAAGTTAACTACAAAATGTTGAATAAAATCTAGAAATCATTTATTAAAAATGCTCAAGTATTGTATTACCCAGTGATGGAAAAAATATTTACAAGATTTTTGCTTGGATATTTAGAAGTTTAAGATTGGAGGAAGTTTAATTTATTTTATTAGTCATTCATTAGACTAGAGATTATCCCATAATGAATAATATTTCTGTAGTATAATTTTCACTACACCACTCTTGTGCCTGGTAGGGACTGGTTTCTATCCACTTTTAATTCCTTGTGGAGGGTTGTAATAAAAATCATATGACAAAAGACATGTGAAAAAGATCTATGATTTCCAAAATGCACATTTTGTTCAGAACTAGCAATCATCAATTGGCCCAGACCATCCACAATCTCACACACATCTTTATCATTGTTTAATATATATATATAGCAAATTATTACAGTTTATTTGATAAGTGTCAAATATGCTGCTGTCACAATATTGACACAAACCATTTAATAAAAATATATTAATATTTTTATTAGTCATTTATTAGACTAGAGATTATCCAATAATGAATAATATTTTTAGGTATTATAATTTTCGATATACCACTATCATTCATTGTAAGGACTGGTTTCTATCCTCTTTTAATGTCTTGTGGATAAATAATACTAATAAATATTTAACCAAAGCCATGTGAAAAAGATCAATGATCTCCAAGATGCCCATTTTGTGCTGCACCAACACTCATCAGTTGAACTAGATCACTTTCTCTTACGCATATCTTTATTACGACAGTGGTGTAGTGAAAAGTACACTCCGAAAACATTATTTATAACTCTTATGTTCTTTATCTCTTTTTTATATACTTTTAAATAAGAAGCTGCCAATAATAATAATGATAATTTTATTATATTTCAACTTAATAAGAAGCTTTATATATATAGGCATGTTATTATATATATATTAATGTTGTTTTGGATTAAGATGTCAATACTCAGACAAATGCTTAAGATTTTAATGATAAACTAAATATTTTTATTAATAATACATTACGGTAAAGATTCATTTCATAAAAGCTTGTCTTTTCAACCTAATCATGAACTTTTTTTTTATTATAAAGCAAAGGAAATTAAAGAAGAGAGGATTAATTGCGACTTTCTCAAGAGGATCGATAAAGCGAATACACTTCTGGAGTTTGCCTTGAACTGGTCAGATTTGCAATGCCGATAGCCATAGCTAAAGCACGTATTCTCTAGGTGCATATTTTTAGTAAGCTTTGTAAAAAATTATTAAAGAGACTCTATTTAAGATTTATGTTTGAAAAAAAAGATTTAAAAAATATCTATACGACTTGATAAATAAATGATAATAAATCAGTATCGAGTATTAACAATCTACCAGGAACAATAAATAAATAAATAATAATAATATTAAAAATACATTAGTAACGTTTAGAATAATAAAAATAAAAATACTAATAATGCCATAATATTTTTAGAATCAAGATTTTTTTTTTTTTTTTTTCAGAAGATAGCGGATAAAAGGGTAAATTATCTTTAAATTGCGCAATATAAAGCAATGACTTTTCCAACAATTCTCTCTAGTTTATAGGAACCATGAAAAAAAGATATTACGTCAAAGATTTAACAATTGTGGATATTAGGAGTTGAACCATTTCTACTCTTGTTTTATCCTCTAAACAAGAATAAATACCCGTTTGTAGCCCAAATCGAAGATTTTTATCTGTATTGACTTCCGATAAACTAAAAAACATTCTAAATCTGTTAAAATTTAGTTAAAAATAATTCCAGTATATATATAAAATGAAAGAGTTTGATTGCTGCAAAAAATATACAGTTAGTGACTGGTGCTCATTTTATTACTATATTAGTGCAGCTGAAATATTTTGATTAAATTTCATCTGCTATGACTTGGATAATAAGATTAGCCCAACATGTTTTTGAAATGTTGGTGACACAATAGGCTTAAAAAACCAAGAACCCATCATCTCATGCCAGCTTACACATTAGTGTTTATTAACATAAGGACAAAGAGAATAAAAAATAGACTAAATAGCCACATAAAATCAAAAACTGTGTTTTACGTACACACACATATATAATTAATAAAACAAATCATAAATTTCGAACTTGCTTTTAAGCTTGCATTTAAATGATCACTAAATGGAGGTTATCAATAGCCCTAAATAAGCTTTATTTTTATAAGTGCCAAAAGAGAAAGAATTCAAAAATCTCTATCGTTAATCCTTACCTCCAAACCAATTGGTTTCAAGCTTATGGCTCACCTCAGTGGAGGGCCGGGACTCTAGAAACTAGATCTAAAATACTAACTCAAAAGTCAGCACTTATAAAACGTGTTTCTATCAATCTGAAAGTCTGAACTTTTCAGACACGTAAATGTCTTCAAATCCAGCTTTTCAAACCAGATAGCTATATGGGGCTGAATTTAATTTAGTTTCACCGTATAGTAAAAGCCTCTGCAATATAGCATTGCAAAAACCTTCAAAGGACACTTATAATAATTAATAAAACAAGTCATAAATTTCGTAACTTGCTTTTAAGCTTGCATTTAAATGATCACTAGATGGAGCTTACCAATAGCTCTAAACAAGCTTTATTTTTATTAATTATTATAAGTGTACCTTTGAAGGCTTTTGTGATGCTATATTACAGAGGCTTTTACTATATGGTGAAACTGAGCTGAATTCAGACCCATATAGCTATCTTGTTTGCAATGCTGGATTTGAAGACATTTACGTGTCTGAAAAGTTCAGACTTTCAGATTGATAGAAACATGTTTTATAAGTGCTGACTTTTGAGTTAGTATTTTAGATCTAGTTTCTAGAATCCCAGCCCTCCACTGAGGTGAGCCATAAGGCCAAAAACAATTTGTCTGGAGGTAGGGATTAACAATAGAGATTTTGAATTTTTTCTCATTCGGCACTTATAAAAATAAAGCTTGTTTAGAGCTATTGGTAAGCTCCATCTAGTGATCATATATATATATGTATGTAATATAAATAAAATGTCCATTAATTGGAGCAAAATTGTAATTGTAATTGAAATAATAAATTTAACGGTTTACAAACTATTATAAACAATCCTTAAATCTGCAGAAGTTTTATATATATATAAAATTAATTAGTTTTTATGAAACACATACTAATCTTCTTTAATAGATAATCAAATAAAAGTATTTGGTTTATCCTAAATTATTGGCAAGTGAATGACTTTTTTTTATTAGATTAGATTTTGGCCTTTATTTCCAAAAGGCATTAATTTTTCTAGCCAATGATTAGTCGTCAAAGGCAGAAAGTATTAAAAATCCCTGATTGCAGATTGAGGCTTTCATTCAATGACATATTAAAAATTGCAGATTACAAAAAATATTACACAAGTTGGAAGATCTATATAACATTAAATGAGACATCGTTGGACTTTGTGAAATTAGAAGAACATATGAAATTACAATTATTTCTAAAAGTGAGCATGTCTGGACAACCAAGTGCAGTGGAATTTATTGTAAATAATAATTGGAAAAAACAACATTGTGTAGATTGACAGCATATCAGTCAGAGCAGAATTAATGTAAAATATAAAAATGCAAATAATTCAGGTTTACATCCCAACAAGTTCTCAATGTAATGAGAAAGTATAATATTTTTATATGGATGTATAAAATATTTTTGATCAGACCAAACATTTTGAAATTGTTATATAAGACTTTAATGATAGAATTGGAAGATAAAAATATTATGGATAAATGTGATTATGGTGACTCAAATAAGAGAGGACACAAAATTGTGAAGTTTGCAGAAAATTAAAAAAAGCCTACTATGACTTTTTTTAATTGGGAAAACTATTAAAAGGAAATGGACATAGGAAACATTCAAATGAAGATAGAAAGAATTGGATTAGATTTTGACTAACATTACAATATGTATTCCACAATTGTATTGTTTTTAGTAGATTAATACAGATAAAGATAATAAGATTAGTAAGATGCAAGATTCATTTTAATGCATAACTAAAGGAATTAATATTATCAACAAAGATTATATTAGAAATTGATATTCTTAATCTTTTTAAATACTTACTCAAACCTTCATTTTAATTAGAACCTGCAAATAGTTTTAAAATATGAATAAAATTTAAAAGTTGATTTAGATATGACTGAAATTAATCAGTGATAACCTGTTAAAGATTGCAAGGAAGTTATATGGTTTAAAAAAAAAAACCGGTAATTTACTAACAAATTTTCTATTAAAATAATTTTTAAAAAAAATTAAGAAAATAATTTAAAAAAAAAGCGGAATTGAATATGTAGCGGTTGTAAAATAATACAAAAAAGAACTAATTAATGATATAAAAAATATAATTGTGAGTTAGCAACAATAGCTATAGGAAAGAATAAAAGTTTCAAAAGTGTAAAACAACATCTTGATATCAGAAGGAAAGTTGTTTCTACAAAAAAGAAAAGATGAAATTATTATTTTAAAAAAAAAGAGTTGATTATCATAAAATGCTTATATGATTTCTCCAAAGTATTATATAGCAATAATGAAAAACAACGAAAACAAAGAATTGTCTAGAATTTTAAATAAAGTACAATATGTAACTAAATCTATCAGAATATTAAAAAAAAAATATTATTGGTGTCATAAAATAAAGCAAGTGAAAAAATACAAAAAAAATGTTGTCAGAGCTATATATATATATATATATATGATATGGAAACGACAAAATTATACCAAATGATTAGAATAATACATGAAAACAATAGAAAATTCAGATATATCAGTCTTCTATCAGTTTTATGCAAACTATTTACCAAAGTAATTACAATTCCTATACTGCAATATTTGGATTCTAACTAACCAAAAGATCAAGATGAAATTCAAAATAGTTTTAGCTGAATGGATTACTTATGATTATTGAGAAAAGTTTTAGAAAAGTCCAATATATATATATATATAAGTTATCATTATGCTTTGAATATATAAGTTATCATTATGCTTTGAATTTGTAGATTATGAAAAAATATTGTTGATTTTAAAGCATGAAATCATCAAGATATGGATTTAGACTTGACATGTTGTGAAGAATATTTGTCAAAATGCAACAGCAGAAATTAGGTTATGTAATAGTACTAAAAAGATTGACATTGAGAAGATATTAAAATAGGAAGCTTAGTGAGAAAAAGTAAATGGAGATTATTTAACTAATCTAGATTTTGCAGATGTTATTGTTTTTGTAAATCATAAGTCAGATTGTCAGAAACATAGCAAAAATAAACAAATGAAAATAAGAAAGTACACTTAAAAGATATATGCTAAAAACAAAATAATGTTCAATAGATTTATCAGAAACAGAAAATAAAGGTTGATAAACATTTACAAATACACTGATTTTTGTTATTCAGATAGTAATATAATAATTACAATTAATCATAGAATTATACTTGGATAGAATAATTTTGGTAAAAATAACATTAAAAGGCAATAAATAGTAAAGGAAGATTATAATAGATATGTTTTACCAGTTTTTACTTACTAATCTGAGACTTCAAAATATGAAATGAGGAATGGATAAATTTATGCTAAGAATAACAAGAAGAGATTGAAAATTAAATGCATAAGTAAAAAACCAATGATTTCACAGATATTATTTTAAGAATTTAAAAACTGAAATAAAACTGGATTGGACAATTCTTAGCTAATATGTTATTAGGTAGACAGTGGAAAAGATATATTGGATTTTAAGAACTTGGTAAAAAATCTATAATGAGATTATATAAGATAAATTGATATAATATTAAAATTTGATAATATGATATGGAGAAACTGTGATTCAGAGAAACAGGGTTAAACTTGGGGTAACCATCCTCAAATGAACTGTTATTGGTAAATAAGACATATGTATATATACTTCAAATAAATTACTTCATTAGACAAGCTTATGCCCATTTGAAAAATTTAGGGTAAAAACTAATTCTTTTCTTTATAAGGTAATTTATTCTTTTGATTTCAATAGTATGACAGAAGATCATTATAATTTTATGTTGATTTTTTCTTTTACAATTTTTAAAAGTAAAATCTCAATTAACAAAAATTATATACATTTTTATAATAATTACTTACATCTCCATGCTTATTTATATATTATTTTATAAGTTTCTTCTTTAATTAAAAAGGGGTACTTATATACTAGTCCCGCAATGTAGAGAAGATAGTATGCTTTTTCACATCTATGATAAATTTATAACCTAAATAAACTCTGTGATCTCATCCAAAATGTGTTTTTTTTTAGATAATTTTACATTCTCAGTTATTGTCCAGATTTCATTCTGACATGATTTTTAGTGCTGTGAGATTGCATTTTTAACTATTTTTTACTTCATTTGTATTTGTAGCTTTGATTCAATGATTTTTACTTTCATTTGTATTTGTAGTTTTGATTAAACCACTTTTCCTTCATCTGTATTCATAGTTTTAAGTGAATACATCTACATTTCATTTTGATATCATTTTCATAATTTTCTGATTAATAGACCATTTCTTTTTTTAAATAAACAGTACAAAATGATGACAATTTGGAATATACCCACTACTGAAATGAATCCTGTTTTATATTTTCAAGAAAATGTAAAATTAGAGGCCCTAACAAAATCATCAAAATTAATGAGAACCTTTTCATAAAAAGGAAAAACCAAGCTGGACAAATTGTTCCCAAACAGTGGATGTTTGGTAGCTTAATGCAGAGAGACCAATGAGTGTTTTATCATAATGTTTAATGATAGAACAGTGGTAACTCTCATGGAAGCCATCAAACAAAATGTGGAAGAGAGATTGATGATTTATTATGATTGTTGGCAGGCCTATAAAAGTGCTGAATTAGGAAATGCTGATTATGATCATTTTCATGTGAACCATAAATACAATCACGTTAAGTAAGTGTGCATTTTGGGAAAAATGAAAATTGTACTTTTAGTCACCATTTTGGGAACAAAATATCAACTTAAATTAAAGTAGAATAGACAAATTGATTTCTTGAAAGTTTTTAATGATGGTGTTCTAGTTATATTTTTATATTGGACTATTTCTATCATCTAATATGAGTACTGAATGTCTTTAGAAAAAATTAACTTTTATTTAAATATTCCAAATACATTCAACTGTTAGTAATAGCACATCAAACATGTTAGTATATGCACAGTGTTTTGAAAATTATTATTTCCCCCTCTTCTTCAGGTGTTGTTGGTCTGACCAGTGACAATACTAGCATATCCACCTAAAGTTTTGGCTTCACTATGTGGATGATACATTTGTTGTATGGCCACATGGTGAGGCACTGCTACAAACTTTATGGAAACACATCAACAACATATCCCCTTCAATTAAATTTACAATAGAATCAGAACTAGAATAAAAATTGGTATTCTTAGATGTTCTTGTGACAAGATTCCCTCATGGCTAAATCAAAATTACAGTTTACTGAAGACCTACACATACAAAAAAATACCTACCCTTTACATCTAATCATACCAGAAACACAAAACATGGAGTGTTACTATCACTTTGGAACAAAGCAAAAGAAGTTTGCTCGAAAGAAAAGATTTATATAGAGCAAATTCTTATGAAAATTTGTTATCAATCAGCTGTTATTAAGAAAACATTAAATAGACAACAAAAAGAACCATCAAGAGAAAAGACAATTATTGTTACTGCAGTGTACCCATATATTTCAAAAATAACAGACAAATTTAAAAAAATCTGCAATCAGTATAACATCTGAACAGCTTTCCATAACCATACCACACTATGAGGAATTCTAACATCTACAAAGCCTAAACTTAAAATGCTGAAAAAAAAACTGGATCTATGAAATACCATGTGAATGTGGAAGAACATATATTGATGAGACCCATCATCTCATTGAAAATCACTTGCAAAAATATAAACTGGTGATTAGAAGAGAGAAACAGATGTATTAAGGTAGCAGACCATGTATGTGCCAAATAACATATATATTCAATTGGAAAAATACAAAAATATTGGATAGAGAAGAGAAGGTACAAAGAAGAAAATTTAAAGAAGCTCCTCACATGACAATAGCAAAAAATCCCATAAGCCAGTCTAGTGTGACTATACATAATGTATGGAAACCACTAATCAACTTTGCTCTTAGGAAAAAGTGGAGAAATCAGGAGGAACCTCATAGATAAGTATATGAAATTTCTACTGACTGTTTCCTTTGGCAAGATGGCTCAGTTGATTAGAGCACTATCTTAAAATTCAATACTCAAGAATCTAAGGGTCCAGGTTCAAATTGCATGTTATTATTTTCACTGGTCAGGTCAGCAATACCTGATGAAGAGGGGAGAATAATACCATTTGAAATGTTGTCATATACTAACCTGTTTGATGTGCTATTAATAACAGTTGATGTATTTGGAATATTTAAATAAAAGTTAATTTTTTCTAAAGACATTCAATACTCATATTATATGATGGAAATAGTCCAATATAAAAATACAGACAAATTGATTGTTTTATCATGATAATTCCTGTTAGGTATTATTTGGTAAATGTGGTATGTGTATATTTTAGGGTTTTTTGAAATAATTTATAGTATTATGTAATTTGGTGATTGTTTTCTTCATATTTAAAGTAACATTTGGGAATTGCATAATGGCATGTCATGTTTTAGATATTTTATGTTGAATCAATATTTTCAGTATTGTTAAAAATGTACTTTTTAAGGATTGATTTTTGGGTGAAATTCATATTTTTAGTATTGTTAGAAATTCATATTTTTAGTATTGTTAGATTTAGTTTGGTGCAATTTATGTTATGTATTAGAACTACTATGCCTTTTCACATATGTATTCAGATCACCAATAACTTTGTGAATCTTGTGAAAAAAATATCATGTACATGCGGACCATTTTAACGAATTTATCATTTTAACTTTGCACAAGATTCAAGTATACATGTTATTTGGTCAGATCAAAAGATTAGATAGTTATCATCAGATTGATATGAATGTGAAAAGACGTAGCAGATCTAATACGTTGCAGGACTAATATATAAGTACCAAAAAAGTAGATTTTGTGAAAGTTATGAGTACTAAAAGTTTGACATGTAGTAATTAAGCTACAGTAATTTTCTATTTTTATAAAGTCTCTATCTTGTGTTGAGGTTTGGTTATTATGCAAACATTTAAGGCAAATGTGAAAAAAGTTAAAACCTTTCTCTTTCTAATTACAGGATTATTGTGTGCTTGATAAATAATCGAAATGTTATATTATTTTTTATATTTCCATTAAAAATACTTTAATTTTAACTCATTAATTTTACATAAGTTAATTTGTGAAATGAAATAGTGGATTAAATGTGAAGAGTAATATTTTTATGCTCTCAAATCAAGATGCTTCAGATTGGCCTATATGAAGAAGAATTAAGGTTAAAAATATGGTGGCCACTTTTATCGATATAAAGTTTTTATCTCTTATTGAGGTTTGAGAGTTCCTTCTTTAATCGAAAACTATATCATTTGACTATTGCC
Source organism: Epiperipatus broadwayi (assembly GCA_028023455.1). Lineage (NCBI taxonomy): Eukaryota > Metazoa > Onychophora > Udeonychophora > Euonychophora > Peripatidae > Epiperipatus > Epiperipatus broadwayi. The sequence goes on from JAQFVV010000267.1 coordinate 491,800, forward strand.
GAAACATTTAAGGCCCATGTGAAAAATGTTAAAGCCTTTCTTTTTCTAATTACATATTTACTGTGTGTTTGATAAATAATTAGAATGGTATAAATACTAAAGAAATGATAAAAGTATGTTTAAGAGACTGGGACCTGGGTCAATTGATGAATAATGGTTTAGCACAAAAAGTTTATTTTGGGGATTGAATTCTTAAACACATGTACCATGGTTGAATTAATATATAATTAAAAAAATAAACAAATAAATATTACTACCCAAAAAACACTTTTAAATATTTTTATATTACAAAAAACAATTTTTTTTTTCATAAATTACTTAAATTCAATAATTATAACTAAGGAACATATAAATTATAGGGTGTAAAATAAATATATAATTTTAAGGATTTTTTTTTATCCTCTTCCGACCACTTGAAATATATCTAGAAAAATAAAGAATAATTTACTCCTTTTTTATTAAAAATATTTTACACTTTTTTTAAACATGAAAAATAACAAGATACAATAATTTTTTTATTATAAAGTACTTTAAAGTTTTCTCAATGATATATATTCAGAACTTATATTAAACTAATAGATCAACCATATAAATACTGCTAGGCTGAGTTTGAAGACTTTACCGGTCTGAAAAATTCACGCTTGCAAACTGATATAAACGTTTTGCATAAACGCTTGAGAGTCAGTCTTTAGACCTAGTTTCTATAGCTCTATCCTTCCACTGACGAAAGCAAACCAGCTTGAAATCAGCTGATCTGGAGGTGAGCAAATGAAAGAGGTAGTTAATTCACCCTTTTGGTTTATGTAAAAATTACACTTGTTTCGGCGGTTTTGGAAAGCGCCACTATTGATCATAAAAACAGGAAGCGGTGAAACTTTTTATATATATATATAATAGATTAGTAATCAATGTCTGTATTCCAATTATAATCAAATATATATAATAATTCTTCGGAAAACAATACAATAATTAATACAGTAAACAATATTTTAAAAACAAATATGTACTATAATTTAATAGAAGTACTTTCAACTATTTAAGTAGTTGTTATGAACTATATTCAAATTCAATTACAAAAAACTGTTATAAATGTATACAATAATAATTATGTCATTTATCAATTTTCCTACAATTCATTAATTTTTATGTTAGCAGCTTGTCTATTTATCAAATGCTGCTTTCCATTTCTTATTAACATAGCTTCTTTAATTTTATGTTTATTATTATTTCTTTCAATACATAAAATCTTAACTTTATTAACATCAAAGTCAAAACCATATATACATGTATCATTATGATCAAAACTACTGAAGGTGATATGTCATCATTTCTAACACTCTCTTGTCTTGATTTTTGCACTTTTTTATATAGCAATAAATGCTCCTTTGATCTTTTCTCCAATGTACACCAAGATTCACCTATATATGCTTTTCCACAAACACATCACTATTTATATACTGCACAACTTTGATTTAAAATACTACATCTATTTTTTGAATTATTTATCAATCTATTTAAATTAAGAGCAGAATAAAATGCGACTCCACATATATTTTTATATATTTGCCTTATAAATTTCACTTGTTATTACAAATAAGTGGTATTGATATCGAAATATATTTCATTTTATCAATATTTATAGCACATAAAATATTACAATTATTATTACACATATTAACAATACTATAAATTAATTTATGATTATATCTAATATTTAATAAATTCTGTAGTAAATACATTTATATTACTTATTTTATCAGAATTATATTTACATAACTTATTATTCCTAAATAAAAATGATTTTAGACCAGATAATTATGTACTATTGGCACATTTGACTCCCAAGGAATATATTCTCTTTTTTCAATATTTATTATTACCATACAATAATCTAATTTATTTTTATTATGAGTAACTTTAATATCCAAATATTGAATTGACATTTTTTTAAAAAGATTTACTCCATTTTAAACCTTATAAACCATTTAATTCATTAAATAACAAATTGATAACATCTAAACTTCCACAAACAAAAATATCATCAACATACCTATAATATATTTTAATACAAATGGTTTAATTATAAAAGTCATTGTCAATATTTTAATAATTACTATATAAAAAATTTGATCGAAAAATTACTTTTCTATATAATAAAAATTTAAACAAGATTAAAAATAGTAATTATATCAATTTGTCAAGTGTGAATATTGATTTTCAATACAAGTATGTTTTAAATTATGGTTCTAAATACATTGGTGGTATATGGGCTGATAGTAATTTGGAGTTAAAAGTTGCTGTTGAACATTTGTTTTGTGTAATTATGTGTTCTCCTGAAATATCAGATGAATTAGTTCTAAAGTTAATGTTAAGAAATTTAAATGATAATGATCTTGTTTGTTTAAAAAAAGATAAAGGTTTGAGAATGTGTATTATGTCAAAGTTTGAATACTATGATAAAGTTTCTATTCAAATGAAAAAATTTAAATTTAAAAAAGTTGAAAAATAAACATTGAAGATTAGCATGTAAAGTTTATTGATGATATTTTAAAAAAAGTTAAAAGCAATAAATATATAGATGCTCATACATATTATTGTCTTTATTCATCTGCTGCAATTTGTCCTAGGATATTTTCAAATATTAAGTTATATAAACAAGATAAGCCTTTAAGATTAATGATTGACTTTGGTAAATTATTTTATTATGAAACTTGTAGATTTATAGAAACATTATTAAAAGATGTTCTTGGATTTGGAAAATATACTATTAGTCAATTGTTTGAATTTGTAAAGAAAGTTCATATTAATATTAATGAAAATGATTGTATGTGTACATTTGATATATGTGAGATGTACAGTTCAATAGATAGATTAAAATCTATACAAATTATATTAGATGCTTTGATGTTTAAAAAAGTTGATGTTAAGAAAGTAAAATTTATAAATGATGTGTTTTATATTATTAATAAAAGTATCTATGCTATTTTTAATGAAGATTGTTATAAAATGGATAATGGTTGGCCTATAGGTGTTCTAGTAGTTTCACAAATATGTAGTTTTATAATATCAAGATATGAAGATATAATTCTTAATAATGATATATATTATCAAGGTATTAAAATATATTACAGGTATGTTGATATATTTGTTTGTGGAAGTTTATATGTTATCAATTTGTTATTTAATGAGTTAAATAGTTTAGAAGGTTTAAAATGGAGTAAATTGTTTGAAGAAAAAATGTCAATTCAAAATTCAGATGTTAAAGTTTCTCGTAATAAAAATAAATTAGATGATTGTATGGTAATAAAAGATATTGAAAAAAGAGAATATATTCCTAGGGATTCAAATGTGTCAATAGTATATAAATTATCTGGTCTAAAATCATTTTATTTAGGGATAATAAGTTATGTAAATATAGTTCTGATAAAATAAATAATATAAATGTATTTACTATGGATTTATTAAATATTGGATATAATCATAAATTAATTTATAGTATTGTTAGTAAGTTTAATAATAATTGTAATATTTTAAGTGCTATAGATATTGATAAAATGAAATATACTTGGATATCAATACCATTTATTTGTAATGAACAAGTAAAATTTATAAGGAAAATATATAAAAATATATGTAGAATCACATTTTATACTACTCCTAATTTAAATAGATTGATAAATAATTAAAAAAATAGATGTAGGATTTTAAATCAAAGTTGTGCAATATATAAATGGTGGTGTGTTTGTGGAAAAGCATATATAGGCGAATCATGGAGTACATTGGAGAAAAGATCGAAGGAGCATTTATTGCTATATTAATAAGTACAAAAATTAAGACAAGAGAGTATTAGAAATGATGATGTATCACCTCCAGTATTCTTTGATCATAATGTTACATGTATATGTGATTTTGATTTTGATGTTAATAAAGTTAAGGTTTTATATATTGAAAGAAATAATAATAAATGTAAAATTAAAGAAGCTATGTTAATAAGAAATGGAAAGCAGCATTTGATAAATAGACAAGCTGCTAACATAAAAATTAATGAATTATGGGAAAAGTGATGTATGACATAATTGTTTTTTGTATACATTTATAATGGTTTTTTGTAATTGAATTTGAATATAGTTGATAACGACTACTTAGATAGTCTAAAGTACTTCTATTAATTTATAATACATATTTGTTTTTAAAATATTATTTACAGTATTAATTATTGTATTGTTTTTTGAACAATTATATATATATATATATATATATATTACAGTGAATATATATATATATATATATTACAGTGAAAATGATAGTACACTTCCCTCCTAAGATTAAAGAAGATAAAAAATTAGTCCATGATGTTGTGAATATTATCAAAAATTGTCAACATAGGCAAGAAAATACAATTAATTGAGAATTAAAGAGTATTTTTGGTCCAGGGATAGTTTTTAATATAATAATTTATTAGTAAAAATTATTAATATATTTCTATGAAGTACTTTGGGTTAAAATTTTGAGTAGAAAAAGTTTGACACCAGTAATCAAACAATAATAAATTATTGTCTATATTTTAGTAAACAAATGATGAAGAGATATGTAAGAAATTGTGATCTGGGATAACAAATGAGTGCTACTTCAGCTTGAAATGTCCATCTTGGGAATCGTTTAACTTTTTCCGATGGATTTCATCACATGTTTAGAAATGTGTGATGAAATAGAGTTTGAAATATAATATATGAAGTTAAAGAAGTCCTAAAAAAGTATATATGAAATTAAATTATAATATATGCAATGCATGTCTTATTCACTGGAAAAAAGTGAAGTGAATGTTTCAAAATGTATCTAGAGTGAGAGGGTTTGGTTTGACTGCTGTACTGATGGATGTTTGTAATATGTTTGAGTTAAGAAAAAAGATACAATGATTAGAACAAATACTTGAATATATATATATACTTCAGATAAAGCATCTCATTGTAATAGCTTACCACCATTTCATAAACCATGAATAAAAAACATATTTCTATGTTTTATTTTATTTTGGATATTTTGCAGGATTATCCAAAAAATAATATGGAAACTTTTGAAGGAAAATATTAAAAATTTCAAATTTACTAAATAAATACTTTTAAGTTATTATTTAATTATTGTTTCAAAAATTAATTTTTTAAACATTCATTTATTTTAGCATGTGTTTTAATCTGTGTTTATTTTATACATATAAATAAATAAAACACATAAGTTTATTGAATGAATAAACCCATATTTTCAAGTTTTTTATTTTTGGGAAAACATTGGGAAAAATATCTTTTAATTTACAAATTTTATTTCATGGAATGGGGAGAGTGAGATGCTGATAGTAGTGCATTGGAGATGGTTGACCAAAGAATAAATAAGATAGAGAAAGAAGTAAAGGATATAGAAGCAAAATTAAAATCGTTAGAAATGAAGTGTGAACAGATTAAGGAATTAGTGAATAGAAACGATAAGGAAGAACTAGATAAGGAAGTCCAGAAGGTGGAAGAGAATGTCATGGATGAAGTATGGAAAGTAAACAATGAAACAGTATTGATAGAAGACACTAATTAAAGGATGTGGAGATGTAATTGCAAGGGAAAACATAAACAGATATGTAAGAGTATGTATGTGCTGAACTAGAATTAGGGATGTTACAGATAAGGTAAAGAAACAAGAGTGTAAAGATGTTAATGTTATCATAAAGACAAATAATTTGTCAGATCCAGCCCAGAGAGTATTGAATGAGTACATAAAATTGATTAGTAATTTCAGTAAGTTTAAAGGAAGAGCAGGAATAGTTAGATTATTACTCATGCTTTGACAATAGGTATATGTTAGATAGGGCATGTTCTAAGTAATGGTAATAAATTCTGGGGAAAGGGAAGAGAACATTTTTAGTGAGGGATATAAAGTTAAATGTGGTGAATAGTTATAGCTATTTGGGAATTGTCTTAAGTAAGCAGAGAAATTGGTTTGGTTGAATGGGAAAAATAATGATAAATGAAGCAAAGAAAAGAAAGTGACTGATAAAAAAATTAACAGTGTTTTCATATAATAAATATGATGTAGTTAGAATTGTATGGAAGAGAGTGGCAGTATTGGGGTTATCTTTTTGTAATGTTGCATTATGTGTTACTAAAGAGGTGTTAGATTACCTAGAAAAAAATACAAAAAGAAATGGGAAGACATGCTTAGATGCAGATGTGGGGGTTCAAAGGAGACAATTCAAGGAGAAATGGAATGGTTTAGTTTTCATATGAGAGATGCAAAAAGCAAAATAAAATGTTAGTAGACTGCAATTTATAAATAATAAAATAATAGCCAAAATAGTTCTTAATTGGGTTATGAATAAAGAACAGGCAACAAGATGGGAATGAAAGGTAGTATGATATGCAGAAGATTTCAATAAAGATATGAAAGTATATTTATACAAAACATGGGGTGATTGTATTAGGAGAATGGTTATGTGTTATAGTGGCAAGGAATGAGGTAGAAGAATAGATGCATTAATAAAAAAAATAGGGTGTTGGAGAGATAAAGCAATAGTATACAGAGCAATAAGGGTTTAAATATACATAAAAGTAAACAGAATATTGGCTATGAGTTAATTTATGATAATAGCAAGGAAAGTATTTTACTAATTTTTTTATTTAAATCCTAGAGCTATCTGCACTTAGACTTTCCTTGTTTAACATAATCAATAGAGAGTTCAAGTTCATCAATATCTACAGGTTTTATCAGAGTCATATTAGTAAAGCACTGTAAAGTTTGCATTTTTCCTCAATGATGCATTTTTAATTTTATCCATCTTATATTTAGAAGTCTGGTAATATTTTATTTAAAAGTCTCATAATCAGTAGCAGTAGTAGTTCTTTTAAATATAATTTTACATCTTCCAAATCATCTAGCAGTGACAGGTATTACAATTAGATCTTATAATGTTTTTCTTGGATCTATACAGTTTTTTTTTTGGCATCATTTAGTAATTTTACAAGTTTTTCAGCAATTTCTTTATTATTGGTATACAAATGTGACCTTCAAGGTCATTTCTGATTTTATTCAAACCTGAATAAATGTCTTTTTATATCCATGAAGGATAGGCTGTCTGGCAGCTATTTTTATGAGTTTGTTGACTCTATTGCAATAATGGGAATTCTTTCAAGATGTCCAGTTTATATCTAAAATTAGATTTCCATAAACTCCTTCTCAGAATAAAAATAATTCATCTATAAAGATATGAATTCCAAAAGTGACTAGACTCGCCATATGTTCAGCACATAGAAGTTGATCCAATATCAGTAATTGATCAGATATTGGTAAACAATTTTTTGCCAAAACAAAACATAAATCAAAAGTTGTTTCTCGAATGAATGGAATGTTCTTTTCAGGATAATTAATATATTGAACCCAGTTAATTTTTATTTAATTCCACCTCAGTACAAGATAATTTTCAAGTATAGGAATGTGGATTTCCAAAGTTACTAAAATTGATTTGTGTTGAATATGATATCAGTAATTTGAAGAGATATATGTTGAGCCATTTTTTATTAAAACAAATCATAATACAGGGCATTATTTCTATTAGTTATCTGCCTAAATAAAATGCTTAAAGTTAAAGCATGATTACCAAAACTATTCTACAGTAATTTGCAAACAAAAACTATTGCAAAAATTTAACATAAATGATAAATTATAGTAGTCTATAAACTCACCAATGATTCAAAAAAATATTACTGCATATCATTATTATGTGTTCCCTACAACTCTATTTAAAAAATTATATTAGCAATAATTTTGTCAATAGTTTAGCACAGCGTTTCCCAACCTTTTTTGGCTCGCGTACCACTTGGTAGTACATCACGCTAAATTGTACCACTTTGTAAAAATGATTGTATTTTGTGAAATTTATTGTGAGTGTGTTATTTTATTGGCATTATAAATATTATAGGGTGACCATGTATTCACATCACAATGAGACAAATTACATTGAAACACGCTTAAACGATTATAAACTCACTGAAAATATAAATTCACTGTAACATATATATATGTGTTTGTTCAAAGTTTCATATTTATCTACTATTTTGTCATATTTCGTTTACTAATAAATGGTTTTAATAAAAACACAAAATTATAAAAAACCAATTAATATATGTTATCATAATCAAATATTTTTATAAAATAAATTTAATGAGATCCTTGTGCTTGTTTCAAAAAACATAATTTTTTGAAATTTGGTTCAAAAGATGTGAGGTATACCCTTAAGTCTACAGTTGCATTCAATTTGTTTCAATACTTATTATTTTTTTTAAATATATGAAGAAAAAGCTCTTTCTCTACTAATTTCATACTAGTAAATGGTAATAATAATTTAAGAGCTTTCTCAGAAAGTTGTTCATAATCTTTAATGTTTAACCAAAATTAATTAGATTGTGTCGATAATTCTATTAAATTTTCTTTCTCTTTTATTGATAATGATGTAGCTTTTTCAGGGGTTTGAAATCCACTTATCATTTGTGTTTTCGGGTTTTGCAAAATATTCCATTAAAGACAATTTTAATCCTGTTAAATGTGCTATTATATTTTCTAGTATATCTTGAGACAGACTAACCTTATTTTCAAACAAAAAAATATGTAGAGTTTTGAATACTTTCGGTTGATTGTTTTCAATACACTGCTTCCAAAAATCTAATTTCTTAATAATATTTTCAATTTTATCATTAACATTAAAGATCGTTATCGAGTTGTTCTGAGGTGTCAAATTTAAGTTATTTATTTGCAAAAAAATATCAGTTAAATATGCAATCACCTGAATGAAGCCAACCAAAATCATACAATTTCGAAGAAAGATCAAAAGAATTGTCTTAAAAAAAAAAACTGTCCTTTTTGTCTAAATTCGAATAAGCGGGTTATATGGGGATCAATGAATTTTAATAAACAAAGACGATACAATTACAAACAATAACCTGTCACTTGTAAGCCGCGCGGTGAAGTGAACAAGAGTGCAGCACCATGACAACAGTGGCGGCAACATCTCAAGTTACTAATGGCTAACGGCTAAATTTAAAAATGCACTCCAAAAAAAACGATATCGATTGCTGGATTTTCGATCATCGACTGTACATATTAACAACTTTACTGTATAATATTATTAATTAAAATAATTTTTATGAATTATAGGAAAAAACGTTTCTATGATATTTTTATGATTTGATTTTTTTTTATGTCTGCCATTATTGATTATTTTTTGCGTACCACCAACCAGCAACTCGCGTACCACCAGTGGTACGCGCGTACCACAGGTTGGGAAACGCTGGTTTAGCACATCTACTTACAGAGAAGATTTAAATTTATGCCATGAAAAAGCTACTATGAACAAGTTTAATCATTGATAAATCAAATTGAATATCTTTCAAAATAAATTAAAAACTCTTGTGATCTTTATGAATCTAACTTCACCTAAGATTCTGTTTGGAAAATTAGTCTTTCTAAAAATTTCTAAAATTCTTAAATGCAGAAAAAATAATTTAATTGTTAGAATATTTTCTAATGGAAAAATTTAAATGGCACATGAGATTTGTAGTAGACCCAAATTTTTACACAACATTCTTCCAGAAGGTTCAGTCTTTCAACTACATAATTTAATATATTCATGAATGACCCCCCCCCCAAACAGAATTCAGGAGATTCATTTAAGCTGATGATATTGCTTTGACTTCTCAAAAGATGGATTTTCTTGAAATAGAAAACTATCTATATAAGGCTATAAAAGATTGAACATATATTTTTAAAAATTTAATGAAGGTAATATGCTGCTTTTTAAATCTAAACAACAGGGACTATCTTAACATCTGAATATGAATCTTTGTAATAATAGCTTAAAATATCCATGCTTTTAGGAGGAACTTATTTTTTCAATTAGTTAAAATTAGATCAAAATTAATTGCTAAGAATCATCTTCTTGGAAGAGTAGATTAGCCTTAATTATCACCTTCCTTAGTGTTATCATTTTCTGGTGAAGAATATTATAAACTTAACTGGTGAAAAAGTTCTCCCATTAAACTTCTAGATACTCCTATTACCCACACATTTAAGTAACTAGTTGCTTCCAATTTTTTCACACATTTTGCCATTAGATATCAGAAAAGATATGTGCTTCATAGAAAATATATAAAAAAACTGTTAATCAGACAGGATTTCCCATAAATTCAATAAATAGTTTCATCATCAAAAACACATTTTGGATACTCAACCTAGAATCTACTATCAAAATTTGCAACATATGAGATTTTTATGATGTTCCAAATAAATTTCTTTTTTTAGATTTAACAATAAAGCCAGCTGCAATTGATCTTCCTAGATTCAACTAGTGTCTCATTATTCATAGGCAGAGCAGTTCATAGACTAGGTAGTCTTATGCTTTATGAATTTATCAGCCTTATATCTATATAAATGGGTGCAAACACCAACTAATAACCACATAATTAGTACCTGTCCAAATCTAGATATTGTAATAGAATTAAAGAACTTAAAGCCATTAATGAATCTATTTCATGGTTCAAATCTCTGTAAGCTTTTTTATATTTTTTTAATAATTAAAATATCAAAAAGTCTATATAGAAAATAAATAAATAGTTTTAACAAGAATTCATATTTGATATAATATTGCAAATATAAATAAAACTACATGGATTTATAAATATATCAATACTTTATAGCTCAAGTTAAACAGTAATCCAAAAAATAAGATTCTGAAGTATCCACATCTTAAATCAATGATTATAGAAAATAAATTTTGCATATCTATGGATTAGAATATTGTCAGATCTTGAAACATAAAGTACTGACAGGTTCAATCAGTTTTTTGCTCAAGGAATGTTTTATCAAATTATGAAAGTGAGAAAATTAATATTAAATAAATTATGAACTAATTATTTTCTATCTGCAAAAGTGAACAATATTTGTACTATAAATTGCTATAAAATAGTGGAAGGATTTCTATTTCATGCTTAGCATTTTGCAATTCAAACCATTATATATCTAAATTGAGTATATAATTTTATTTGATTCACTGCATAGTTATAAAAGTAACTACTAAGTGTATAAGTTTATGACAACATGTAGTCACAATGCGTATATCCATGCATTAGATAAACACATTTTTAAAGAAAAACCTTTAATTCAAATAATTTATATTTAATATAGAATACAAGAAGATAAAATTATTATTAACGAGAAGTTAAAATGATAGTATACAAATGAATATAATTGCAAATTTTAACGGAAATTATGGTTATCTAATATCTGATTAAGATGATCAGATCTAATAATTATTCAGTAGTACAAGCAAAGTATTTTAAATTCCATGTGGCCAACACCTGGCCTGTGGAACAGATCTAGTTTTTTACTTTTTTTGATCAGACCTGCCACTAATCTATTTCAGCAATGTTTGTTGGATTCATAGTGAAAGTAAACACCGTGTGTTCTTCTAACTCTCATTAAGTCTTTCAATGTCAAGTTTCCCTGTCAAATTTTTGAATAGAGCCTAAAGTGTGTTACATGAAATATGAATTCACACTTAATTTTCTTTTTTCTTTTTTGCAATTAAATCTTTTTATGTAGATTATATAATTAATGAATATTTTATAATATCTTTATTTAAGTCTTCTAATGATTACAATTTCAAAAATGAAATTTTAGTATTTTAAAATCATGAAAATAAATATAAAAACGAAATACTTACCTATAAAAAACACATGTTCATTGCTGCATGTTACCTATTGACAAAGTTAAAACAATAAAATATTAGATATTAGAATTTTGTGTTAGTACAAAATTTATTGTTATTAAAATATTTTACCCTACCATCTTTGCAAAAGCAATTTTTAAAGCTTAATGGCAGCTTATGTACTTTCTAAGAGCTTTTTTTAAAAAATAAAATAAAATGCTTTCAATGACAATACTCTACTAGTGACATGGTTTTTGATTTAATAATAAGTCTTTTACAAAATATTGTGTCATAATCATTAACAATTACTGAAAATCATTTTTTATCTTCCATTTCCTTTTAGAAGTTTTCTTATTATTTCTATCTTCTATAGAATTTATGCCTATGATGTTTCACATTTTGTTTGATTGTTTATGCTGCTTATTTTCCACACTCATGCCTACTGCATTTAATAATATTGCTACTCTTTCCATATCTCTTACCTGCACTTAACAACATTTGTTTTATCTATATGGGAAAATCATGATACACATTTTTAACAATTTGCCTATCATATTACATCCTTCAAGCATCCTTAAGCTAAACACTTGTTTTCTACAAAAATGTGAGTAATTATCTCCACTCCCAGCCTTAAATTTCTTCTGCAAAATGTGGTATCTAATAATTTCTTGGTGTTCTTCTGTCCAAAAAATATCCATCATGGCATCTCTATATTTTTGAAAAGGTTTTGGCAGGTGAAACAAAGAATTCCACCATGATTGTGCATCTCCTTAAAGCAATAACTAACTTGCTTTCTTCTGACATGGTATTTATACAAAAATATTTTTGTAGACTATATATTCTACTGTATCTTCCCCAGCTTGACCTTTAAATGTCCTAAATTTTAAGAATTAATTCACACTAAGGTGAGCCTGTGTATTTTTTTCTATATGGCCTTCTTGAGCTGACTCTATATTGGTTGTTTAATATTTTCCCTTTCATTTTGGATTTCAGTGCTCATCTTCTCAGCTCCACTCTTAAATATGATCCCTTTTTTTGTTCTCTTTAAATTTACATTACACTATTGATCTACATCATTATTATTAACATTTTTTTTGTTTTTTTACTTACTTCTCTATTAATACATACTGTTTGTCCTTAAATCTTCTACCCTTTTTATTTTTGCTGTATCTCAGCTATATACTTTTCATTTCTCTTTTTACATTAACTCTCCTGACTTTCTTTTTTCATCCTTTCTTCTATTTGCTCTTTCTTATTACATTGGAGTTTCTGATTCATAGTTTGCTCAATCTTTTTTAAATGTATCATTACTTTCCTGGCATAAGTTCTCCAACCTTTTCTCATTTTACTGATGCATATTTTCAAGATTTTCAAATCTCTTATCAATACTTTGATATTTGTTCTGCCATTTCTCTTCAATTCCCTGTCATATATCTTACATCCTTTGGAATTTAGCTTCCAATTTCTGTTACATCTCTTGTAGCTTTAACTCAACTATTTTGTAAGTCTAAGTTCCATTTTTGAAATTAGTTATGCAGAAGTTGGAACTTAACATCTATATTTTTTCCATCTCTTGCAGCCTTTGCATAATCTATTCCATCATGTACATTTCTTTTTGTACTTCTGGCATCTTCTTTACATGCTTCTGTTGTTCTATAACTTGCTTCATTCTTCTTGATAAAACTGTGTTTATCAATCGAATATTTAGTTTAATTTGATTATGTATTTTCCTTTCTATACTCTATACATTGTTTTATTTCTCTATCTCTTTACTACCTTTCTCTATTTTATTATTAAATTGCTAATGTTTGCTTAACAATTCTTTGTTTATATAGTACACCAGATCCTTATTCTTACTATGAAACTATTCAAACTATCACCCACCACATCTGCCTCATTCTTGAGTGCTTTTTCTATTTCTTTGAACATATATTTACCCCTGCTTTTCTGATCCAGATATCTAAGATCTTTCCTAGTTTATCACTTTGGTGTTAATCTTCCTAATATATATTTACAAAAACAGCACAAAAACATACATTACCACAAATACTTTCTATTATTTCCTACCTTCACCAAACAACAACAAAAAACATACAAAATACAAAATATGCCACTCACATCATTAAGTTGCATGCCAAATAATTACTATACCAATCACTACGTTTTCTTCTAACTTCACCCTCCATCAACAGGTATATACATGCAAACCTCATATGGGTAACATGATAATTATTTTTCTCTTCCCTCTCATTTCTGGATTTATTTTAATTTTATTATCAAAATATATTTCCCAATTTCCTAATTCATACAATAAAGAGAAACAAATTAATGTTACTTAGCTATATTTGCTGGGCATTTTCTATGAAATAATCTTTATTTTGAAACTTAATTTATATTGATTTGGTTTTTTCAAAACATATTTATAAGGACTAAATTTTATCAGTCCTAAGCATAAATTCCAAAGGAATTATGCATTGAATGAGTGCATACAAAGATAATATGTGTTAATTCCTGATATGGTATTTCTCTATGCTAATGCATTATTCTATTTCATTTCTCAAGGTTAGTGGTATTAATAAATAATTAATAATGGAGAACTACAACAATCTTATACCTCTAATATTCACTTATCATAATCAATAATCAAAATATGAAATGATTAAATGACAAACTATAGATTTTAATAAATTTTAAGAATTTGTTTTCCAAGAGTCTTAATATAGTCTAACTTTAAATAAGCAAAACCAACAGTAGAAAACAACTATACAAAAAAAAAAATTAAATTGATAATGATTATATTACAATTTTCTCCTGATGTAAAGTTATTTCTTATGATTAATAGTTTATCTAACAATCTAAGATTGCAAAGATCTATAAATAAACATTATAATTTGTGTCAAACATTAAGAATACACTCATTGTTTTCTTTAGTAGTAAAATTTTAGACAGCTCCTTTAATTACTCTCTTAATGATGCTAACATTTCTAAAAAAGAATAAGATAAAAACCTCAGGAGTCTGGTTTAGAAGAATGGTTTGCTTCTAATTTATATCAGAAAATTTAAATACAAATGAATTGTTAGAATATAGTTAGATCAAAAAACATTTCTATAAGCATTCATGTATTTATTTATTTTATGAAATTTTTGTGGTTTAGAATTCTCATACAAAATATTATGAAAAAATTGTAGAATATAATGAAAGTGGTCGAGTGGTCAGCACAGCTGCCTTACAAGCAATTGTCCCGGGCTTGCGGGTTCGCTTCCTGGCCGATGCTTTGACACATGAAAAAAAAAAGATTTGTTTACCTACATTAGATGTATAAATACCTGTAGACACATCTTCCACAAAAAAAAAAAGTTTAATGATATAGCATTTTTAAGACAATTTTTTTAAAAAATATATATACCAGAACTTTTTTATATAATTTATAAAACTTTAAACCTAACAATAAATAATTATTTATTTTTAATAACAAAAAATACAATAAAAATATTATAAAAATTCAGTAAATATCTATGTTGTATAATAAGCTATTTTTAGATGTTGATATTTTCGAGTTGAATTTTTATTATTTTTGTGCCAATACAAACTAATATTTTATATGTAAAAACTGTATTAAAATTGGATTGTCATTAATCTGTTGTTATGTGCTTAATCATCATCAATCCACTGCAGGATAAAGGTCTCTCCAAGTTTAACCCATTTTCTTCGATCTCTAGCATCTCTTCTCCACATCATCCCTGCACACTTTCTTATTTCATCAATCCATCTCACATGTGATCTCTTTCTGGGTCTTTTACAATCTCTTGGAATCCAGTTTAAGATTTCAATTGTCCATCTATTATCATCTCTTCTATCAATATGACTAGACCAACTCCACTTCAGTCTTTTAATTTTTTCAATGAGGTCAGTTACACCTGTTTGTTCTCTTACCCATATATTGCATTTTTTATCTCTTCTTGTTACTCCCAACATGCATCTCTCCATACTTCTTTGAGTGGTCTGAAGTATCTATATTGCTCTACTATTAAGTGTCCAAGTCTTAGATCCATAAGTAAGAACTGGTAAAACACATTTATTAAAAACCTTTTTTTTTTTTTTTCAAACACATAACCATATTTCCTTTTAGTATCAAGTTATTTCTACTAAAAGCACTCCAACCAAGTTTAATTCTATGATTAAAATAATCCATTATGTTTCCATCTGTATTAATAATCTGACCAAGGTATTTGTAGCTGTTAACTTCTTCTAACTTATCATAATCAATCTTTATTTTCATATTTTGAAAAAATCCATTGAACATTACTTTAATCTTTTTAACATTTATCTTTAGTCCTACTTTCCTACTTTTATCTAATAACTCTTGCAACATTTCTTGCAGCTCTAAAACATTATTTGCAAAAACAACTACATCATCTGCAAAATCTAAATGACCTAAATAATCTTCATTACACTGCCCCCAGTAATAATCAAATGCGTCATTGGAATTTTATCTTGACTTCTAAAACGTGCGATGTTGACATTTATGTTAAAAGTAAAATTATATCAAATAATATTATAAATGCAGATTGATTAACATATAAAATATATACCTTTAATTATAATATTCCCTATATATATATATTATTATTATTATAATAGAATTTTTTTTTAAAAAAAGATTGAAATATAAATATAATAATTTTAGAAAAGAGAAGTTAATTAATTAATTTACAACTTAAAAAACGCTAAAATTTTCAATCTGTTAATAAAAATAACATCAAAAATCAAAATATATTATTTATATCCAATATAACATTTGTTAGGAGAATCAGTTAGAAATGTTTAGAAAAAATTTAGCGATAATAATCTCTATGTATAATAACTGATAAGTTTGTTTGTTTTTAAGCATATTAAATTACTGATATAATTAAATTTATAAAAATAAACAAATAAATCAATAAATAATATATATGATATTAGTTTTAAAATGTGATTTAATAAAATAAAATATCTTTAATATGATATTAAATACTAACTGAAGTAAATAAAAGAGTCAGACATAGCGAAGCTCTATGTAAACCAATTATTTAAATAAAACTATTACGAAAGAAAATGGATTGATTATCCTCCTCTCCCCGTCCACCCCCAAAAAAACTAAAACGGCAATCTTTTTCTTTCTATAATAATAATAGTATTGATAATAATAACAAACTTAAAAAAAAAAAAACACAGAGAACAAAAATTTATTTAATGTAGCAAAAAAAAAAAAACTAGTAAAAAAAAAAAAAAAGGAAATATTTTAATATCTCAAATAAAAAAAAATACGCAAACCCACACACAATTTTTATTAACGCATTAAGAAAATTTATGATTTCTTTAACTTCCAAGAGTAAGCTTGTGGTTTTAAGACCTGTAGAGGTCCCTACTATTGCATTTTATACGCATGTGATTGAGGCTACAGACTTAATGAATATTATTTACTGGTTAAGTAAAATAGTTTGAAGTTATTTAACATAATAGTAAAAAGTGCTCTCTACCAATAATATATATATTTTATAAATTAAGTTATATAATTGTAAGTGTGTGCGTTTTTGTTTAAACGGTTTGGTATATATATATGTCAAAGTGTTGACCGAGAAGCGAACCCGGGCCAGCTACTTAGAAGGCAGCTATGCTAACCGCTAGGCCACCAACGCTTGACAAATATATTTTTTTAAAAAAAATTGTGTAGATGATTAAAATTCTTTCAAATAGAGGCGATGTCTGCTTTTAAATTCTATTGAAAAAACCGTTGGTGTTAACATTTTATGATTTATGTATTGAAATCAGGAAATATTCTTATACTAATAATGAGATTGGTTTAAAAAAATTTATGTTTTTCTGTGGTTATAGCACATTTCACCAATAATTAAGCTTTGTTAAATATTAATCTATGTGCAGTAATGTAAAACATGTCTTTATTCTCCTCTTTTTAACTTCAAAAATTATCGCCTAATGTTAATAAATATATAATATTTTTTTTTCTCCAGATAACATTTAAATTGTTCATACTTGCAATCTAAATCTTTTTAAAATATTTGTTGATTTTAATATTTCATAATTACAAATAATTGATGAATACCATAAAATAAACACCATTTAAAAATATTTTTGATGAAATATCAAATTCGGTTCTATTGCCATAAGAATGTGTGTTTATTTTTTTTTTGTAAATTAGTTTAGTAATATTTAAACCCAGTTCATTTAATTGTAAAATTAATTTTAATATATTTTCCATGTAAACATTTATTTATTTTGTTATTTCCTAATTACAAAATTCTGCTAAATATTATAAAAGTAAAATGATTTAGTATAGATTTTCATTTTTTATTATGCTAATTTTTCTTCTTATTTTCTAATTAGTAATATTTGATAAGTGTTCTTTTTTGATATTTGATTTTTTTTGTCAACTAATTACTAATACATTTGTTGCTTGATTTTGATTGTTATTTTACATTTTCAGTCACATGATTATTATTATTTCTATGAAAGTTCTAGGTTTTATTTTATTTTTTGATGAAAATTGCATTTTTTTATGTGGAGTGAACAAAATATCTGGAACACATTGATATACAATTTTGGTTGTATTATTTGACATTCTTTATCATTTGATTGTACAGTAATAGTTGGGGGGGAGGGTTAGTGTCCAACAGAGCAGAGAGCACATATTTAATTAGCACATTTGATATCCTGAAATATTGTTTAAAAAGTGAAAATACTTCTTTGTCACTTCAATATAGAGAGAGTATATACACATCAGCAACTGTAACTATATATTATACTTCTCAACACCATTGTGTTCAGTTATTTTAGTATTTAAAACATAACTAAAATGTGTTGGCAAAGTAGCCATAATCATAACAAAACTATCATTAGATTATCTGTAACATCTTAAATCATAGGAATGTAATAAAATTGTTTCATAAATGTTAGATATTGAGTATTGAGAGAAATAAGTTATACAAAATTACTGAAATCTAACAATGT
This sequence comes from Epiperipatus broadwayi, assembly GCA_028023455.1. Classification (NCBI taxonomy): domain Eukaryota; kingdom Metazoa; phylum Onychophora; class Udeonychophora; order Euonychophora; family Peripatidae; genus Epiperipatus; species Epiperipatus broadwayi. Next base: position 510,546 of record JAQFVV010000267.1, read on the forward strand.
AGAAATACAAAGTACTTTTCAGATATTATAGCATTAGAGGGGATTTGAACCCAGATTTTCAATCTCTGTTTAGTCACTGTTCAATCTTATACAACTGATGCACATGACCACATAAATATGAAAAAGATAAATGATCTCCAATATATGTATTTTGTGCTGAACCAGCATGCATCAGTTGGTCTGGATCATCATCTCCCATATATATATAAAAATTGCTTGGAAAAGTGGTATTACTTTGAATAATTTATTAAATAATACAAAAGAAATTTTTGATAGGAGAAGTATTCCTGGTGCAGTGTATTTTATCCCTTGTTTTTGTAAGAAGGTTTACATAGGTCAGAGTAGTTTGAGTTTAAATGAAAGAATAAAGGTTCATAAAAGTAGGGTTAGAAATAAATATCTTAGTTCTACTTTGTATGTCATGAAAAAGATACAGACCACACTATTAATTTTCATGAAGCTAAGGCTGTCTTCTTTGAGAGAAATGAAATAAAAAGAAGAATTAAAAAACCTTTATTATTGAAAATGTATTATTCTGAAGCAATTAACTTAAATGGATTTGTGGGTAATGTCTAATATATATATATATTGTCCCATCAATGGCATAATTAGGGTTTTTAGGAGTTAATTACCTCATATTCGGTGATCAAATTTTGTTTGATCTATTAAATTTTTCATCAGAAAATTTCAGTTAATTTTAGAGATGCAATTATCTTTCCTGGTGACACCCCTTTCACCTAATGTAACTACTAAAATAATAGGGATGAGCAAGCCAGCTTTTGATTTATTTGAAAGGCACCAGGATTCTGTATTAGAATCCACTGGCCAAACCTCCATTATTTATTTAGTCATGATGAAATTACTTAGAATATCTGGAGGATTGTTTTCAGTACAGCATCGGCAATTTATTTAATCAAATTATAATAATGGTTAATTTTAAATGAATTTAGACAATTAATAATCAACAACTAAATACCTACATAAGTTATATTTCAATTTATTGATACACAATGAAATATTTGTAATATTATTGAGAGAATAAAATATAAGAGAAAATAAATAGGGACTAAAACTACTGGTAAGATTTTATTTTAATTGATACAACTTGAGATGACAGTTTATCACACTTAGAGTTTAAGAAAAAGTGATCACTGATATTTGAACTAATAAAGTTTCTTACCGGTAAGTTTAACAGTTCATGTATCATATTATTAAATTTACCATGCATAGATTTATCTTGAGAACAATCTGCTGTTCAATATTCTTGCAGTCTATAAGTGCTCCATGGTTTCAGAATTAGTAGGAGATGGCTTCACTCGTGGTAGTTCGTGACATCAGGCAAAAATCAACATCAGCAAATAAACTTTTTCTACTCGCACATCTTAGTATGATTTAACATGCTAGTGAGAGTAGTTTGACACACTCTTAATATTTATTTTGAACTCTTTTATTTCAGGAACAAATATCTAAGTACCTTGATGCACGATGTGTTTTTCTTTTTATTTATCCTGATTTTTTTCTAGTCTCCTGCACAACTCTTCTTGACACTTGTTAATTTAGTCCAAATTTAATGTAATTTAGCCCACAAAGTCATCCTTTTTTCTTGGGTCACCATCTTTAATTACCGAAGGAATGCTGCAATTTTGTTTTATATACTGCTAATGGCTTCACGATAAAGGTTTTCTTCTCTTTTCAAAAACACAAAGTAGTTTCTCCTTTTGTTTTTTATTATACTCTTTATATCTTTTCTCTCTTTTCAATTTCTTTTAACTCTCTCTCACACACACACACATATATATATATATAACAAAACTTAAATATATTCCAAACAACGGTAAACAATTTATAATACAATATAAATAAAAACTCAATAAAAACTCATAAAGAAATATTTTCGATTATATTCATAATCATTTTCAACTCAACTTTCAAAATGGAATCATCTATTACCAACCGGAAACACATGTCGATTTAAATATCCCACAATTCATTAATCCTAACATTTGCTGACTGTCTGTTTATTATCGTATTTTTATACCTACTAATAAAAACTGCCTCTTTAATTTTTCTTTTTTCATTATCTCTCTCTTGTCCTAAAATTTTTATTTTATTTATATCAAAATTAAACTTAAAATTACAATTTCTATCATGATCATAAAAAACAGATTCAGTATATAACTTGACTTCATTACTATTATCATTACATATCTGTACATTTTTCAAAACTCTTTTATATAACAATTTATGTTCTTTAATTCTTTTCTCTATATTACATCTAGATTCCCCTATATATGATAAGTTACACCCACAAAAAATTCTATAAATTATATTACTCACGTTATTTTTTTCTAACTTATCTTTTGAATTATTAACCATTCTATTTAAATTACCTGATCCATAAAAAGAAACATTATATATACCATTATAAACTTTTTTCATAAATTTTACTTGATTATTATTATAAAAAGGCAAAGAAATCCACTTCTTACTCTTAATTTCTTCATCACCAGTATTTCTATTAATTTTCTTACTAAATTGACAAACCACTTGATAAATTTCTTTTATATTATAACCTACACTTAATAATTCACTTACATAATTTTCAATATTTTTCTTTTTATCACATGCATATTTACACAAAATATTATTTCTATACAAAAAAGACCTAAAACCAGCCATCTTATAATTATGTGGCACGTTAGATAAATAGAGAATATACCCTCTAGTTTCAATAGGTTTAATAAACAATTTATAGTCAATCATATTATTGTTCCTTGAAATTATCAAATCTAAATATTTAATACTCTTATTATATTCTTTCTCCATAGTCCAGATAAGACCTTTTAATTTATTATATTCATCAAAAATTTTATCAATCATTTCTGAAGAAGCACATATAAAAACATCATCCACATATCTCGTATATATCTTAATATTTCCCATAAATATAAATTTGTTTAAAATTTTCTCTTCATAATATGACAAAACAAAACTGCATAACTGTGCCACCATTGGTAATCCCATTGGCCAGCCTTTACTCATCTTATAAAATTTACCATTAAAGGATGCAACAATATTTTGTTCAATAAAATTTAAAGCCTTCATCAGAAAACATATTAATTGATTATCCACTTTCTTTTCCAATAAAGCTTGATGAATTATCTTAATTGAATCAAGTCTATCAATAGATCCATACATCTCAGAAACATCCAATGACACTAAAACATCATCACAGTCCAAACTTAAATCTTTAATTTTTTCAACAAAATCAAATGATGACGTTACAGAATATTTTCCAAATCCAAGTAAATCTTGTAAAATTTTAGCAATATATTTACTAGTCTTATACACAAAAGACCCTCCAAAATCCAAAATTATTTTAAGTGGATAACCTTCTTTATGTAATTTTACATTAGCAAATACACATGGACAAATAGCACTTGAAGGATATAATGAATAGTACACATTATCATTTATTCCTTTATTCTTTGCCTTTAATAAAATGTTATTAATAAATTTCATTCTTTCTGAATCAACATTATATTTATCAATCAATTCAAAATTTATTTTTTTCATTTGTAAAATAACTTCTTGAACATATTCATTATTTGAAATCAAGCACATCCGTAAACCTTTTTCTTCCTTTAAACAAATCAATTTATCTTTCATTAATTGTCTTTTAAATAATCCAATAACTCTTTTCCATGAATTATCATACTTATTAGAATTTTGTAAATTAACATGCTTAACAATTTTATTAAACTCGTCTACAGTCATTAATTTTCCATCATAAAAATTTTGAACTGATGATATAATCTCCAGTTTATAGTCATCAACTATATCACCTACATATTTAGAACCAATATTCAAATATGTTTAAAAATACATATATACAAGCAACAAAGGTTACAAATTATAAAATTATTATATAAAAGCCTTTTTTGGCAAATTATGTTTTTTTGCCCTTTTCAATATGTCTCCACGATTTAAAGCACATACAGTGACATCTATATCAATACATGAGAGAAGATAGATAAAAAAAGAATTGGTTTTAATTCTGATTCTTTTTCTGTATAGTATTTAGAACCAAATCCTAATACATACTTTTGTATTAATTTCAAATCCCATGACAATAAATTGACATAATTTACACTTTGATCAATCTTTGAATATTTTTTATTAAATAAAAAATTAATCTTATTATCAAATTTCTTCTTTTCTTTAATATAAAATTTATCATAATAATTTTGACACATCTTTTTGAATTCAAAACAATATTCAAAATTATTCAATCCAATAAAATGATTAATAACCTTTAAATACTTCCGATTATTAAACAAATCTTGCTTATTTCTTCTAATAATTTCAAGCAAAATATTACGTTTCACTTCAAAAATAAAACTAGGTTTCAAATCCAGAGATTTATTATATTTAAAGCAGCATGTTAATTTACAAAATTCTAATAAGTATGATAATTCATGGAAAAGAGTTATTGGATTATTTAAAAGACAATTAATAAAAGATAAATTGATTTGCTTAAAGGAAGACAAAGGTTTACGGATGTGCTTGATTTCAAATAATGAATATGTTCAAGAAGTTATTTTACAAATGGAAAAATTAAATTTTGAATTGATTGATAAATATAATGTTGATTCAGAAAGAATGCAATTTATTAATAACATTTTATTAAAGGCAAAAAATAAAGGAATAAATGATAATGTGTACTATTCATTATATCCTTCAAGTGCTATTTGTCCACGTGTATTTGCTAATGTAAAATTACATAAAGAAGGTTATCCACTTAGAATAATTTTGGATTTTGGAGGGTCTTTTGTGTATAAGACTAGTAAATATATTGCTAAAATTTTACAAGATTTACTTGGATTTGGAAAATATTCTGTAACATCATCATTTGATTTTGTTGAAAAAATTAAAGATTTAAGTTTGGACTGTGATGATGTTTTAGTGTCATTGGATGTTTCTGAGATGTATGGATCTATTGATAGACTTGATTCAATTAAGATAATTCATCAAGCTTTATTGGAAAAGAAAGTGGATAATCAATTAATATGTTTTCTGATGAAGGCTTTAAATTTTATTGAACAAAATATTGTTGCATCCTTTAATGGTAAATTTTATAAGATGAGTAAAGGCTGGCCAATGGGATTACCAATGGTGGCACAGTTATGCAGTTTTGTTTTGTCATATTATGAAGAGAAAATTTTAAACAAATTTATATTTATGGGAAATATTAAGATATATACGAGATATGTGGATGATGTTTTTATATGTGCTTCTTCAGAAATGATTGATAAAATTTTTGATGAATATAATAAATTAAAAGGTCTTATCTGGACTATGGAGAAAGAATATAATAACAGTATTAAATGTTTAGATTTGATAATTTCAAGGAACAATAATATGATTGACTATAAATTGTTTATTAAACCTATTGAAACTAGAGGGTATATTCCCTATTTATCTAACGTGCCACATAATTATAAGATGGCTGGTTTTAGGTCTTTTTTGTATAGAAATAATATTTTGTGTAAATATGCATGTGATAAAAAGAAAAATATTGAAAATTATGTAAGTGAATTATTAAGTGTAGGTTATAATATAAAAGAAATTTATCAAGTGGTTTGTCAATTTAGTAAGAAAATTAATAGAAATACTGGTGATGAAGAAATTAAGAGTAAGAAGTGGATTTCTTTGCCTTTTTATAATAATAATCAAGTAAAATTTATGAAAAAAGTTTATAATGGTATATATAATGTTTCTTTTTATGGATCAGGTAATTTAAATAGAATGGTTAATAATTCAAAAGATAAGTTAGAAAAAAATAACGTGAGTAATATAATTTATAGAATTTTTTGTGGGTGTAACTTATCATATATAGGGGAATCTAGATGTAATATAGAGAAAAGAATTAAAGAACATAAATTGTTATATAAAAGAGTTTTGAAAAATGTACAGATATGTAATGATAATAGTAATGAAGTCAAGTTATATACTGAATCTGTTTTTTATGATCATGATAGAAATTGTAATTTTAAGTTTAATTTTGATATAAATAAAATAAAAATTTTAGGACAAGAGAGAGATAATGAAAAAAGAAAAATTAAAGAGGCAGTTTTTATTAGTAGGTATAAAAATACGATAATAAATAGACAGTCAGCAAATGTTAGGATTAATGAATTGTGGGATATTTAAATCAACATGTGTTTCCGGTTGGTAATAGATGATTCCATTTTGAAAGTTGAGTTGAAAATGATTATGAATATAATCGAAAATATTTCTTTATGAGTTTTTATTGAGTTTTTATTTATATTGTATTATAAATTGTTTACCGTTGTTTGGAATATATTTGTTTTGTTATTGTATTATTGATATTAGTGGACATTTATTTTGTGTTTTATATATATATATATATATATACCCAACCCACATTGTCCAAACTAAATCAATCAGATATTTAAAGAAAGATATTCTCTTTTTAGGAATTTAATAATTTAACTTCTAAATTGCCAATGCAACTTGTACTAGAATAAAATACAGTACAATATATATGGTGTAGTTTTTATAGTTCTTTACACTTGAGAAGTCTGCTTGTAGCAGTGAAACCTTTGGTTATGTTTTAATTTAGTTTTTTTTTTTTTTGGCAAGTCTGTTTGAATTTTGGATTTGGGGTAATTTTAATTATACATACATACGATCAGTGCTGTGTTTATATTAAGATAGCAAATTTTTAAACTTTAATGGACAGGCTTCAGATTTCTTCACTTTTTCAGCCATCCATATCATTGAAAATCTGATGATGGTATATTCAAAGCCTTTGTTTGTAAATTTTCTTGTCATACTCATGATGATTGTATGTCATTCTTATGGTCAACATGGGCATGACAACAAAATTGGCAAACAAGGGCTTTGAATATACAACCATCAGATTTTCAATGATATGGATGGCTGAAGAGTTGGACACTGAAGAGGATTGAAGCCTGTCCAATAAATTTTGAAGATTTGCTATTTTAATATAAACAGAGGACTGATTATATATATGTATGTGGCTCTTAAATTATATATATATTATACTTGTATTTAAATATTATTATAACTGTTTTAAATTTCTAGGCTGTATTTGCTGCCAATTTTACATTGAATTGATAAAATGTAGAATCAGTGTCAGGAGGAAAAAGAAATTTTTGCAATTAAAGAGTAATCTAATGCACAATCTATATTTTCTCATATCAATTTTTTTTTCATATGTCATAGTATCGGCTGGGAGGCGAACCCACAAAAGTTTGCAAGCAACTACTTGCTTGCAAGGCGGCTGCGATGACCTCTCGGCTAACAACGCTATTTTAATGAAAATTGACCATTATTTTTAGAGACATTATGTGAATATTTTTAAAATTCTCAATAACAGTTAATAAAATATACTAATTGAATGAATTAATAAAATTCTCAATAACAGTTGTTATTATTACTACTAATTGAATGAATAAATTAATGTTATTTGGAAATAATTATTTTAATAAATATTTAATGCCTTTAATCATATCTGTTTTCGAAAATAAAAGTATAAAAATAAATTGATTTAAAAGATAACACCAAGTCAAGTAACTTAAAGAATTTAAGTTCCAAAGAAAATATATTATATTTACATCAAAATTTAAGGTTTTTATCCTATTAAGTCTAAAGGATTAGTTATATTTTCTAAATTAAAAACACTTCATACTGCTCCAAAATATATATTGGAAGCCTTAAGTCAGATACTACTTAAACTAAATAGTGTTCAGCCATATACACAGATTATCACAAAAATATATACAACCAACTTTATTTATGAAATTACTCTATTATATCTATATATGCTTGTGTGTGTATGGTAGTTCAGTATTTAACAACATAATGAAACAAAAAAAATAAAAATTGATTATGCAGTACGTATTTCAATTTTCATAAAAGAATATATATCTTTATTGATAGATTTAATGAGATTTTCGGAGACTTTTAAAATTTAGTTTAGCTATGACAATGAAACAAGCATCCAATTAAAAACTGGACGGAAAAATTGCAATCATGTCATCTTGTATTAGAATATAATTGTCTGATACTCTATTGCATTATAGATGAACACAATGTGAAATACCTCATTAAAACTTTCAATACAGCATTTATAATTCCTGTCATCTTTTGATCAGAAGTAGCTTGGACAAGTTTACTACTCTTTTCTATCAGTTTGCAGAATCGATCTGATTAGTTATTGTACTTTGCTACAACTTGGCTGTATATTTAGTTTCCTTTAAAAAATGGAGTTTCCATTTATTATATAATTTATATCTATATTAATCCGTTAAAAATATTAAATTTATATATATATATATGTACGTATGTATGTATACATATGTCTATATATACATGTCTGTATGTAGGTATGTATGTATTCAAACATTGTAACAAATTTGATTAAGTTTCAAACTTCCTGCATTGATATCTTTGTTACCATCAACACATATTCAAGTTTTCAATATACTTTCAATTTCTCATTTTAATAAAACTTTCATCATCATTATCAACCATTATCAATCTACTGCAGGATGAAGGTCTCTCCAAGTTTAATCCATCTTCTCCGATCTTTAGCTTCTCTTCTCCACATCACCCTTGCACACTTTCTTATTTCATCCATCCATCTCACATGTGGTCTCTTTCTGGATCTTTTACAATCTCGTGGAATCCAGTTTAAAATTTCAATTGTCCATCTATTATCATCTCTTCTAACAATATGTCCAGCCCAACTCCACTTCAATCTTTTAATTTTTTCAATGAGGTCAGTAACACCTGTTTGTTCTCTTACCCATACATTGCGTTTTAGATCTCTTCTTGTTACTCCCAACATACATCTCTCCATACTTCTTTGAGTGGTCTGAAGTCTCTGTATTGCTCTTCTATTAAGTGTCCAAGTCTCAGATCCATAAGTAAGAACTGGTAAAACACATTTGTTAAAAACCTTCCTTTTCAAACACATAGGCATATTTTCTTTAGTATCAAGTTATTTCTACCAAAAGCACTCCAACCAAGTTTAATTCTATGATTAATTTCTTCCATTATGTTTCCATATGTATTAATAATTTGACCAAGGTATTTGTAACTGTTAACTTCTTCTAATTCATCATAATCAATCTTTATTTTCATATTTTGAGCAAATCGATTAAACATTACTTTAGTCTTTTTAACTTTAGTGGGTTTTATTATGGGGTGGTAACACAATTGTCTATCATTTTGTGATCTGAGTTTTATTTTAGATTTCAAATTATTTAAGTATTCCTTTATGAAGTATTTGACCATAACCAATCCAGTATTTATCAGAAATGAGTATTTTTGATCATTGTTAAATGGATATAAAACAGAGATGAAAACAGCTCAAATCCTTACCAATTCGAAATTGGAAATGTTGTGAAAAATAATTACTCTTTCATACTATACTTACTATATTTTAACCCAATAGTAGGCTATTAACAAAATGTTTTTATCTTTCGTTTTACTTAAAATATTATAAATACATCTATAATAAACAAACACTTAAATCATTTTTTTCTCGTCAAAATAAAAATTAAAAAACATCACCTTTTATGAAAATTATATTCAATAGCTACAAAATAAAAACAAACACATAAACGAAAAATAATTTAATTATTTTTTTATTTAAAAATACATTGTATTTTTTTATAATGGTATTGGTATTAGAATTGTGGATTTATATGTCAGGTCTTTAAATTTTATTAATCCAGCAATATTTAATGTAGAGATTAGTGAATCCGTCTGTTACACATATGATCTGAGGTTTGAGTCGCAGCTGAATAAAAATTTTAAATGCTTTTCAGATTACAATTAAGCTTAGGATTTTTTCATTTTTGTGTAGCTGAATTCTAGACAATCTGGCTAGCTATTTAATATTGATGTGGAAATGGCTATCTAACTATTATTAGCATATCGTAAAAGTGGCGTTATCACCAAGGAATTTTAAATTAGAAAACAAAAATAGAAATAGCATTCACTTCTAGTTCATGATATCTTATATTTTTATGTGTTCAGCAACTATAGTTTATTTTTAAAAGTAACATTAACATTACATAGTAAGGAAATAATGTATCTGTAATGACAAGATGTTGCAAAATTATTTGTTAGCATTCACATCTGAAAAGTCACGAAAGGATTAAAATTAATTAAACAATACATTATATTAAGAAAACAAATAAACAAATATTAAAAAAAAAAAAAAATAGACCAAACCATTATTGAGCAAGTTCTTATATAATGAAAAAAAAAACATAAAAATATAATTATTCACATTTTGGAAAAAAAGAAAGAAGATAAACAGAATTAAGCTAAAAGACAATCAAATTGCTGAATTATTTATTTATCTGGCTTTCCAAAGAAGCCGATAGATGCGCTCCAAGTTTAGAAAAATGCAATTGTAGTTTTCGTGTTTAAAATACCAGCTGTTAAATTTATATTGATTAACTTTATTAGGGATCGTTTTAAAATCAGCTCCAAAGCTTCGCACTACCAATTACTGTAATGAAATACGGAATGTTAATATTGATTCGATTACTCTATCAATCAGAAATATTGGCAGGTTTGCTATTTAACAAGGTAATAATACCACTGCGGTTCGTTAGTAAGAAAGTTGTAAATAAATCAATATTGAAAAAGTTTACCTGTATCTTCTATATCTTTAACATTTAAAACGTGCTAAGTAATTGAATAATATTATTTTGAAAAAAAAAAAAAAACACTCGTTTTTGAACAAATTAATTAAAAATAAATTACTTAATTTATATTGAATAATTTTTTTTTACTGTGAACATTATTACATACACTGTACATGAACGTATGTGTAAATATGCAAATATAATTATTCGTAATAGATATGAAAATGAACCTTAGTCTGTTATTGTATATATCTAAAATAGTTGCATGCTGTGCAAAGATTCTCTCTCTAAAATATTTTTTGCATAGAAATAATAAGGTAAATATTAGTGTTATATTTAATAATCAAATTTAATGAAGAGATTTGTAATTTTCTTGATTATTTTATCATTGAACTAAGACTAAATAGATAGTCATTTGTCGAACATTAAACAAATTGTCTAATGCTTTGATTTGAAAAAAAAAAAAACTTGCTTTGCAATTCTAAGCTTTAAAAATAAAAAAGCATTTTCCAATTGGATACAAAATCAGTCTTATATTATAGAAAAAGCATTTGAGTACATAGATGCATAAATTTCCATATGTTGATCAACTTATACATCGATTTATTTATCTTCTTAATTACTTTATATATCCATAAATCCTATACATTTATTTGTTCAACATTCAACTTTCCTAGCAACAAGACATCTACTTATCAAATAGTAATTATTATATTTGTGTATTAATTTTCCAGCATGAAGGCAGGACGAACTATATAATTAGGCATTGCACTTAAAAATAAATTGTAATTTATAAAATTAATTAAATGAATAGTTCAACGGCTATTATCATTCTTTATACACTAGTAATGATTGTTTTTCTTTAAATAAACTGGGAGAGATAATGCTGATAAGATTTATTTTTTTTACTATTTGTCAAAATTTACTATTGAAACTTAACTCTAAATTATTATTTGACGATAAAAAAATCATTCTCGCAGACAATTAGTAGATTATGAAAATTATATTTATGTCAACATTTATTTTCTGTATATAAAACTGATTCTTTGGTTTCTTAAACATTTAATTATCTCATTATATAGCTTATATTTATACTAGTATAATAGATTGTCATTTACTATTTAAATGCTCCAGAGAGTTAAAGCTTGAAAAAATGATATTTGGTTTTAGTTTATAAGCTTTTGCTTTCTCAACTATAAATTAGAAATCTCTATTAACTCCACCACAACAATCATAGTTAAAATTTACATATAGTTTAACATTCTCTATCATTAAGAGGAAGTATAGAAAAAGTTTAATTCAAATGACTCCTAAGTATAGAAAATTTCCAAATAAAAATTCTGATATTTATTTTTCTTTTTTGTCTTTATTTGATATTAATTATTTAAATTATTTAAACTATTTATTTAAAGATATTTCATGGTTACAAAGAAAGAAAGAAACGTTTTATAATGGTATGATGAAATGTTTGCTGTTGAAAATCTTGTTTCTCCAGCTTCTTCTATCTTTCTCTCTCTCTCATTACATATATATATATATATTGAGATTTTAATAAGATATTTTCTCAATTTTTTTATTTTGAATTCAATTTTGATAAAATTGAGCACAACCTACTAAAAATCAGAGCTACAAACAGAAATGTTAAAGGGCACCGATATTTCATTTGTCTGATTATCCTGCAAACTAAACAATACTTTTAGCTTAATCTTTATCTTTTAAATTAATTAACATTAGTCTAAACATTACTCTTCTATATGTATGTATAACAATATTTTCAAATCTTTTTACAATTAACCAAATTTCTCTCATAAAAAATATAAGGCAATCCCCTAGTTACAAACTTAATTGGTTCCTGACATGTGTTTGGAAGTTGAAATTGTTTGTAAGTAGAGGTTTGTAAAAAAAACATCAAAAAGGCTTTTCAAAATACAGTATTTATTTTTTATTGATTAGTATCTGGAGTTTTATTTACAAATTTATCAAAAGTTAATTGAATTATATTCCTTTTTTTCTCTTGATAAAGAATTCTGTAACATTCTGTGCCTTTTTCTATTGTCCTTTCTACACAAGATATGCACTCTCCATTGGGATTACATTCTTCCATAACGGCCAAAAATTTGTCAAGATGCATTAAGGCTTCATTCATATTTTCTATTGTCAAACTTAACAATAAGTTAATTATCATGTTCTTCATTTTGTATTTCATTCATCTCTTGTAGTTTAATCAAGTCTTCATGTGACAGAGTGAGATTGCATTAACTCATCAATATCTTCATCAGTAACATCTAAATTTAATTCATTCATTATATTGACTATTTCAATTGTGATATCTTTAGGAGTTTCTTCAATGTCCATAAAAGCATTCATCATTTGTGGATATATATTTTTTCAACAACCTTTCATTGTTGACTCTCTTATTTCAGCCCATGCATCCCCAATAACATTTATTGCATTCCATATATTATAACTTTTCCCAAAATCTTTTAGTGTAGGTCCACCTTCCTTGTCAATTGCCTTGATTACTTGAGTCATTAATCTTCTCATATAATACTGCTTAAAAGTAGCTATCACACTTTGGTCCATAGGTTATATTTCACTTGTAGTATTGGAAAAGATAAACACAACATTAACTTCTGGATATAAATTTTGCAGGGATTTTGGATGTCCAGAAGAATTGTCTAAGAGCAATAGTGTTTTAAATGCTAAATTGTTCTCACTACAATATTGCTAACAGAAGGCACAAAATGATGTGAGAAACAATCTTGAAAAAGCTGTGCAGTAGACCAGGCTTTAGGATTTGATTTCCAAATGACAGGAAGCATTCTTTTATCTTTTCCTTTCAATGCTCTAGGATTTTCTGTCTGATAAATTAGCAATGGCTAAAATTTAAAATCACCAGTTAAATTACCTCCAAGAAGCAATGTTAATCTGTTTTTAGAAGATTTATGCCCAGGTGCAACTGATTCTTCCTTTGCTAAATATGTATGTGCAGGCATCTTTTTCCTAAATAATCCTGTTTCATCTACATTGAACACTAGGCATGGAAATAAGCTTCATCTTTAATAATATTAGAGACAGTGGAAATAAATTTACTGATAGCTTTTTTATCTGCACTGGCACCTTCTCCAGTACATTTAATATTATGTAAAGAATATCTCATTTTAGATTTGTGAAGCCACATTGCTTGCTACAAATTCAACAGCAGAGTCTTCTTTTATTTTTTTCTTCCAATCATCATGCAAACTAAGAGCCTTAGCTTGAATAATTGATAAACTCACTGGGATGCTTTTTGATGTTGATTTTCAATCCATAAATCTAAAAATTTCTCCATTTCATCCACTACTCTGCTATGTCTTTTTGAAACAATCTTTGAAAAAATATTTCCACAATTTTTAACATATTCCTTAATTTTATTTTAATTTTTCACAATTGTATATATTGTTGATTGGATTAAATTACCTGAACATGCAATTGAAGCAAAAGATTCACCATTTTCAGAATGTCTAATTATATCCATTTTTAACTCGATCGTTTGGGGTTTATGAGACCTTGATTTCTTTTTAGTAGTATCAACACTGCTGTTTTTTTATTTCTCACTCATGTTTTTAATTAATAAGAATGAAAAAAAATTCACCAAAACAGAAATATATACAGTGTACATGTAACATAATCGCGCACAAAGTACTTTAAAAATAAGCAAAATCAAGACAGTCTGTGACAATGCTAAAAATAAAAGTAATCAATGTCTGAAGGATGGAAGATTTACTGTATTTTATATAGGTTTTTATTGTTCTTTAAAATATACTTTGGTAATCATCTTATAGTTAAAGATGCCATTCTATGGCGCAGTTTTCGTGCAAAAACACATAAAAATGCTGTTTCCATGGCTGACACGTTCGAACCCGCATTTTCTATAATACAACTTTTTTGTTGTGCTACAGAATGCAGGCTGCTATGTCATGTCGCAGTACAGCATGTATGTCACTAAGCAGCAATTACATTTTCCAAATTCACACAGTTTATAAAATAATTATGGCTTGATGAGAGAGTTTGTATTTGAATTGTGTTGAAATGTTGTTTTCATTGGATTTTTTATTTATTTTAAACTATTGAAATGTTCAGATTTTTTAAAACAATAATTATAAGACTTTTTACAACATACTGTATTGAACTTTTATTTGGGTAAATGTTAAATATCTATGTTTTTATTGAGTTGCAATTAGGTAATGTGTCAAGTAACGTACTGTTAGTAACATTCCATGAGACAAAGAAGATTCTACCATCTGTATATTTTTGAAGCAAAAAAGAGTGGTACGAAAAAATATCCAGTAAGAAAAGTCCAAATATACAGGGTTTTTTGTAAATTTAATAAAAAGCAAATATTATAAACATGTTTAATAAGTAAAGAAGACATTTGTATGTGTTTGTTGTTGTTTAAAAAAGTTTGAGTTTCTTTCTTCTGTCCGAGTACGCTTACGATTTTGAATTTTTTTATTTTAGCATTACAAACAAACAGAACACTAACCCTAAAACTAACCCTAACCCTAAAATTAACCCTAAACTAACACTAAAACTAACCCTAATACTAACCCTAAAACTAACCCTAAAACTAACCCTAAAACTAACCCTAAACCTAACCCTAAACTAACCCTAAAACTAACCCTAAATCTAACCGTAACAACTTTTACTTTTATTATGATTATTATTTTTTAGTTAAACAACAACAAAAAAAGTCGTAACACAAGTAAAAAAATATCCGATAGAAAATTGATAAAAAAAAAAGCTGTAACACAAGTAAAAATATATCCGATAGAAAATGTATAAAAAAAAGCCGCAACACAATTAAAAAAATATACGATAGAAAAACACGAATCAAATTTTAATTTGTTGATTTTATTTTACATTTATTATTATCATTTAAATTGTATACGTTAATAAAAAATAATATTTATAAAAGACAATTTTGTTTTGTTTTTATTTTCGTATTACAAAAAAGCACAGAAAAATTATTAAAATCAACGGCCCTTGAATGTTCATATTTTATAGTTTTAGCGTGAAAATGGCACCATCCAATGGGATCTTTATATATAATGCAAGCACCTATACTTTTAATTATTTTCTAAATTCTAAAGTTATCTTTCTTTAGAAAAAAAAAAATTACGAATATATGTAAATAGTTTTTTTTATCATGTGCATAGATAGACATCTAAAGTCCAAAAGTGATTATGTAATAGTGAAATGTTTGTAAATTGAATGTTTGTACTTAAGGGACTTCCTGTATATTGAAATAATATATTCCTAAGGAATATGTTTCATTGGAGTGTACATTAAAAAAATTTATACAAAAGAAATTTTATTTCATTTTAAAATATATCATTGATATGTTTAAAATATTACATTGTTATAATTATTATTTAAGAGCATTATTTACTCATTTTATAAATAAAAACTGATTTAATTCAAATATAATTTAATTGTTGAATTTAAAAATATTAATTATAAAGAACTGATAATTACTTATTCAATAATTTTAAATAAATTGTAGATTTATTTATTTTTCTATTGGCAATTAGTCAAGAATGATTTTTATAAAAAAGAAAAATGTTTGATCACAAGAACAGGATAGTCTGCTTTTAATTGGAAAACAAACATTAAATTTTAATCTTCCAAAATGAACTTGTAAATAAATAGTTTTTATCTCAAAAATTTGGGAACCAGGATTCAAATGGATAAATTATTCCTTCATATTTTCATCTATCATAAATAGTATTACTTTATAACCATCCACTGCTGCTAAAAATTATGATTTTTGCATTTTCTTTAAGGCCTATTCACTATTTCAAATGAAATGCCATAATGATGAATGCCTATTATATATTTAAATTTGAAGGATGCTAAATTTTTTTACTATAAATAAGTTAAAATGACAAAACAATTTCTAAATCTTTATTAGAAATTTTTTTAAAAAACTATAAAAAATTGCTTCTCATATAAATTTTTATATATAAAAATAAAACAAACTAACTTCTTTTTAAAAAAACTTGCTTTTTATATGACTATAATCATAAAAATAAAATACAACATTTCTACTATTTTATATAGTCTTTTTCAAGGCACACTAAAATAAAACAATATATATAATAAATATCACATATTCCAAAAATAAAAAATGAAAAAATAAAAAATAAAAAAATTAAATTAGTTAAAAATTACAAAATATATTCATGACCAAAAATTTATCTTATCTCACTCCCCTTTCCTATTACAATCACAACTTAAACAC
This sequence comes from Epiperipatus broadwayi, assembly GCA_028023455.1. Lineage (NCBI taxonomy): Eukaryota > Metazoa > Onychophora > Udeonychophora > Euonychophora > Peripatidae > Epiperipatus > Epiperipatus broadwayi. Next base: position 527,544 of record JAQFVV010000267.1, read on the forward strand.
AAACAATTTCCTTTCTTTTTTTTAAAAAAAATCTATATATATCCTTTAAAACATTTAATTAAAAACCTATTATTTTCTTTTCTCTTTTTCTGTTAACATTCTATTTAATTCAGGTTTTATTTCATTAATGTATACAGCTTCTTTTATCATCCTTTCATTATATGACTTAATACATTCCAAAGGCTTTAGTTCAAAATCCTTATGCTTAAATTTATTCATGTGAATGTAAACAGCAGAATTTTTATTACCTAAATGCTGTTTTAATCTAGTTTTTAATTTTTTATGCTGATATTAATTATTTATAATGTGTCCATTCTTAAATATTGTATTGATCACTGTTTGTGTTTATAAAAGATATATGCACATTAATATTTTCAAAATGATTTAATGTAATGTTTAAAAATAATACAGATGAGATAATTTATTCTTGTTTTATAAATATCATATCTCAGTACAGATTATAAAATACATAATCTATGATATTTAATGATATTTATAATTTTAGATTTATAATTGTTTAAATGGTAATAAATATTTATTTTATATATGTGGGATTTGACCACTGCTGTGTGTATTAGCATTTGAGATATTGTTAGTTAATATGGTTTGCTTGATATTGGTGGTTAATTTCAGTTATAAATTTCCTATGGCCTTCATTTTTATAATGACGTCATTTTTATACTAAATATTTTTATAAGCATGTGTGATGTCATATCTTTATACAGCTATAATGATGAATAAGTATTTAAATATTTTATATATGAAGTTTTAAGAATTGTTGTTTTTATGCCATTATTTAGAATATTATAGTAGTAAGTTAATCTTATATTTAACAGGCATTTCACCCATTGCTTAGTCATACAGACTTCAGTGTATAGGTTATTGTGTTAATAGGTATAGAGATCAAGGATGATATGATTTGGTATGGCAATATCTCAGATTGTTGATCATGCGTCCATTTGTTGATTTTGATAGATGAATTTAAATATTGGTAGCTATTACAATGACATTTTTTTTTTTTAATAAATTATTTTGTTTGATAATAAATTATTCTGTTTATTTTGTTATCGACTATTTTCAATTGTAAAATATAAAATATTAATATGCCAAATTAATAAGTATTCAAATGTAATTCATGCAGGATAAATTTACTTTACCTCAAGATTTATTATTAATTGGATGTTTCATTTTATAATTTATAGGTTTTTAATATTAGTGTATAATTGTAACTTTGCTAGTAAATTTAATCTCTTTGTTATTTTTTTATAATATTTAATAATATTAAATTACATTTGTTATAAGAAAAAGATCTAGATTTATTATCTAGTGATGCAATCTAATAAAGTTATGTATGGAACTTTTTACCTAGTACAGAGGATTTTTTTTTATTATTATTTTAGTGCTCAACATGGGGTCTCAATAAACTTATACCATGAGAAGGAAAAAAAGATAGTTATTTGTATATTTTTTGTTATGTTGGACACCCAATTTTAAGGGCTACAATAAACTTATACTTGAGAGATAAGAGTAGAATTTTTGTTTAAAAGTTGGCATTTTAATTTTAGGGAGTTTGATAAAATTATATCTTAAAAGGTAATAGTAGCATATTTTTATATTTTGTTTTTTTTTTCCATATGATATGATCTTATTTATTACAGATTTTTTTTTTAAAATTTGGTATTAATGTGTAAAGCTTGATAATATAAATCACTCTGAGACAGAGAAAGAATGCAGGGATTTGTTTAAGCCTTTGACTTATCTAGTGGTTGAGTCCTGATAAATTTTATTAATTGATTATGTCTACTATCATTAATTAAATAGAAATAAATAATTTTGAACTATTGAAGAATGTATATTTTTAAATTTAAATTGTGGCTTTCCAATTGGATGAATTTAAAATAAAATAAAAGCTTTGAGCTAATTACTACAATTAAGATTTTTAAAAAATTTTAAGATATACGTGTAATTTTGTAGAGCCACATATATATATATTTGTAATACAAAATATATTTTATGTATTATAAAAATTTCAATGATCTCTTTATTTTTGTGTTATATGTGTAAAATTTGGTTAATATTTTAATAATGCAAAAATGTATATCAAGGCAAATTTTTAAAACAGATACATATAGTGCATTTAGGAATAATTATTGCTTTATTATATTAACATGTTTTTCTTTTGAGTACTAATGTTTTTCTTATGTATGAATAAGTAAGAAGTCTTACAACCACGCCAAAGATTTTATATATATCATTAAATCCTTGAATTTATATAAATATTAAGTATGTATACATGAAAAGTGTTCTATTTAAAGACTATTAGAATATCTAATTACCAAGCTATAACACTTGATTATTATCAATAGGCTTGGTCATTTATTGACAAATTTATTATAAGATTCACAAAAATTAACAAGCAAAAGATTTATTTAATTATTTATTCTTTTTTTTTTTCAAAATTGTACTAAACGCACAACTTACATAACTCATCACTGTAGTAATAACTATATCATTGCACTCAATCATTATCATCCACTGCATGATGAAGGATTCTCCAAGTTTAATCCAGTTTCTTTGAACTGTAGTTTCTCACTTTCATATTATACCAGGACATTTACTTATCTAATTTAATCATCCCACATCTGATTTTCTGAGATACACTTTAAAACCCAAACTCTCCATCTATTGTAAAAACTTCTAACAATATATCTAAACAGCCATCGTTTCTGTCTCTTAATTTTTTAATATGTCAATAATGTCTGTTTGGTTTTTTTTCACCAATACATTTTACTTTAAATCTCTCCTTGTTATTTTACACTTATATCACTCCATAATTAATTAAGTAAAACCTTCCTATTGTTTATTTCTGTTCAAATCTTGGATCCATATGCAAGAGGTAATAAAACACACTTATTGATAACTTTCTTTTTAACACACTTTGTTCAATATCAAGTTATTACTATAAAAGGTATTTTATCAGAGTTTAAATTTATGATTAAGTCCCTCCATTATGTTTTATTCAGCATTAATAATTTTATAGAGATGTTTGTAGTTGTTAATTTCTAATTCATTACTTATATTAAAATAGTCTTAGTGGAAAACTACTAAACATTATAATAGTTACAAAATAGCATATTCAGTTTTGCCCCAATGTAAGTTTTAAGGCATTTCAGAGAATATTTAATATTAACAGTCTTAATAAATATTTTTGAAAACTTTCATAATTTAGTATCTTTATTTATAATATATAAAATTAAAAGTGTGTGAAGTGCTTAAAAGAGAAGCTATAGAGAGTGCAAAAATATTAAATGCTAAGCGCTGCTTTCGAGGCTTTTAATTTTATATATTATAATATCGAGAGAGAAGTTTAAAATTCCTAATATCTTCAGTTATATTGTTAAATTAGGCAAGTATAGATTATTATTTTCTTAAATTGACTATAACAACAGAATTTCTTGATTTTTCTAAATTTATTTTCTCTGTGCATTATCCAATTAATATAGCATAATGAAAATGAGAATATTTAGGGTTAATTTTAAATACTATTTCACTTGAGTGAAGACATTTCACAAGTGTCTTATAAATTTAAAACAGCAATAAAAGACATTAAGTATCTCTTATCATAGTCTTGCTTCTTTTAAATTTATTTTCCAACCGAAGGTATTTTCTCTTTTCATTCCTTCTTGTTATTCCAAATAAATTATAATTATATTTATAATGCACCCAGTAAATAATATAATTAAGACATTTATAAAATAAATGATAAAATTTCAAGCTTATGAACTTTTGAATTGGTTTAAATTTGAAGTCCATTTTGGTGGGCTTTTTCCTCCAATATGTCTACAAGTTTTAAATCTGAACTTTTTATAATTATTAATTAACAGTCATAATATGCTTCATGTGTATAGGTCAAATGGAGTGCCTACTCCATTAATTACAAGTTATTAATCCAATTGAATTCCATTTCAATTTAAATCCAATTCTCTTTTTACTTTTAATAATTTTCAGCTTCCCTTTTTTTTTAAATTCAGTTTTCTGCCTGGGATCTTGTAATTCTCCCAGTTCTTCTTTTCTCTCTAATATAAATCTATGTTGGCCTATTTATTTACTATTACCAGAGAGTATGATTGTAAAAATTAACAGACCAATTAAATTGTTGTATGTGCATACATTAACATACAATTAATAATTCTCCATCTCTAAGCATAAATGATAACAAATTAAGCTGTTCAAAACTGTCTTAAATTGCAATAAAAATATGTTTGAGAATTAATTATAAAGATTAATTTAGAATAGGCATAATTCTATGTCCTTTTGGCTATTATTTAATAATAACAAAATACTAAATATTTCTATAATTTTAATTTAATCATAACATTAATAAATTATTATTTTGATACTACTAAAATTAATCCATCTGACAGACTGCATTTAAAAAATCTCATGCACAATCTGGCAGAGGGCCTAGCAAACATCTTGAACAGCTCAATTTTTTATCACTCTCAGAAGATTTATTGACTAAATTCACTTAATTTTATGATATAATTTAGCAATCATGATAACACACCACTGATATAATATACCTATTTAATATATTTAATTATTATCAATTAAAATTTAAAATTTTATACAATTGACCATTTAAACAGGGCTTGACAAACATTAAACCCAACCATAAGGTTATATATATGTGTGTGTTTGTGTGTGTAAACAAAGAATTAAATGAGAATATTTTTGGAAGTAACTAGAAAAAATATTTTAGCAATAGTATTCACTATTGACAGTCCCCAAGATAAACTATTTGCTATAGTAGCCAACAACTGGTTTTATATACACCCGGGTCTCGTTTTATGCGGATTTATTTAATGCGATTTTGAAGTTATGCAATTCATATTTCTTCTTAATATCTTTGTATGCAGTTTTCTTTTATGCGATCAAAATTATTAGATCAGAAGTCAAGCTCCGATAATGCGCTATTACTTTAAATATTATAAATTTTGCGCATTCACATCATATTTAAAATAATAGCGCATTATCGGAGTTCGACTTCCATCTAATAATTTCAATATTTTCAGCACTTTATAATAGTACTGTAATAGATTTTATGCAATAAAGAAGTTCATAATTCACTTAAAATCAGGATTTCCCCATTTTATATACACACATTAAATTTTACAAGATTATAATGTAAATCTGTTCAAACGTTATACATGCCTATACTATATATGTTGCTGTTTTTGCATTTTAAATCAAGTTCTATTTTTGCTTTTTAAAAAAAGAGTACGTAATCAATTAATGATTTAGTGTCTGCAAGTAATAAATTTTACAAGACTATAGTACATCTGTTCAAACGTTATAGATGAAAAATACTATGTATGTTGTTATTTTTGCATTTTAAATCACGTTCTATTTTTGCTTTTTATAAAAAGAGTATGTAATCAATTAATCATTTAGTGTCCACAAGTTTATTTTTAAAAGGTGAGTAACAGCAGTGGGCACAATTAAATTTGACAATTAAAATCTGATTTTTAATTGTAATTAACAATTTAAAAATTACATAACATGATCTGAAATTGATGTGAAACAATGAAATCTGATTTTTAAACGGAATTGAAAATTAAAAAATTAAAGAGAAAAATAAGAATTTAATTTTTAATTATTAGTTATAAATAAATTTTGCCCAACAGTGGTGAGTCAGTATCTTTTTATTATCGTAAGTCTAAGTTCTTATTTTTATTTTAAACCATTAGTTTACCCTAATGGAAAGGAAAAAACACCCAAAAAAATGAATTTCTTTGGAAACAAAAATTTCAATTTTAGATAGCTTAGCAAAATGGAAAGGATCAACAGTGATTGGAAAACCTTTTAATTGTATTTCCTCTTGACTTTGTTTAAGGAAAGGCTACAGTACCTCATATCACATCATATCATGACGAATCTGATGTCTCAAATAGTGATAATAATTAAAATACCATACATGTAGGAATAAAATGTAAATTATGCATAAATATATATATTGTTTTGAATAAAATTAAATACTGTAATTAATAAAAAAAAGTAAAAAAAGTTTGTCTTGTATCAATTTTTTTCGAATTTGAAATTTTTTATTAGTCATATTTTATTTTTTTATTTTTTTTTATGTGAATTTTAAAGTAATTTTACGTTGTTGCTTTGCTTTTATGCAATTTTCAAAAATTACAATAACCTATCCCCCATTTTTCAAGGTAAGTTAAGTCTATTTTTGTGTGATTTCTTTTGTACGCATTTTCTAAGGAACCTATCTATCACATAAAATGAGACCCAGGTGTATATTATTTTACTCTGTTATATCAATATAAATGTAACATCTCTCTTTGCCAGTAAATATATAAGAATAAAAAGAATGTTTATTCTTATTTTCCAGGTATTGTAAGGATGCATTTTTTAATTTATGATAGAATTTAGATTAAAATTCAAAATCATATCAGATGTAAACATAGCATTGTAAATTTGAACTCATGAATAATAAGTCATAGATAAGATCATTGGATTTCATTTTAAAATCATATGCTTAATTAAATACATGTCAATAATTGTAAATATTTAATAAATACAACACTAATGCATATGTGTATTGTAAACAGGAACATGCAGCAGATATATTTTATTATATTATGAAAAAAATATTTTTTAAAAAAGAAAATCCTTATGCCACAGAAGTAAATGTTATTATAGATATAAAGATGGTTTGCTTTTTCATTATATTTTGTTATATTATGAAGAAGAGATTTTAAAAATTCCATGAGCAATAATGTTTTATTCTCATAGGCATATCTGAATATATTAAATGTGTTTTAAATAAAATAAATCCAAGTAAAATATTACATTAGATCTATAATAGTATATGTTATTACCAATAAGTCTATGTGATTGCCAATAATTGCACTTAGAGTTTATCATGTTATGAAAAAGATTTTTTTTAAAATTTGTCTGATGGTATTATTTGTTGTTATAGACATGTGAATGATGAATATATTAAATGTGCTTTTAAAAAAAATAAATATAATTAAAGGATTAAATTAGATCTCTAATAATAAAGATAATTTAGATTGTTTTTTATTTACATATATCATGCTTATTCTAATTGAAATGTAACTACTATATATAAATTGTCTAGTCTTGTGATATTTTTATTTGTAAATATAAATCTGATCAAATTATAGTGAAGAAAATGCTCAAGATTTGTTATGAAAGAAAAATTATTTTATATTCATTAAATAATTCAAATTATAAATATATACATATAAAAGATGGAGCAAGAAAATGATTACCTTTATTGTATATTAATAATAAAATATATATTTCAATGACTTTGGTGTTTATGAATGTTTTAGGGTGAATTTTAACTAAAGATTAATAATAGCGATTGCAAAACTTAATAAATGTAATTCATTGTATAAAATAAAATGTAATATTTAAATAAAATAGTATGATTTAATAGAAAATTATATGTGGGGCAAATCCAAATCCACTTCTAAAAAAAATATCTCAACATGAAATGTTATGCAGAAACTAATAAGAATAATTGAATTATCTAATTCGGTTTTTGGCTTTTTGCATACCAGATCAATTAATGTAATAAGAGTTTTTGTTTTAATAAATATTTATTTTATATGTAGAAAGTGATTTAGGAAAAAAGATGGCATATGCAAGCCAATTTTACAAATATTTTACATAATCTTATGAATAAACAACTGAACTGTGTGTTCACTTAAATTTAGGAATCTTGACATTAATTTTGGTTAATTATTTTTATTTCATTTTCTGATGTGAATTATTACAAGTAATACTATAAATTATTTTAAATGAGATTTTAATGATTAACTAGAAATTTATAATTTTACTTTCTACATAAAATAATGAAAACATCCTAAGTTAGCCATATCGTTATTGTAATGCAATTTATGCTTTTCGAATGCCATTTTATAAGTAATTATTATGAATTATTTCAACGTTTCAATTATCACATATACTATATGATTGTATATATAATAGCATTCATTATACTGTTGATATTCATGAAACTCAGCCAAAATATTGCTATGTTAGTATTATGAATCATAAATGGATGAATCATCATCATCATCAACCATTATCAACCCACTGCAGGATGAAGGTCTCTCCAAATTCAATCCATCTTCTCTGATCTTTAGCTTCTCTTCTCCACATCACCCCTACACATTTTCTTATTCCATCCATCCATCTCACATGTGGTCTCTTTCTGTGTCTTTTACAATCTCTTGGAATCCCATTTAAGATTTCAATTGTTCATCTATTACCATCTCTTTTAGCAATATGCTCAGTCCAACTCCACTTCAGGCTTTTAATTTTTTCAATGAGGTCAGTAACACCTGTTTGTTCTCTTATCCATATATTGCATTTTCGATCTTTTCTTGTTATTCCCAACATGCATCTCTCCACACTTCTTTGAGTGGTCTGAAGTCTCTGTATTGCTCTTCTATTAAGTGTCCAAGTCTCAGATCCATAAGTAAGAACTCATAAAACACATTTATTAAAAACCTTTCTTTTCAAATATATAGACATATTTCTTTTTAGTATCAAGTTATTTCTACCAAATATATATATATGACAAATAAGCATGTCAAATACTTTTAAGCAATTAATCAAACTTTCAGATTTGAGATGTCTTTACCAAGCTTGCAACAAATATTAAACTATCATTACAGTTATATATATAAATTTCATAGTATAAAATGTTCTCTCATTAATTACTGAATTTTGTATTGTAAAAAAATTTAGGACGCATATTTTAAATTATATTTTCAGTTAAAATGTAAAATTTGAATTGTTTTAATTTTGTACTACACATGTTCAAAATAACCGCCATTATTTATACAAAATCAAAATAGTTTTGAAGTTCACAAAACATGCTTGCCTTTAAGTTAAAGCGTCAATGCCACCTGTTTGTTCGCTTGGAGAAAAACAGATGCAATTAATTTTTTATAAATGATTGAAATTATTATACAGTCAAAATATTTCAAAGCAGTTATTAAAGCTTTAAAAAACAACATTTCAATGATTTCTAATATTTATATATATAATTATAAATTTATGTATTATATATCTATATGATCAAAAATGTTCACATGTGGTTTTATTCTGCCAAAGTCAAGCATAAGACCATTCATAAAGAAATTAATCAATAGGAAGACGTTTTGAACTTGATTATGATCTTTGAACATTTGTTTAACATCGTAATTTTTAAAAGAGGGAAAAAAATAGAAATCCAAAGAAAGGTTCTGATTCCGTATTAACCAGGTATTAAAATATTAACAGGACATCTTGGGCAACATGTTTGGCAAAATTAGCATTCAGGATATACTTCAGAATCATTCATCTAGTGATTTTTTTCACTATAAATGGTTTTCTGCTTCTTATTATAAATAGACAAAAATCAATTTGACATAGTAACACAATACTTTCTCCCATTTTCAAATATATTTGGTTGTTGTGTACTAATTATTTTTAATATCTATATACATTTATTCTTGTCTGATTAAATAATAAGTAACATGAATATATTAATGTCAAAATGTCTTACGGCAATTAACACTGTTAATCAAAATAAAGGATAAAAAATTATTCAACTATATTTAAAAACAATTCTAATTTTTTGGGACTAATTTTTAACAAAGGATATATACTGGAACAGTACAAAATGAAAGGGATATGTAGAGGAGGTGACACAAATTATCATCACCATGGCATCACTGTTTTACCGAGCAAAGAAAATATGCAAAAATCATCATCTAAAGTCTTTTAAATAATTATAAGTAACCATAAAGCATCACCAGCAGTTATCATCAAAAGTCATCCTTTGTGAATGACATTAAAATATATATACTAAAAATATGAGACTGCTCATTATTTAGCCAATAGAAAACTTAAGGAATATTA